>JAWNPS010000323.1:0-354349 GCA_035047385.1 Drosophila tripunctata
ACCGATTTTTAAACGGAATACCAATTTGTTCATTATTTTTCATGCCAATTGATTCTTCATTTAAATTTAGTTCGTTTTCCTAAATTTAATTTTTTCGAAAAAATTTCAGATTTTGCATACCTACCCCTTGTCGTTTTTTTTAAATTTTGAACTCTCATAATTCAGTCAAAACTGAACCGATTTTTAAACGGAATACCAATTTGTTCATTATTTTTCATGCCAATTGATTCTTCATTTAAATTTAGTTCGTTTTCCTAAATTTAATTTTTCGAAAAAATTTCAGATTTTGCATACCTACCCCTTGTCGTTTTTTTTAAATTTTGAACTCTCATAATTCAGTCAAAACTGAACCGATTTTTAAACGGAATACCAATTTGTTCATTATTTTTCATGCCAATTGATTCTTCATTTAAATTTAGTTCGTTTTCCTAAATTTAATTTTTTCGAAAAATTTCAGATTTTGCATACCTACCCCTTGTCGTTTTTTTTAAATTTTGAACTCTCATAATTCAGTCAAAACTGAACCGATTTTTAAACGGAATACCAATTTGTTCATTATTTTTCATGCCAATTGATTCTTCATTTAAATTTAGTTCGTTTTCCTAAATTTAATTTTTTCGAAAAATTTCAGATTTTGCATACCTACCCCTTGTCGTTTTTTTTTAAATTTTGAACTCTCATAATTCAGTCAAAACTGAACCGATTTTTAAACGGAATACCAATTTGTTCATTATTTTTCATGCCAATTGATTCTTCATTTAAATTTAGTTCGTTTTCCTAAATTTAATTTTTTCGAAAAAATTTCAGATTTTGCATACCTACCCCTTGTCGTTTTTTTTAAATTTTGAACTCTCATAATTCAGTCAAAACTGAACCGATTTTTAAACGGAATACCAATTTGTTCATTATTTTTCATGCCAATTGATTCTTCATTTAAATTTAGTTCGTTTTCCTAAATTTAATTTTTTCGAAAAAATTTCAGATTTTGCATACCTACCCCTTGTCGTTTTTTTTAAATTTTGAACTCTCATAATTCAGTCAAAACTGAACCGATTTTGAAACGGAATACCAATTTGTTCATTATTTTTCATGCCAATTGATTCTTCATTTAAATTTAGTTCGTTTTCCTAAATTTAATTTTTTCGAAAAAATTTCAGATTTTGCATACCTACCCCTTGTCGTTTTTTTTTAAATTTTGAACTCTCATAATTCAGTCAAAACTGAACCGATTTTTAAACGGAATACCAATTTGTTCATTATTTTTCATGCCAATTGATTCTTCATTTAAATTTAGTTCGTTTTCCTAAATTTAATTTTTTCGAAAAAATTTCAGATTTTGCATACCTACCCCTTGTCGTTTTTTTTAAATTTTGAACTCTCATAATTCAGTCAAAACTGAACCGATTTTTAAACGGAATACCAATTTGTTCATTATTTTTCATGCCAATTGATTCTTCATTTAAATTTAGTTCGTTTTCCTAAATTTAATTTTTTCGAAAAAATTTCAGATTTTGCATACCTACCCCTTGTCGTTTTTTTTTAAATTTTGAACTCTCATAATTCAGTCAAAACTGAACCGATTTTTAAACGGAATACCAATTTGTTCATTATTTTTCATGCCAATTGATTCTTCATTTAAATTTAGTTCGTTTTCCTAAATTTAATTTTTTCGAAAAAATTTCAGATTTTGCATACCTACCCCTTGTCGTTTTTTTTTAAATTTTGAACTCTCATAATTCAGTCAAAACTGAACCGATTTTTAAACGGAATACCAATTTGTTCATTATTTTTCATGCCAATTGATTCTTCATTTAAATTTAGTTCGTTTTCCTAAATTTAATTTTTTCGAAAAAATTTCAGATTTTGCATACCTACCCCTTGTCGTTTTTTTTAAATTTTGAACTCTCATAATTCAGTCAAAACTGAACCGATTTTTAAACGGAATACCAATTTGTTCATTATTTTTCATGCCAATTGATTCTTCATTTAAATTTAGTTCGTTTTCCTAAATTTAATTTTTTCGAAAAAATTTCAGATTTCGTTTTCCTAAATTTAATTTTTTCGAAAAAATTTCAGATTTTGCATACCTACCTCTTGTCCTTTTTTTTAAATTTTGAACTCTCATAATTCAGTCAAAACTGAACCGATTTTTAAACGGAATACCAATTTGTTCATTATTTTTCATGCCAATTGATTCTTCATTTAAATTTAGTTCGTTTTCCTAAATTTAATTTTTTCGAAAAAATTTCAGATTTTGCATACCTACCCCTTGTCGTTTTTTTTAAATTTTGAACTCTCATAATTCAGTCAAAACTGAACCGATTTTTAAACGGAATACCAATTTGTTCATTATTTTTCATGCCAATTGATTCTTCATTTAAATTTAGTTCGTTTTCCTAAATTTAATTTTTTCGAAAAATTTCAGATTTTGCATACCTACCCCTTGTCGTTTTTTTTAAATTTTGAACTCTCATAATTCAGTCAAAACTGAACCGATTTTGAAACGGAATACCAATTTGTTCATTATTTTTCATGCCAATTGATTCTTCATTTAAATTTAGTTCGTTTTCCTAAATTTAATTTTTTCGAAAAAATTTCAGATTTTGCATACCTACCCCTTGTCGTTTTTTTTAAATTTTGAACTCTCATAATTCAGTCAAAACTGAACCGATTTTTAAACGGAATACCAATTTGTTCATTATTTTTCATGCCAATTGATTCTTCATTTAAATTTAGTTCGTTTTCCTAAATTTAATTTTTTCGAAAAAATTTCAGATTTTGCATACCTACCCCTTGTCGTTTTTTTTTAAATTTTGAACTCTCATAATTCAGTCAAAACTGAACCGATTTTTAAACGGAATACCAATTTGTTCATTATTTTTCATGCCAATTGATTCTTCATTTAAATTTAGTTCGTTTTCCTAAATTTAATTTTTTCGAAAAAATTTCAGATTTTGCATACCTACCCCTTGTCGTTTTTTTTAAATTTTGAACTCTCATAATTCAGTCAAAACTGAACCGATTTTTAAACGGAATACCAATTTGTTCATTATTTTTCATGCCAATTGATTCTTCATTTAAATTTAGTTCGTTTTCCTAAATTTAATTTTTTCGAAAAAATTTCAGATTTTGCATACCTACCCCTTGTCGTTTTTTTTAAATTTTGAACTCTCATAATTCAGTCAAAACTGAACCGATTTTTAAACGGAATACCAATTTGTTCATTATTTTTCATGCCAATTGATTCTTCATTTAAATTTAGTTCGTTTTCCTAAATTTAATTTTTTCGAAAAAATTTCAGATTTTGCATACCTACCCCTTGTCGTTTTTTTTAAATTTTGAACTCTCATAATTCAGTCAAAACTGAACCGATTTTTAAACGGAATACCAATTTGTTCATTATTTTTCATGCCAATTGATTCTTCATTTAAATTTAGTTCGTTTTCCTAAATTTAATTTTTTCGAAAAAATTTCAGATTTTGCATACCTACCCCTTGTCGTTTTTTTTAAATTTTGAACTCTCATAATTCAGTCAAAACTGAACCGATTTTTAAACGGAATACCAATTTGTTCATTATTTTTCATGCCAATTGATTCTTCATTTAAATTTAGTTCGTTTTCCTAAATTTAATTTTTTTCGAAAAAATTTCAGATTTTGCATACCTACCCCTTGTCGTTTTTTTTTAAATTTTGAAAACTCATAATTCAGTAAAAACTGAACCGATTTTTAAACGGAATACCAATTTGTTCATTATTTTTCATGCCAATTGATTCTTCATTTAAATTTAGTTCGTTTTCCTAAATTTAATTTTTTCGAAAAAATTTCAGATTTTGCATACCTACCCCTTGTCGTTTTTTTTAAATTTTGAACTCTCATAATTCAGTCAAAACTGAACCGATTTTGAAACGGAATACCAATTTGTTCATTATTTTTCATGCCAATTGATTCTTCATTTAAATTTAGTTCGTTTTCCTAAATTTAATTTTTTCGAAAAAATTTCAGATTTTGCATACCTACCCCTTGTCGTTTTTTTTTAAATTTTGAACTCTCATAATTCAGTCAAAACTGAACCGATTTTGAAACGGAATACCAATTTGTTCATTATTTTTCATGCCAATTGATTCTTCATTTAAATTTAGTACGTTTTCCTAAATTTAATTTTTTCGAAAAAATTTCAGATTTTGCATACCTACCCCTTGTCGTTTTTTTTAAATTTTGAACTCTCATAATTCAGTCAAAACTGAACCGATTTTTAAACGGAATACCAATTTGTTCATTATTTTTCATGCCAATTGATTCTTCATTTAAATTTAGTTCGTTTTCCTAAATTTAATTTTTTCGAAAAAATTTCAGATTTTGCATACCTACCCCTTGTCGTTTTTTTTAAATTTTGAACTCTCATAATTCAGTCAAAACTGAACCGATTTTGAAACGGAATACCAATTTGTTCATTATTTTTCATGCCAATTGATTCTTCATTTAAATTTAGTTCGTTTTCCTAAATTTAATTTTTTCGAAAAAATTTCAGATTTTGCATACCTACCCCTTGTCGTTTTTTTTTAAATTTTGAACTCTCATAATTCAGTCAAAACTGAACCGATTTTTAAACGGAATACCAATTTGTTCATTATTTTTCATGCCAATTGATTCTTCATTTAAATTTAGTTCGTTTTCCTAAATTTAATTTTTTCGAAAAAATTTCAGATTTTGCATACCTACCCCTTGTCGTTTTTTTTAAATTTTGAACTCTCATAATTCAGTCAAAACTGAACCGATTTTTAAACGGAATACCAATTTGTTCATTATTTTTCATGCCAATTGATTCTTCATTTAAATTTAGTTCGTTTTCCTAAATTTAATTTTTTCGAAAAAATTTCAGATTTTGCATACCTACCCCTTGTCGTTTTTTTTAAATTTTGAACTCTCATAATTCAGTCAAAACTGAACCGATTTTTAAACGGAATACCAATTTGTTCATTATTTTTCATGCCAATTGATTCTTCATTTAAATTTAGTTCGTTTTCCTAAATTTAATTTTTTCGAAAAAATTTCAGATTTTGCATACCTACCCCTTGTCGTTTTTTTTAAATTTTGAACTCTCATAATTCAGTCAAAACTGAACCGATTTTTAAACGGAATACCAATTTGTTCATTATTTTTCATGCCAATTGATTCTTCATTTAAATTTAGTTCGTTTTCCTAAATTTAATTTTTTCGAAAAAATTTCAGATTTTGCATACCTACCCCTTGTCGTTTTTTTTAAATTTTGAACTCTCATAATTCAGTCAAAACTGAACCGATTTTTAAACGGAATACCAATTTGTTCATTATTTTTCATGCCAATTGATTCTTCATTTAAATTTAGTTCGTTTTCCTAAATTTAATTTTTTCGAAAAATTTCAGATTTTGCATACCTACCCCTTGTCGTTTTTTTTTAAATTTTGAACTCTCATAATTCAGTCAAAACTGAACCGATTTTTAAACGGAATACCAATTTGTTCATTATTTTTCATGCCAATTGATTCTTCATTTAAATTTAGTTCGTTTTCCTAAATTTAATTTTTTCGAAAAAATTTCAGATTTTGCATACCTACCCCTTGTCGTTTTTTTTAAATTTTGAACTCTCATAATTCAGTCAAAACTGAACCGATTTTGAAACGGAATACCAATTTGTTCATTATTTTTCATGCCAATTGATTCTTCATTTAAATTTAGTTCGTTTTCCTAAATTTAATTTTTCGAAAAAATTTCAGATTTTGCATACCTACCCCTTGTCGTTTTTTTTAAATTTTGAACTCTCATAATTCAGTCAAAACTGAACCGATTTTTAAACGGAATACCAATTTGTTCATTATTTTTCATGCCAATTGATTCTTCATTTAAATTTAGTTCGTTTTCCTAAATTTAATTTTTCGAAAAAATTTCAGATTTTGCATGCCTACCCCTTGTCTTTTTTTTTAAATTTTGAACTCTCATAATTCAGTCAAAACTGAACCGATTTTTAAACGGAATACCAATTTGTTCATTATTTTTCATGCCAATTGATTCTTCATTTAAATTTAGTTCGTTTTCCTAAATTTAATTTTTTCGAAAAAATTTCAGATTTCGTTTTCCTAAATTTAATTTTTTCGAAAAAAATTTCAGATTTTGCATACCTACCTCTTGTCGTTTTTTTTAAATTTTGAACTCTCATAATTCAGTCAAAACTGAACCGATTTTTAAACGGAATACCAATTTGTTCATTATTTTTCATGCCAATTGATTCTTCATTTAAATTTAGTTCGTTTTCCTAAATTTAATTTTTTCGAAAAAATTTCAGATTTTGCATACCTACCCCTTGTCGTTTTTTTTAAATTTTGAACTCTCATAATTCAGTCAAAACTGAACCGATTTTTAAACGGAATACCAATTTGTTCATTATTTTTCATGCCAATTGATTCTTCATTTAAATTTAGTTCGTTTTCCTAAATTTAATTTTTTCGAAAAAATTTCAGATTTTGCATACCTACCCCTTGTCGTTTTTTTTAAATTTTGAACTCTCATAATTCAGTCAAAACTGAACCGATTTTTAAACGGAATACCAATTTGTTCATTATTTTTCATGCCAATTGATTCTTCATTTAAATTTAGTTCGTTTTCCTAAATTTAATTTTTTCGAAAAAATTTCAGATTTCGTTTTCCTAAATTTAATTTTTTCGAAAAATTTCAGATTTCGTTTTCCTAAATTTAATTTTTTCGAAAAAATTTCAGATTTTGCATACCTACCTCTTGTCGTTTTTTTTAAATTTTAAACTCTCATAATTCAGTCAAAACTGAACCGATTTTTAAACGGAATACCAATTTGTTCATTATTTTTCATGCCAATTGATTCTTCATTTAAATTTAGTTCGTTTTCCTAAATTTAATTTTTTCGAAAAAATTTCAGATTTTGCATACCTACCCCTTGTCGTTTTTTTTAAATTTTGAACTCTCATAATTCAGTCAAAACTGAACCGATTTTTAAACGGAATACCAATTTGTTCATTATTTTTCATGCCAATTTATTCTTCATTTAAATTTAGTTCGTTTTCCTAAATTTAATTTTTTCGAAAAAATTTCAGATTTTGCATACCTACCCCTTGTCGTTTTTTTTAAATTTTGAACTCTCATAATTCAGTCAAAACTGAACCGATTTTGAAACGGAATACCAATTTGTTCATTATTTTTCATGCCAATTGATTCTTCATTTAAATTTAGTTCGTTTTCCTAAATTTAATTTTTTCGAAAAAATTTCAGATTTTGCATACCTACCCCTTGTCGTTTTTTTTTAAATTTTGAACTCTCATAATTCAGTCAAAACTGAACCGATTTTTAAACGGAATACCAATTTGTTCATTATTTTTCATGCCAATTGATTCTTCATTTAAATTTAGTTCGTTTTCCTAAATTTAATTTTTTCGAAAAAATTTCAAATTTTGCATACCTACCCCTTGTCGTTTTTTTTTAAATTTTGAACTCTCATAATTCAGTCAAAACTGAACCGATTTTTAAACGGAATACCAATTTGTTCATTATTTTTCATGCCAATTGATTCTTCATTTAAATTTAGTTCGTTTTCCTAAATTTAATTTTTTTGAAAAAATTTCAGATTTTGCATACCTACCCCTTGTCGTTTTTTTTAAATTTTGAACTCTCATAATTCAGTCAAAACTGAACCGATTTTGAAACGGAATACCAATTTGTTCATTATTTTTCATGACAATTGATTCTTCATTTAAATTTAGTTCGTTTTCCTAAATTTAATTTTTTCGAAAAAATTTCAGATTTTGCATACCTACCCCTTGTCGTTTTTTTTAAATTTTGAACTCTCATAATTCAGTCAAAACTGAACCGATTTTTAAACGGAATACCAATTTGTTCATTATTTTTCATGCCAATTGATTCTTCATTTAAATTTAGTTCGTTTTCCTAAATTTAATTTTTTCGAAAAAATTTCAGATTTCGTTTTCCTAAATTTAATTTTTTCGAAAAAATTTCAGATTTTGCATACCTACCTCTTGTCCTTTTTTTTAAATTTTAAACTCTCATAATTCAGTCAAAACTGAACCGATTTTTAAACGGAATACCAATTTGTTCATTATTTTTCATGCCAATTGATTCTTCATTTAAATTTAGTTCGTTTTCCTAAATTTAATTTTTTCGAAAAAATTTCAGATTTTGCATACCTACCCCTTGTCGTTTTTTTTAAATTTTGAACTCTCATAATTCAGTCAAAACTGAACCGATTTTTAAACGGAATACCAATTTGTTCATTATTTTTCATGCCAATTTATTCTTCATTTAAATTTAGTTCGTTTTCCTAAATTTAATTTTTTCGAAAAAATTTCAGATTTTGCATACCTACCCCTTGTCGTTTTTTTTAAATTTTGAACTCTCATAATTCAGTCAAAACTGAACCGATTTTGAAACGGAATACCAATTTGTTCATTATTTTTCATGCCAATTGATTCTTCATTTAAATTTAGTTCGTTTTCCTAAATTTAATTTTTTCGAAAAAATTTCAGATTTCGTTTTCCTAAATTTAATTTTTTCGAAAAAATTTCAGATTTTGCATACTTACCCCTTGTCGTTTTTTTTTAAATTTTTAACTCTCATAATTCAGTCAAAACTGAACCGATTTTTAAACGGAATACCAATTTGTTCATTATTTTTCATGCCAATTGATTCTTCATTTAAATTTAGTTCGTTTTCCTAAATTTAATTTTTTCGAAAAAATTTCAAATTTTGCATACCTACCCCTTGTCGTTTTTTTTTAAATTTTGAACTCTCATAATTCAGTCAAAACTGAACCGATTTTTAAACGGAATACCAATTTGTTCATTATTTTTCATGCCAATTGATTCTTCATTTAAATTTAGTTCGTTTTCCTAAATTTAATTTTTTCGAAAAAATTTCAGATTTTGCATACCTACCCCTTGTCGTTTTTTTTAAATTTTGAACTCTCATAATTCAGTCAAAACTGAACCGATTTTTAAACGGAATACCAATTTGTTCATTATTTTTTATGCCAATTGATTCTTCATTTAAATTTAGTTCGTTTTCCTAAATTTAATTTTTTCGAAAAAATTTCAGATTTTGCATACCTACCCCTTGTCGATTTTTTTAAATTTTGAACTCTCATAATTCAGTCAAAACTGAACCGATTTTTAAACGGAATACCAATTTGTTCATTATTTTTCATGCCAATTGATTCTTCATTTAAATTTAGTTTTTTAATTTTTTTTTCGTTTTCCTAAATTTAATTTTTTCGAAAAAAATTTCAGATTTTGCATTCCTACCCCTTGTCGTTTTTTTTTAAATTTTGAACTCTCATAATTCAGTCAAAACTGAACCGATTTTTAAACGGAATACCAATTTGTTCATTATTTTTCATGCCAATTGATTCTTCATTTAAATTTAGTTCGTTTTCCTAAATTTAATTTTTTCGAAAAAATTTCAGATTTTGCATACCTACCCCTTGTCGTTTTTTCAAAAATTTTAAACTCTCATAATTCAGTCAAAACTGAACCGATTTTTAAACGGAATACCAATTTGTTCATTATTTTTCATGCCAATTGATTCTTCATTTAAATTTAGTTCGTTTTCCTAAATTTAATTTTTTCGAAAAAATTTCAGATTTTGCATACCTACCCCTTGTCGTTTTTTTTAAATTTTGAACTCTCATAATTCAGTCAAAACTGAACCGATTTTTAAACGGAACACCAATTTGTTCATTATTTTTCATGCCAATTGATTCTTCATTTAAATTTAGTTCGTTTTCCCAAATTTAATTTTTTCGAAAAAATTTCAGATTTTGCATACCTACCCCTTGTCGTTTTTTTTTTAAATTTTGAACTCTCATAATTCAGTCAAAACTGAACCGATTTTTAAACGGAATACCAATTTGTTCATTATTTTTCATGCCAATTGATTCTTCATTTAAATTTAGTTCGTTTTCCTAAATTTAATTTTTTCGAAAAAATTTCAGATTTTGCATACCTACCCCTTGTCGTTTTTTCAAAATTTTAAACTCTCATAATTCAGTCAAAACTGAACCGATTTTTAAACGGAATACCAATTTGTTCATTATTTTTCATGCCAATTGATTCTTCATTTAAATTTAGTTCGTTTTCCTAAATTTAATTTTTTCGAAAAAATTTCAGATTTTGCATACCTATACCTTGTCGTTTTTTTTAAATTTTGAGCTCTCATAATTCAGTCAAAACTGACCCGATTTTTAAACGGAATACAAATTTGTTCATTATTTTTCATGCCAATTGATTCTTCATTTAAATTTAGTTCGTTTTCCTAAATTTAATTTTTTCGAAAAAATTTCAGATTTTGCATACCTACCCCTTGTCTTTTTTTTTAAATTTTGAACTCTCATAATTCAGTCAAAACTGAACCGATTTTTAAACGGAATACCAATTTGTTCATTCATTTAAACCAATTGATTCTTCATTTAAACTTAGTTCGTTTTCCTAAATTTAATTTTTTCGAAAAAATTTCAGATTTTGCATACCTACCCCTTGTCGTTTTTTTTAAATTTTGAACTCTCATAATTCAGTCAAAACTGAACCGATTTTTAAACGGAATACCAATTTGTTCATTATTTTTCATGCCAATTGATTCTTCATTTAAACTTTGTTCGTTTTCCTAAATTTAATTTCTTATTTTATATCTTATATTTAAATCTTCATTTAAATTTAGTTCGTTTTTCTAAATTTAATTTTTTCGAAAAAAATTTCAGATTTTGCATGCCTACCCCTTGTCGTTTTTTTTAAATTTTGAACTCTCATAATTCAGTCAAAACTGAACCGATTTTTAAACGGAATACCAATTTGTTCATTATTTTTCATGCCAATTGATTCTTCATTTAAACTTTGTTCGTTTTCCTAAATTTAATTTTTTCGAAAAAATTTCAGATTTTGCATATCTACCCCTTGTCGTTTTTTTTAAATTTTGAACTCTCATAATTCAGTCAAAACTAAACCGATTTTTAAACGGAATACCAATTTGTTCATTATTTTTCATGCCAATTGATTCTTCATTTAAATTTAGTTCGTTTTCCTAAATTTAATTTTTTCGAAAAAATTTCAGATTTTGCATACCTACCCCTTGTCGTTTTTTTTTAAATTTCGAACTCTCATAATTCAGTCAAAACTAAACCGATTTTTAAACGGAATACAAATTTGTTCATTATTTTTCATGCCAATTGATTCTTCATTTAAACTTTGTTCGTTTTCCTAAATTTAATTCTTATTTTATATCTTATATTTAAATCTTCATTTAAATTTAGTTCGTTTTTCTAAATTTAATTTTTTCGAAAAAATTTCAGATTTTGCATGCCTACCCCTTGTCGTTTTTTTTAAATTTTGAACTCTCATAATTCAGTCAAAACTGAACCGATTTTTAAACGGAATACCAATTTGTTCATTATTTTTCATGCCAATTGATTCTTCATTTAAACTTTGTTCGTTTTCCTAAATTTAATTTTTTCGAAAAAATTTCAGATTTTGCATATCTACCCCTTGTCGTTTTTTTTAAATTTTGAACTCTCATAATTCAGTCAAAACTAAACCGATTTTTAAACGGAATACAAATTTGTTCATTATTTTTCATGCCAATTGATTCTTCATTTAAACTTAGTTCGTTTTCCTAAATTTAATTTTTTCGAAAAAATTTCAGATTTTGCATACCTACCTCTTTGCGTTTTTTCAAAAATTTTGAACTCTTGTAATTCAGCCAAATCTTAACCGATTTTTAAACGGAATACCAATTTGTTCATTATTTTTTATGCCAATTGATTCTTCATTTAAATTTAGTTCGTTTTCCTAAATTTAATTTTTTCGAAAAAATTTCAGATTTTGCATACCTATACCTTGTCGTTTTTTTTAAATTTTGAACTCTCATAATTCAGTCAAAACTGAACCGATTTTTAAACGGAATACCAATTTGTTCATTATTTTTCATGCCAATTGATTCTTCATTTAAATTTAGTTCGTTTTCCTAAATTTAATTTTTTCGAAAAAATTTCAGATTTTGCATACCTACCCCTTTGCGTTTTTTCAAAAATTTTGAACTCTTGTAATTCAGCCAAATCTTAACCGATTTTTAAACGGAATACCAATTTGTTCATAATTTAATGCCCCAATTCATTCTGCATTTAAATTTTGTTCATTTTATATAAATAAATTTTTTCCAAAAAAATCGGAATTTTCCATACTTACCCCTTTGCGTTTTTTAAAAAATTTTGAACTCGTGTAATTCAGCCAAATCTTAGCCGATTTTTAAACGGAATACCAATTTGTTCATAATTTAATGCCCCAATTCATTCTGCATTTAAATTTTGTTCATTTTATATTAATAAATTTTTTTCAAAAAAATTGGATTTTTACATACTTACCCCTTTGCGTTTTTTCAAAAATTTTGAACTCTTGTAATTCAGACAATCTTAGCCGATTTTTAAACGTTATACCAAATTGTTTATAATTTAATGCCCCAATTCATTCTGCATTTAAATTTTGTTCATTTTATATAAATAAATTTTTTTCAAAAAAATCTGATTTTTACATACTTACCCCTTTGCGTTTTTTCAAAAATTTTGAATTCTTGTAATTCAGCCAAATCTTAACCGATTTTTAAACGGAATACCAATTTTTTAATGCCCCAATTCATTCTAAAATTAAATTTAATCAATTAAAAATTGTGTGTAGGTTAAAAATATTCATACTTTATAGGGTCGAGTTTTAAAATTTCACCGTTTTTAATTTATTTGATCGGAAATAAAAGACAGTCGGGCGTACTCGACTGAAATTTTCTTTCTTGTTTTTATTGTTATCAGGTTCCCTCTTGGGGGTCAGCACATTGCATTGCATATCGTGCATAGCAAAAATCGCACGCGCAATTTCCAAATGTTTGCAAAAAGTTTAGGAGATTTAATAAAAAAATATACAATATTGGTTATTGTAACTTTGTGCAAGTCGTTAACAATATTTGCCCTTCATGCTTTTTGCCAAATACTTTATACAATCGCAATAACAATAACAATGTAAATACACACACAGTGTTGCCTCGCTTTGATGTACAATTTTTGTAATGATGTCATACCATAAATATGCAGTTTATTTTAGTTGGTTTAGACTGTACAACATTTCCTTGCTATTTTTAAACTTATTTTATTTAAAAAGTTTCTCAGCAGATGCGCACAATTCGTAAATATCGGTTTCCTTTGGTTGTTTTTGTAGTTGTCACACACACACACTTACATACACATACATATAAAATTGGCATGCATGAAATTGCAACTGGAGCTGCGTTTCGCAAATTTCGGCCACTTTATGTGGCGCTTATGCAACGTCAACGTCAACGCCGGCAGCTACAGCGACAGCGACGCCAACGTCGTTATGCTTTATCAAAAAGCCACTAACATGATTTCGACAGCAGAGAGTAGAAAGAGACAGAGGTGGTATGTGAGTGAAAGAGTGAGAGAGTTTTACAGCGAGAACCTGCTTCACTGCACAGCGTTGTAGCTGGAGAAGCAAAGCAAAGTCTTTGATTTCGGGTGATCTGACATGATTTTTGTCTTGAATATATCTTTATATCAATATCTGTGTCAAAGCGTCTGCTGTTTGCTGTCATGAAGATGTGGGAGGAAGTCTGCGTATAAAATCTTCAAGTGCAGCTCAATTCGAGGAGTGTTCCAGTGTGAAAAAAAGAGGAGCACATCTGCGGCATACAATACTTGCAATGGAGGAAATAAACAAAATTTGTATAGTAAAAAGAAAATAATCAAATCACTTTACATAATCAGCGCTAAAGCACTTGTCAAAATGTCAGACTGACAATGGACAGCAATAACATAATGACATCAAACTACAACAACAACAGCACCTGCTTAGATAACACATGTGTATATAAAGTGCAATTCAGCGTATGATTAACATTAACAGAAACAACAACAACGACAACAACAGCAAATGACCAAGTGAGAGTGCGTTTTTAAATAATTTACAGCAAACAAACGGCAACAATTAAGCCAGCAAAAATTAAGACAGCTGCACGACTAGCACATACCCTGTGGAAAAATTTTAAACGTGCTGTTCGACAGATGTAGGCTTTAGAATTTAGCTTTAAGATTTAATACATGCTTTGCTAGTCTTGTATTTAGCATGCTAGTCGTGCATACCCCTTGCTTAACTCACTGCTAAGCATGAGTAGCAAAGCGCAAAACCTATAAGCATGAAGTACATACATATGTACGTACATGAACAGAAAGGCGCGCTTGGACAAGCCTCAAGTCAAGTAAAGTCAACTCGAGAGAGCAATGCGTATACGCCATGTGATACGCGTACGTCTGCTCATTAGGCGCGTCCGCATTTGCGGCTGGTGTTGCTATTGTTGTTTTTACTAATTCCATTGCAAAGTTATGTCAAAAAAATAAAGAGTAGATGCACACTTGAAACATTAACACCACAAACGAAATTTCACTTACAAACGTTGGCTCTACATCAGCGAATGCACTTGAGTTTTGAAGAGAGAAGTTCAAATTGTAAATTGAAATTTGCTAAAGGAAACATTGCAAAAGATGGTTGGGCTTGCCTTGTCTGATCGTGTTGCAGTTTGACTCAGTTTTTTGACCCGGCTCTAGCACGATTAATGTAATGAATTTGCGTGACTTTTGTCTGCATGCCACAGCGTTGATCTATGGAGCTGTGATTTTGCCTGGACAGCAAACAGTGGCAAATTGTCATCGTGATCTACTCGCACTCGCACTCGCAGTTGTCTTGCCATTTTATTTTTGTTTTGTACAATTGCAGCAACAATTTCCATTTTATAATTTTAATTTCATTTTCAATTTCCGGCAAAGCACGTAATCGAAATAACATTTTGAATTTGTTTTTGGCAGTGAAATTTGTGTACTGGTTGCCATTAAGTGCTTCTTTCATTGAGTTTTAATTATTTTGCCCAAATCGAATCACACTTTGCACACACGATTATTAGCTTTCGCTGCAAGTGACAAGTAACAGGTAACAGTTAGCAAGTTAGCAGGTAACAGATTCAACAGCTTGCGGGTAACTGTTCCCAGTTGCAGTTCCATTTCCACTTGATTCACACATATCTTGTTGAACCTACTTAACAATTAACATGTCAGTCCCATTGAAGACCACTCCAAAACAAATTGAAAAACCTCAACGAAAATGAAATGGAAATGAAAACTGAAATTGAAATTAAAATGCAATGCAGTCACCGCTGCAACCAAGTAGGGAAAGGAAAGTGAAATTACCCCCCCGGCGCCGTTACTGTTAACAATTTCCCCAACTCTGGCAAGTTGGTGATGGGTTTTCGATTTGTTTTCAATTTCATTTGCTTGGTTCGAATATTTCTAAGGCATTTTTAATACGCCGCCTGCATAATTATGATCAACACTCAAACACTCACCACACTCACAACACTCACAACACTCACGGCACTCACATTCACACTTACACTGCTACAAATTGGCGGCACTGAGCACAAGGCCTATTGGATATTAAACATACATATATGAGTTTGAATACGAGTAGATTACGAGCATTCAGTGAAATTGAAAAATCATTTTGAAAGCGCTTAAATTATTTGCTGCCCGACAAAACAGACATTCCATGCCACCGTTTATGTTCAAAGCGAAATGTTTTGCCACAGTTTTTCTGGTCAACATTATTACAAAATTTTTAATTGCAATCGCCACAATGAAAACTTGGCCAGCAAGATCGTTGGCCAACGGAAGCGGCAATACTCTCGAATAATGCTCTCCAATAACGTCTGTAATTAAGAACTGCTGAAAAACAAAGCAAATATATATTTTTTACAGCTTTGTCAATGCAGATTGGCTACAAAAAGCATTAAATATTTTTAAAATAATTTTAATCATTTAAAAAACTGCATAGAAAATTCATAGAAAAATATTATAGCTTGCAGAAATTCAACCAAAAAGTGTATTTAAACTTTATTGAAAAGATAACTCAACACAAATTAATTTTGACTTGATATAAGTTGTTAAATTATAATTAAAATTAATTTATAGCCAAAATCAGTTCCAAATTAATTGCATAACTGAAGCAAGCCCATGGCTAGGGTATAATACTAAAAGCAGTAAATAAATATTTAGTTAACCCAAATCTGAAATAATAAGGAAGGAAACCAGCAAAGACTGCAGCCATGTGGTGCCTTGTGTGGTGCCACAACACACAACCTAGTGTGGCGTCTCTGGGGCGCACTTGTAATCGTAATCCAGTTTACGAGCAGATTTCGACCACATTTGACCAATGCGCCGCAGCAGCAGGAAGTGTTTCAAGAGTCCCATATACGAGTGCATATATGGCGATCCCCAGGCATTTTTGGCACCAACCGGAGGGGAAAACATCAACATCTAACCACATCAACAACATCTACGACAACGACAAAAAAGTTGTTTTAGTTTCAGATGCCAAAAAAAAGGAAAAACAATAAAAAACAATAAAAAACTGAAATAAAAATCACGACGCTTCGATGCGTCGATGCGTCTCCTGAGCCAAATCTGTTGGGGCAAGTTTGATTGCATAATGCACACCAGATTTAATGTGGCATGTTGCATCAGCCTAGTGTCTGCAACAGCTTGATACACTGCTCTACAAGTGAACCACTAAAATATTCTATAATAAATTGAGATATTTAAACAAAACGGCAAAGCACATTATTCAATTAGGTTAGCTGTGTTTTGGGTGGTGGGAAAACTTGGCTAACATAAAAATCTGACTTGCTTATTATGCAAATCTCGTTAATCTTTTCCGCATACGTATGGAAAAACTGTGCAGCTTGGGAAAATGGCAACAACAACAGCAACAACGAAAACGAGGCTGAAGGTCGATTTGTCACGGCACTCGAAGTTGTTGCTGTTGTTGTGCATTGTTGTTGTGGCATTTGGTCGTTGGCATCGCCTTGGGTGTGTGAGCCGGCGAATCATGCAATTCAGAGACCAGACATCGGCAAATGCACCTGTGAAAAGGTTAACTTACAGGTAAGTACAACAAATTGCCATTAATTGTAGTCTACAATCGATTCTCAGTTGAGCATGGAAATGAAAGTGCTTTTGGGTTCTGTTTCTAAGACAATGAACGCTGAATGGTTTGAGCGGAAGTGCCTTAACGGTTGAATGCCCACACAAAGACCGGTAGATTATGTCTGTAGACACCAAATATATTAATCACCAGCATAACGCATAACTTCAAGCTGGAAAGTGACAACAGCCAACTGCCAAAAGCCATCCTCGCGGCATCCATCCATAACTCTTCAAATGGCAATGCACTTTTACTATGCACACACATTTTGTTTGACAGGTTTCAAAGTTCGGTTTTAAAGTTGATAGACAACATTAGCCGTTAGCTAGGCAATTTTAGGCACTTCATTTGCATACATAGACCCGTCTTTTTGTAGCTGTACTATATGCTAATTAACTTAATTTCCACGATCCATAAAAGTCTCTGCGAAAACAATTGCAAACTGCCGCAGAGCGGAAGCCACAACCAAAACTCGAGTCTGAGAATCTTTTAATTACGTTATAGAAAATCTTTCGAAAAATTATACAATACGCTAAGAAAAATAACCAAAACGTTTAAGGCCAATTCTTGACAAGACAAAGAGACGATAACACTTTAGCAATGAAGGTTGTAATAGCTGGGCAGACACTGCGTATGGGTAACATTGATCTTAGCTCTAGATTGCCAAAACGGGGAGTTGCTAATGGTATAGAATATTTTTCCCTGTGATACGGAATTCGTTCTTTATTGTAATATAAAAAAAAAAAAAAATATTGTATCTAATAAATTTCCTTAGCTTCACATTTAAATTATTTCTGCAAAAAGTAGAAAAACTATACATAATTAATTTCAATAAATTATATTTTGAATTTGGTAGTAGTTAAGTTGATTTATTTTTAACATATATACGCTATTTTAGTTGAGACGCAGTTAGTTTTCTGAAAGTATTGTAGCTAATTAATATTTTAAGATCATTTTTAATTGGTTTATGTATTTATTGTCAACATTTAGCACACTACAAATTAAATTTTGATTACAATACTAAAAGTACCATAATTTAAAGCAACAAATGAAAAAATAATAAAATTAACTACTATTTAATTTAATTTATTAATGTCTAAGTAAATGATTAAAGATTATGAATTGTTTTTAATTATGGTATACAAAATAAATAATTTTTTTATAAATAAATCAAAAGAAATAGAATGAAGTTTATAATTGAATGAATTATTTTAATTGATTCATTTATAATTGTAATTCGAAAAATGTTCAGAATTTTGTATTCTTTATTACATATTCTTACTCGATTTTTGTATCATTTAAATATATTTTTGCTAAATTAGAACAGCAAATTTAAATGACTGTTTAATTAAAGTTGAAGACTTACTCCGAACAATAGGTATGTTTAATTAACAATCTTTCAGTTTACGCTGATGAATTTATTATGCCCTCGACAAGGGCTCGACAAAAAGCAGTGAGAATACCAAAACAATTTAATCAAAGAGCTGCACACAATGGAATTTATGTAACAGAATGGAGTCAAAAGCGTGGGCGACCTTGAGTGCGAGTACCACATGCCAGTTAAAGCCAATTAAAGCTTGATATACGGATCTATGGCATGGCAATGAGTCAATAAAATAGAAACGAACCGAAAAGCACAAGAAGAGAGGAGGCAGCGAGAGGGGCGGAACATTAGGCGGCACTCTTGGCACATGATTCATGGGCTGCAAAACTGCAACGATTGCAACTAATCGATTTTCTCAGCAAAAAAATGTAAGCGAAACTGCGACAATTGCAAAACTTGAAATGAGACAAAGACTGGAATGGAACTAGAGCTGGAGATGGAGACTTGTGTTACACTAAAACTAATTTGCATATGAGGTAAACTTGAGGTTAAAATGCCTTTGGTTGTTTGTGGCTCATCGTCAGAACTAACTGCAGCAACTGTGCCTGCAATGCAGTTTGTTGCCTAAGTCTTTTGTTTGGCAGCAAACAACAAAATATATACATATACAGTCACAATAATCGCTGTTAACCACATGTGCGCGACTGCTACTATTGCTACAGTTTATATTTTTGTGTATTTTGTGGTCAGAGCCAAAGCTACAGCTACAAATTTTAAAAGCCACTTTAGACGCTGTCGACGCCAGCGCAGACGACGAGCGACGTAGCTTCGGTAGCAGAGCAGCGTCGCAGCTGGTCGCTGGTTGCTGGCAGCGCTGTGAAAAGCAAACCACAAACCACTCTTACTTACTTTTGGCCACAGACGCTTTTCATTTCTTCAGTCTGTTAACGGCACGCCAACGGTGCAGACGCGTCAGCTCCGGCAACATATAATTTCAACAAACTGTAACTGTATCTTTAACTGTATCTAGTGCACAGTGGTGCATAGTTTTTTGTGTGCGACAGTTTTGAAAGTGCGTGTACTTCCTGATCGAGTTCATTGTTATAATTATTATTATTATTGTAGTGCCTTCAAGTGGAAGATACATACAAAATACACAAGCACGAATCCATAGAAAGATTGAAATAAATAAAGAGTTAGTGAAATTTGTTGTTTAACGCGTTCGTTGCACCGCTTATTGGCAACGGATTTCTCGAATCCATCGGCTGTCGGGCGCTTAGTTAGCGTCGACTGCTAATTCCGCAAATTAAACAAAATTAAAACATTAATTGCGTTAAAGTGGTGAAAGAGAGAAACATAAACCGCTGCCCACTTGCAACAATTTGAGTCGAAGCGGTAAGTAAGTTGCCACCACAACACACCAGAGGAAGCTGCCAAAAATGGCAAATAGAAATTTATCAGCTATACACACACATATATAGTACATATGTGGCCATACAATCGACTCTTCGCTGTAGCAATCTGCTATTTATTTTCACGCTCTAATTATTTGGAAATCTTTATGTATTGTTTTCATCTTCAGCATGCAATTTGCGTTAGCAACTCTGTCAATATATAATACTATATACAGATTCATTGGTCACCCAGTTGTCCAGTTGTCCAGTTTTTTGTTTTTCATGTTGTTCGCTAACCAACCGTTGACACAAAGCATCATTAAAAGATAGACATCAGATGGACCATTCTTTGTGGGCTAACCCAATTTTCACTCGAGTGAAATTTTTCGGTGTCGAAGAAGTGAGAAGGAAAATTCATGTTTTTCTGTCCAATTTACATAAACTGAGAGAGTTTGTGTAAGATGGGAATGGTGAAAGAGACGTGTGGGGAGGGGCAGCCACACTTGAATGACAAACGAGGCGATGGCAACTTATTTTCGCTTTCAATGGGCCAACTATCAACTATTAACATGGCCAACAATCCATCTAGCCATCTAGCCATGTGTGTGGCATGCCCATAACGAAACTAATGTGCCGCATTTCTTGTCATTTTGGCTTTTACCTGCACCGCTCAAGCAGCAAAAAAAAAAAAAACATACCAAAAACAACAAAAATAAAAAATAATAGCGAAACTTGCCTCACATTTTATTCGTACACTATTTTTGTTTACTCGCATACTTATTTATATATATGGCGTTATTTTTTACTTAAATTATTTACTTTTTTTTTGAGTTGTATTGCGTTTATTTCTCTTTGTTTGTGGCGACGTTTTGGAAATTAAATACTTTCTAATTACAATAAACGCAGGCAACATTTTTAGCCTTTGGCAGTGGCCGAAATCACGTAGCCGACGCGTTGGCCAATGCCAATAAAAGAAAAAACAAAACTCAAACAACAACAAGTCGCGAAAGTGTCAAGAAAACAAACTGACAAACCGATAAAGTCAGACTCACTTTTTCTTTATTATTATATGAGTTTTATATGTGGCGCTTGATGAGTTTATTTGTCTCTCAATCGCATTTACTTATTGACAGCCACTATGCGAATCCATAACCCTTCATTCCCCCTCCAAAACCTTGCCACTCCTAACTCAGCCCTATGGCTGCCCTTGTCCCATTGCCAGCAATGGCGCGTGCCGCATTTTATTCGTTGAGTTTCGTTTCCAAACGAAAGTGAAACGTGCAAATACCTCTGCATAGCACGAAGCTCAACTCCAACAATGGTTCCAGCCATACCTCTTAAATATTACACATTATCCATTACCCAATGCCAGAAGCTACTGCTCTGCACGTACCCATCGTGGTCGATTGTTGAGGTCTTCGTCAGACTTCCACCGCGACTTTGACGACCGCAAACAGTGGCTATTTATAGTATTTTTTTAGTGGTAACTTTACTGCACTCCCTTTTACAGGGTATTCATAATATTTTATTACCTTTGTAGAATTGTAAAATTTAGCTTCCGCATGGTATTCATTTAACGCTTATGTAATTTTATAATTTTTGCTAAAGATTGTAATTAAAACTGTCTGTGTGAGAGAGAAGCAGCTTTGGCATTTGAATACTCATAAACATATTCATATTTATTCATAAGCTAAGTTGATATTATATGGAGATAAGCTATATCTTTGTTTAATCTCTACTCAGTTTTACTTTCTTTGTCGTCTTTGTCTGCAGCAGCTTCTTATATATTGTTCGAAATTTTCTTCGCGTAATCAAAAGACTTAAGGCACAAACTTGCTGGAAAGAGTAAAAATACATAACTCTTTCTAAGTTCTCCGTTACGTTCTGGAATCAATCTCCAGCAAACTCCTAAACTCCCAAATTATGCACTCTTCGTTGCTTTGTTTATTATCTGTAGCTATTTTTACTACCCAAAAAACAAAAGACTTAAGACACAAACTTGCCAAATTACATAACCAAAAGCAAGTGAAGACATCAGACAATCTACTTATATACTGACGCATCGCTGTTGGTATCTACTAAATATACTAAATAAATACTGCACAGATTATGGAGCACCAAATAAATTCAATTGTCGCGCCAAAAGCAAACAACAAATGCCCAACGGTTGTTGTAATTGTTGTTTTGCCGCAGAGCATAAATCGTGATTCGCTGTTGTTGGTTTTGTTGCTGCTGCCGCTGCCGCTGCTGCTGGCACAGTTGCAGTTGCCCCCCAGCGGTGCATTTAAACCGAAGCGAACAGTGCGACAGATCAACAGATCGACAGTTGATTAGTCACAACATCTCGGCCATGTCACAAGGCAGCCAATTTAGTTTCTAGAGCTGGAACTGTGCCTCTGGGCCAGACAAACAAGTTGTTGCAGTTGTCTAGTTTTTTTAGTGTTTTTTTTTTGCCCCAGCAATATTTTCTCACAGTCACACTTCGTGGCCAGCGTCCGTCCGTCCGTTCGTGTGCTGGATGTGGATTGATTGCTAATGTGCATCTGAATCTAAATGGTATCTAAATGCAGCAGTTTACGAGTGTTCAGTATTCAGATTTTGTGGCCAGAGCACTCATTGCATAAGGCAACAGAATAATAATACACGACAACAACACAAACCCACACTCACACACATAAGTACATGTACACTGTAGTGTAATACTTTTTTTCAATGCAACTTTTGCTTTCTTTAGTTCACTTGAATGCTCCACTTGACTTGGCTCACAATTGGGGCCACTTCAGTTGGCTGTTGCAGGCTTTTGTTTTGTCAACTTTACTTTATTAAGTACAGCAACTTTAATGTTGTTTGTGTTTGTGCTGCTGCTGCTGCTGCTGTGCTTTTGCAATTGTCACATTGTTTTGCGCCTGTTTGGCAATCGAGCAGCCAAAATGCCAAGCTGCAGGTAATTAACGTTGCGCATCTTTACGCAAGGCACTGTGAAATCAATCAGCGGCTGATCAAAAACCTCTATTTTAAAAAGCAATTTAAACTATTTAACAATTTCAGCCAACAATTTGCAACAAAATGTAACTGTAAACTTTGTTCATTAAGCGTCAAACATCCGCTTTGCCGCAGATTGTGCAATGCAAATTATATTTATCAATTCGATTTGTTGCTACAAAACATTTTTGCACACAAACGTTTTGCGAGCATGTTCCAGACCGTTAGGCAGACAGTGAGAGAGAGAGAGAGAGAGAGAGAGAGAGAGAAATGTAGCGGGGTATCAACTAAGAGAGAGATAGAGAGAGAGAGAGGGGGCTTCTTGTTTGCACGCACTTTCCGCTTACGCCCAAAACACTTTCGCTTTCAAATGCAAAGCTGCCGAATGACTCAATAAAAGAAACTTCAAAAAACCAGACATCACGATCTCTGATTTGATTGATATCAATTTTATGTTAATTGATTTTAATTTAATTTAAATTTTTGATATGCATTTAATAGCAAGATTATGATTAACTGAATTTTAATTGATATTTTCACGAGCATTAGTCGCACTGAAAGCTTTGATTGGATTTGACAACAAGTAAAAATTAAATAAAAATAAAATATTTAAAGGCAGTGAAAAATTTGAACTTTCGGAATAATATTAACTTAAAAATGTGTAAATATTTAAAATAGTTCAAACATTCAATTATTTTTGCTTGATTTATCAGCTAATCAGCTAGTATATTCTATGTTTTCAGTAATTTTAATTACAAAACCCCAAACTTGTTTATGTCTTTATTGCTGTGGGAGTTGTAAGACATAATCGACTTTCTAAACGATTAGCTAATGTTAGCGTTAATGGGCCTACAAATCCTCACGCTTGGCCCATAAATTCTTGATATTATGCAAGTGTCTCAAACGGGTGCCTAACGAGGCGGCTCATATTTTGGTTTCTGAACAGGTGCTTAGCTCATTTGGAAAGCAAACAAAAATGAAAGTTTGCCCCAAGCAGCGTGAAATTTACATTTTCGTTTAAAAAATTTCAAGCATTTCACGTTTCTTGATGTGCGTCGCTGCATAAAATTTGTGGAATTAGTCTAACTCCAAAATTTATGTATATAAACTTTTGGCGCCCAAATTGGGCAGCCTTCAACCATGGCATCGGAAAACGCCCCCCAAAAAAAAACCGACAAAAATACAAGTTACAAAATGTAAAATGCATTGCATTTTCCGGCAGGCAAACAAGCTGCCGCCTGCTTGGAAACTTGGAACTTGGCACTCGCGACTTGGGGCACTGGCCAGTAATTTATTTTTTGTTCGCAGTGCCATAAAATGCATTTCATTGTCGCTTTCGTTTTCATTGGAGTTCAATGGCATTCGACTCTCTGGTTGTGGTGCATAAATTTTGCCTAGTCTTCGCCCCTTTTTGGCCTGACTGACGACAGTCGAGCCCAATAATAATATTGCCATAAATTTGACTACTACTAAAACTTTGAGACAGCTTCGCCTGAGTAATTGGAATTGTACAAAAAGTCAAACTAAACAGAGCAAATTTTTAGATTGTATAGCGTTTTTTCTTTTTTAGACAAATTGTTGCTATGAATATAAAACTGCATATGTAATGACTAAGACATATCATAGTTGGTTAGTTAGTTTAGTCACACGTGTGGCTTTCAGCTAATACATATACTTATTGTGCAAGCCAAAATGGGAAAACTTTATACCAAATGCCAACTCGTTTCTAAGCCTCTGTCTTGTATTTCAATTAGCCTGATTGGCAGCTTAAAATTACCAACAACCCGGCTTGACTCATAAATTGGGCACTCGGGTCAAAATCGAGGCATATTTTTAGAGCATTGGCAAATGCTGTCATGCAGCCTCCAAGACGCAGTGCGTTGGTTGCTTTAGTTGCGATTTGCTCTGATAATTTTCTTAGCTAGTTGCTAGTTTTGCTATTTGCTGCTGCTGCACTTTGGGGCAATGTATCTGTATCTGTGTCTGTATTTATTAGTATCTCAGCTAGTTCCACACCCAAAGCAAGAAACACAGCTGTAGCTGAAGCTGAAGTTGAAGTCAACAAAGCGTGGCTTACAATGAGACACAGCAACGAGGCGTTGATTTGCAGCCCAAAATGCAATTAAAAACTTGACTACATTTTTTTGTTTTGTTTTTGTTTTTTGTATTTCAACTTAATGTTGTATTTAAAGCTGCTGTAGTTGTTTTTATAAGTATTGTTTTGCTGAATTACAACATGACAGCATCAATGTGGAGAGGGCTTCAGTTAACTATGTTACTTTAAGCACTTTAGCCGTTGATGTCCATCGTTATTAAATATATTTACATACTATTGCGCTAACTGAAGTAATGAAGCGAGAAGTTTAGCTTTTTTATAAGATTTTTCAAAGAATAATCAAAAATTGTGTATGTTAAAATTAAGTTTATTAATAATATCTAAACTAAAAAAGAAACTGAAATAAATGTATAAAAATAATAATTGAATAAAATTCTGTTTCATACAAGAAACTTAGATACATTTTTAAAGCACTTAAATATTTTATAATATTTATAAAAAAAATTTAATTTTTTTCTGTATTTCAAAACTAATATCTCAATAAATAAAAACTATAAGATTTTATTTATTACTATATAATTACTTTGCATAGTTTAAATTCTTTTCACCTTATATAACCAAATGTATTTCAACTTAAACACAGCTTTACATATAACTAACTTGATTATTTTGTAATGTTTTTTTATTGACAGTATTTGCATATTTCTTATTTCTCTTTGCAGTTTCCCAAAATAAACCCAGTGAAAGAAGAAGCAGTTACAAAATAAGCAAATCTCCATTTGTTGCCGCTGTTTATGGTAAGTTTGCTTTGAGCCCGACCCTGGTTGTGGTAATACTACCTCTACACATACAGAGGTAGTGGGCGTGTCTGCTACAATTGAAAACACCCAAGTAATCAGCACATAGACAGACAAACAGATGAAGCAATGTCAATGCCACAAATTGAAAATTGTTATTGCGTCGCAATGGACTTAAAACTCAACAGATATATACTTATGTACATATAGTACTATGTATAAAGATCTCAGATCTTACATGTGGAACGGATTCGTAAGCCGCTTAGGTTTTTTGGAGCATGCCCAAACCACATGTATATGTATGTTGGTATGGTGGTATTGCCCTGTGGTCAGTGTATCCGGCTGGCAATTGGCCAAGCGCAGCGCCATTAACCTGGCCAACAAGCAGCAGGCAATCAGACTGCAATTAATTCAAGGCTAAAAAAACAACATATTGGAACTTTCTTTCAAGATTTTCAGACATCTGTGTGTGTGTTGCAACGAAAGGGAAATGCAATTTTGAGGGCAGCCAAATGAGTTACGACAGTTCGACGCGACGTCACATTTCACTTTCGTTGAAAAGGTGCAGTTACAGATACAAAAGTAAACACAGATTCAAAGATACAAAGATACTGTTATTGTTGCAGTGCAGCTACATCATATTTCAAGTGCAGCTCGTTTTTTTTTTTTGTTTTTGTGTTTTGTTGCGTTGCTCAGTCGGGTGTGACAACGGGTTTGACTGCGCTCCTTAAACCAAAACTGACCGCAAGTGTGTCTAATTTCTATTATTTGTTGTGCTACTCTCTCTCTCTCTCTCTCTCTCTCTGACTCTGTCTCTGTCTCCCTCCCTCTCTTTCTTCTCAGTCAGCCTGTCTGTGTGTCTCTCTTGCTGCTACACAACTCATTGAACTTTCTTCTTTCACTGTGCCACCTGTTGTAGCTGCTGTAGTCTCTTTTCTCTCTCTCTCTCTCTCTTTCTCTGTCTGTCTCTCTCTGTGCAACTCCTGCCTTCTCGAGTTCCGTTTTTAGCCTTTGTTACGCTATATTCACATATATATATATATATTTTTTTTTTTGCAACTTTTGCTTTCGTTTAACCCATTTAATGTGGCCAGGTTTTTGCTTTGGGGCCAAGATCTGTGGTCAGTTCGCTTGTCTGGCCCCGGCATCCGTTATAAGCATGTACATCACAACGGTAACAATAACAGCACACACACACACACACACTCGCAGACAGTGAGACATGTGCACATTTAATTCAGTGGAAAAGTGAAAACGAAAGTGTTCAAAGCTGCATTTATCCAGTTAGTTTGATCAGTTGGTTTTCCATTCATCCAGTCATCCTCAGCGCTGGTCAGTTGACTTTCGTTTTGTGTATGTATTTCGAATGTACATATGTATGTGTGTCTGCCCCTTATTAATGATGATGCAATTAAGTGTGCCCAGACACAAAATATGAAAATTTGTACATATGCAAAATCATATGAAACAATAAGGAAATCAATGCATGCAGTTCAACGGTCAGCATTTAGTTCCCCTTCTCTCCACACTCCACACTGCTACGCCCCTTGCAAACTGCACAATCAAATGTCTGTTCGATCATCATTTGATATTATTAATCATTTTACTATAATAATCGCATTGCTGGCCATGATTAAATGTGGCTGCAAGTGCCCGATGATTATGGCAATTTTGTGGCATTTATGGACCGTTAGCTGACCAGTTAGTTGCACCACTTGTGCAGCTGCATTTGGCCAAGTCCAAGAGCGTCAATCAACAGTTATAGTTGCTTAGGAACAACCTTTCACCTGACAACAGGTTCCAGCACTAGAATGCCAAGTTAAGGTTAACAGCTAAGAACACACGTGTCGTATAATTGTTTTTCTTAATTTATTCCAATTCCATTTGTTTCTTTTTCCAGGCATTTCAGCTATGACGCGACGCATGCAACTTTTAGCCCTGTGGTTGGGTCTTTTGGCCACAACTACCACAACAACCTGCTTAGCGCAGACGCAACAGGAATCCTCATCCAAGTGGTCGAGACAGTTGGAATCTGTGGGTCCATCCGATGCGGATTCCTTGGATTGGGTGCCTTTGGCTCAGCCCTTGGATGAGAGCGGCAAAGATCGTTCCGGCAATGGACGTGTGCTGACCTACTCCCAATCCTTTCCACCCAGTGCACGCTTTGGGGATCTTAGCAAGCCAACAGGCTCGCAGTTTGATTACCCCTTTCAGTTCCAGCGTTTCTCGAATGGTGCAACACAACAGGGATTACCACTACGTCATCAGGGACCACCGCCACCACTGAAGAGCGGTGGTTCGCAGGAGCCAACCTCACAGTCGTTCTTCAAGTTCGAGATGCCCTTCCACAATGAGGCTGGACAGCCGCAATCACCACCCACACTGCAGACTGGTTATCAGATACAGCATACCTTTGGAGCTGGCAGTGGAGCACCTTCCTCCATCTTCACTCCTCCGTCGCTTTTTGGCCAGCAACATCCGCAGTTCTCCGACTTCCAAAAACCCTTTGCCCAGGCCTTGAGCAAGCCTTTGCATCAGCAAAACTATATTCAGGACACGTTGCCATTGAAGACCCATGGCAAGCCATTGCCCACCCAGGCGTCTCTGCAGAGCGTTACGCCGCAAGTATTTCCCGTGGATCCAGAGCCGGAAACGGTATTCGGCTTGAACAAACCACCAGCGGAGCAGCAGCAGCGGGAGCAGCTTCATCTGTCGGGGGTAACCCTCAGCAGCAGGAGGTACAGCTGCTCTATGTGCCCTACGACACGCTCTACCAAAATCAACAAAGACAGCAGCAGGGATCCTCCTCCTCCAACATCGGTTCAAGCAGCAACTTTGAGGTGAACAAGTTCAATCTGAATGCAGGCTTACCCGCTGTCAATCCCTATCAAATCAATCAGTTCTACACGCCCGATCCGAGCCTGGGCAACGACTTCTTTAGCTCTGGTACCACGACAAGACCCAGCACCACCACAACGCAACCACAACACATATTCCAGAGCTTTGGACAACCACAAGCACAGCCACAAGTTCAGCAGCCACAGTTCACCACCGCTAAGCCGAAGCCTAAGGCACATCAGCCACCGCTGGCCATGTTCCTTCTGCGCCCCAATTCGCGACCCACTCAATCCGATGTGGTTACTGCACTGCGTAGTGCCCATTCTATCTCAGTGATTGATGCGCCGACCAAGCAGACTCCTGAGATATTTGTCGGTCCCGCTGGCATGCCAATACCGGAGGGTTATGTCAAGTTCGATCTGCCCTACTTGTCGCAGTTAACCCACTCACGTGACCTCAACGACGTGTCCTTCTTTGTGGCACCGCTTAGCTACCGCACACCCAATGGCTTCAACAAGATTCTGTTGCCCGAACCACATGTGGGTTCTATTGTAATCAATCGTGCGAAGGACAATGCTGCCATCCAGGAACATTCGCAATCACAACCTGTCCGCTCGCAGCGTCCGTACTCTGCTCCTAGCACTAGCACAACACGCAATCCCTTCGAGACATCGACACAACCTCAACGAGCTACAGCAAGCCCAACGCCCACTCGAGGCAATAAGTTCAGCTATTACTATGTTCAAGATGGCCTTCAGGAGGTCAACGCGCCAAAGTTGCCCGCCAAGCAGGAGCGCCATAAGAAGAAGCGTCCACAGCATGTGACCGTAGAGCAGCCCGTCTATCGTGCTCCGGCCAAGACACAGAACCCCTTCGATACACTGAATCAAATTGGTGGTGATGACTTCTTTAGTTCGTTGAGCAGCAAGCCCAGCACTCCGACTACGACATCCACCTCCAGTTCAACCTCAACTTCTACCTCAACCACAACCTCTTCAACCACTTCCACAACCGCAACACCTCAAACTCTCTTCACATATGGCTCACGTCCGCAGGTGGAGTTCCCCAGCTCCAATGGTCAGCTTTATCCACAGTACCAAGCTGCAGCTCCACAGTTGCAACAGGCCCAGGAGCAACTGCTGCTTACCACACGTCCACCCACAGCCACCACCGTCGAGGAGGAACAACGCATGAAGCAGTACTTCCGCGAGCAGAATGCTTTCCGTCAGCGTCCACAGACAACAAATCCACCTTTCGAGCAGGTTCAATACACTCCCACCTCATTGGACTTTGATGTGGCGCAACCAACCACACAAAAGACAAAGCAGCGAGTGACAATCTATACGCCAGGAGCAGTGCCAGTAACCACATCCGATGTGGGGTATAATGTGGATCCACAGGCACAGGCACCATTGAACCACCGACCAAGTTATAACCAGAACGAAGTTATCGACGGCGGCAATTTGGAATACGATCCCAATCCATACCATATACCATCAGAGCTGCCTCCCTTAACTCCCGATATTCCCGGCCTGGTCAACAATCTGCAGGAGAAGGACAAACTGCCAGCCCCAACGACGACATCACTCAATGAGCCCGAGCCACTTCCAGAAACAAGACCAACTCGTCGTCCCGCACTGCGTACAAGGAAACCAGCCACAACCAAGGTGGTGACAACCTCCTCTGTGTCTTACTCCGAGTCGGAAAGCAATGTCAAGGTGCCAAGCCATCGTATTCGACGGCCCTACACCACGAGGCCGCAATCAGCTTCCGGCTCAGGCAATGAAGATAATGGAGGAGATGAGACCATAGCCCCCACCCGACGTCCAGGCACTGTACGTAATCCATTGCTGCGTAACCCTAATCGCATACGTTATCAGCCGACGACAGAGGAACGTCAGTCACTGAAGATCAAGCCCAAGAAGCACCACAAGGGATCCAAGAATGGCAAGCCTAGTGAGGATCAGGATTTGGAATACCAGCGTGACGTGCTCAAGCAGAACTATCCGGTATTCAAGGCAGCATCCCGACGTCCAACAAGTCCCACTGCCATCCCCAGCTCATATGATGTGAGCAATACCGAGGGACCCGCCTCGGAAACCCAACAGGTCTACACGGTTACCCCCAGCAACAGCATCGACAATACCGATCAGAACGTGTATCCAGCTAATCTGTTGGAACCCATGCAAATTGCTCAGCATTACAATGAGTTCTCCAAGGATAATTACGGACCTGGCTACTTCCCCAACCAGGAGGATCTGAATCCCACAGAAGCCTTTGTGCGCAACGAAGTTAGTCCGATATATACGACCCTAGCAACAACCACACCATCAACCACAACGACAACAACAACAACTACAGTTAGGACAACCACCGAGGAGCCTGTGACGACAACCACGAGACGATCTCCCTTCATACGTCGCAACTACCCAAGAATACGCACCACAACAACTCCCGAACCGACGGTGACAACAACGACACCTTCAGAAGAGCGACCCTCCGTAAGTGTTACTGCCTCTGATCTCCCTTAAAAGTTACATATTTTAACAGTAAAATTATATCATATCTAGATTCGTTCACGTCTACCGCCACGTCGCGTGGTGAAGGTACGTCAACGTCAGCGTCGTCCCTCGCATCCAGCATCGTCGACTGCTGCTCCCGCAGAGGAAGCAGATGCAGTAACCCAGAAGAACCTCCGCAAGCTGAGTCGCTACAATCACGAACAGTCCGAGAAGGAGGTAAGTGAGAGTAGTGAGTGTCACCTTTAAAGATTTGAAATCTCTAAACACTCTTCATTCACAGCAAACACCTCGCCGTCGTTATAAGCAACCCTTCCAGCTGGAGGGACAGGAGTCTCAATGGTCACCCGCCTCCGAGACGGGCAACAGCAACACAAATAGCTTCAAGCCACTGAATCCCAAGTACGGCTCGAAAGCAGAGACCCACAGCTTTGAGAATGAACCCGACATTGTGACTGCCGGACCAACGGATCAGCCGGAAACCTACGAATTCAAGGTAGCTGCCAATCTTGATGGATCAACGGGACAGCGAACCACTCCTGCCATCAAGGCACCCAACCTAAAGTGAGTTTCAATAAACAATTATTTTAAGGGGCAAAAAAAATTAATATTTTATGCTATTTTAGACCGGAAAAATCTTTTGCGGAGTTATTGGAGGAGGTGATGGGCAAGGCGCCCGATAGTATGGCCACAGAAACACCCACAAGCAGCACAATCAGCCGCCTGAATCGACGTGGCAAGTGGAAGAAGACACGGCTGTCCAATGGAGCTGAGAACAATGAGAACTTCGAAACGGCCGAGTCACAAAATCTTGGACCCCAACTGCTAAACTCTTTGTACAGTGCCAGCGAAAAGTCAGAGGATGCCCAGAAAATAACGACGACGCCAATGACTCCTGTTACGGAAGCGCAAACCACTGAGGCGATAACCACAACCGAAGCAGCACAGACCACACCAGAAGAGTACGAGGTGACCACCGCCAAGTCGCCCGATGTCACAACAATTGCCACAACACTGGCGATGAGTGAGGACAGTGCTACGAGACGCATGGACACCGCAGCGGATGTGGACTCTGATGATCTGGACACGCAGCCAAGCATATTCTCGGAGGTGCGACAGCAGCTCCATGATCTCTTTGCCATCGATGAGAGTGAGGATGGAGCGGTAACTGCTGCCTTGGCGGCAGTGGGAAAGCGTCGTCAGGAGTACACGAACATTAAGCGGACGAAGCCATTCCCGTCCAAAGACAGCACGACGGAGGCAATGAATGATGCCCTGGCAACGACAACAGTAGCAACTCCAGCAGTGGACAAGGATAAGGATAACTTCCACAAGGATCTGATGGAGCATGTGGTATATGCCACGTCCACTTCAACGAAAGTTACGTCCGAAACGGAGATCTGTTATCGAGGACGTTGCATACGCTCCGAGGATCTGCCCGCCAATCACAAGCTGCACTGAACTCCGGCGGAGCAAGAGCTACATTAATACCCCTACCCCTACCCCTACCCCTACCCCTTCCCATTCTCTTCCATGTAAATACATAAGGGCATCGATACCCAGGGGCAGCATGGAGTGTGTAAAGTTCTGTGCACCGTCAGCACCGATGCCTCCTGGCTCCGCCCCTCAGTAACCGCTTGTAATTACTTAGCTTTAACTACGAATATATTTTAATAGTAAGCGTAAAAAAAAGAAAGAATCATACAAATACAAATACGAATACAATCTTTATACTTAAATAATCGTATTCAATATTCGAATCTTTCGAAAAAGTTTGTTATAGTTTTAGTAGTTCAAATAGTAAACACTTTAGTTTAGCATTAACTTAATAAATAATACCGCATAATGCGTCTAAGATTTGTACAATATAATAACGATAACTAACAAAGAAATAAAGAATCGAAATCATTACACATTAAAGGTCAAAAGTGTGTTTTTTTTTTTTAAATTAAATATACGGGTTTTACAATCACATTACCCTGATAGTCTTAGAAAGCTTACATATATACATATATATTACATTTTAATGGGGCTAAAACCACATTAGGAACCGGTTGAGAAAAAAAAAATCTGCGATAATTCCTTCAATGAAGATAATAACTTCTAAAATCAACCCATTAGTAGACAGATAAATAAAAAAATATATTAAATTCTGGCTTTGTTATATTTTTGCACATATAAATAATAGCATAAAGTATTTTATAACTATAAATAGATACATATAATATTTAAATATATATATTTATATTACTCTATATGTATATTTAGTTGTTGTAGAATTATAGCGGCAATCAATTCCATCTAATACCGTGCGTTCGTTAGGTACATCAGTTTCATTATCAGACTCTCACACCAACAATATAAAATTCGATCATTCTCTCTAGGGATCAATAAGACGCGCCCGTTCCCTCTCTTCATCCTCGTTAGCTGCTGGAGTTCGTGTCTGCGTAGTTCCAGATGGACTATTCCAAGACTGAACACTTGTGCGTCCAAAGATTATGAAAATCAAGTTACCAATGAAGTAAACTAAGGCGGTAAAGTAGAAAACTATTCTCCACTGGTTTGGATTTGTCTGGAAATGAAAGAAAGGTTTAGGGAGAGTCTTGGGAAACGAACAAAAACTTACCTCATCTGTTACAATAAGGCCAACAATCAAAGGAGCCAAAATGCTCATCACATTTGCTGCACAATTCGTAATACCCATTAAGGTGCCAGCGAAATTGGGTGACAAGTCCATATGGTTGACATGGAAACCCAAATAACTGGCCGAATTGGTGGCTACTGCCAGGGTCAGTAATCCAACAACCAGCTTAGCACTGGCCTCTCCCTTGGTAATAAATCCCAAGCCAAACAATGCCAGCATAGGAAGCCAGAGTCCCAGAGAGTTAAAGAGCTTCCTGGAGGCACTTAAGGACATGGGGCTGCCATTTCTCTTAAGCAGATCCGATATCCATATAAAAACTATTGTAAGTATTATCATAGCAAAATAAGGCAATGCCGACAGTGGACCATTATGCCTAATGTCCATGCCGAGCACATTCTTCAGGAATGTAGGAATCTGTGTAAGCAGTGTCCAGAAGCCCCAGTTGTTAGCACAATGGGAAACGAGAAGAGCTAGGAATGGTAGCGAAGTCAAGATACGCAGCCAAGGTGTGCGTAGATTTGTGCGTGGTTCAAACTCCTCTCGACCCGCATCGGAAGCGCGACGCAACTGACCCGATGTCTCAATGTATCGCCTTTCACTGGGCGAGATTGTGGCATGCTGAGCCGGTGTGCTGGCACAAAGAAAGTACCAGATGAACGACCAGAGGAGACCGGCACAACCCGACAGATAGAATATACTAGGCCAGCCCAACGTTGAAGAGGCAATAAAACCGCTCACCGACAGCATGACCACAGTGCCAAACTGCGATCCGGAATAACAATAGCCAACCAATCGTCCACGCTCCTCGGCTGGAGCCCACTTCGATAGGAATGTATGTACGGATGGAAAGATAACGCCTTGACAGAGTCCCTGCATAGCGCGCAGCACAACCAACAGCTTCCAGCCACCAGTAATGGCACAAAGGGGCGTCAATAGTGCCAGACAGGAACAGATAAACACGCCAATGAAGAGCATGTATTTAGCACCAAATATTGAAGATAGATAACCGCCAGGCACTTGGGTCACCACATAGCCCCAAAAGAAGCTGCTTAATAGATACGACTTGGTACTTTCATTCCAATCGAATTCAGGAAAATGCGGATTTGTGGCATTTGAGTCTGTCATGGCCACAATGGCCACGGAGAGATTCACGCGCATGGCGTAGGCGACAGCCAGTCCAAAGAATACTAAAATGCATTGCAGATGACGCACTCCAAAGCGAGAACCTAAAAATGAATCGATATTGGAGTTAGTTATAGCAGACATAAGTAGTTAGATTTAGCTGTACTTACCCGTGTTTCCTATGCTATCGTAGCCAGTGCGACTGCAACAATCAAAACAACCCATATTAAAACTGTCTTTTAAACTCGGTTTTATTTGTGCTTCCGATGCGCAGTTTTTAGAATTTCCGCTGCTGCTGTCGTTGCGTCTATGCATTTCGCATGCCAAGAACGCAAAAAACAACAACAACAACAACTCGGAATGATATTAGAAGCCGACGCTAACGCCAACGCATCTGCTTACGTTGCGCTATGTTTTTGTCTTTGTTATCGTTTTCGTTTCTGTTGTTCTCCCTTTGTTTGCACTTCGCAGTGGTCATCAAACACTGAGCGACTGACAATCAGCTGACGATTATGTTTACCTACCGATAGTTTGGCTTGCGCCCGATAGTTGCGTCTATCGATATGGCGCTCGCTTATCAAATTCAAACACTAATTTTACCTAAGAGATTATAATATGAAATGAATTTTAAGTACAAGTAAAATTTACTTTGTGAAAAATAAAAATCACATTCATTACATTCTTAAAACCACACATCGGACTAAACATTTTATTATCTTTATAAATATTTTATGAAACTAATTTTTTAGCCCTTCTACAGAGCAGAAAAAGCTGCGGGCCATTTAGATTGACGTAGTTTCTGAACTATTTATAGCCATTTATATACAATCAACTAAACTTACCCGCAGCTAAATAAGCAGTCATGTGCTAAATAAAGTTAAAACTCCGGAAATGAATAAAAATATTTGTATAATTATAGTAGAAAATCAGTAAGGAATAATAAGTTCACTATCCAAAATTTCGTAATAACAAATACTTATAAATACGATTGATCTAAGCAATTAGAGACGTCCGTTCGTTTGTTTCATCCTCTTCAGCGGTTGAAGACTGATTTTGTGGTGAATCGGAGGGATTGTTCCAGGGCTGCACACTAGCGCTTCCAAATATGATGAATACCAAGTTGCCAATGAAGTAAAGACCGGAGGTGAAGTAGAAAACGGTTCTCCACTGATGAGGATTTTTCTGAAATGGATGTAGAGTGTCTTTAGGGGGAGTATAAAAAATGTATAAATAAAATTTACCTCTTCTGTTACAATCAGGCCTACAATCAAAGGAGCCAAGATGCTCATCACAGTCGCAGCACAGTTCGTAATACCCATTAAGGTGCCAGCGAAATTGGGTGACAAATCCATATGGTTGACATTGAAACCCAAGTAAGTAGCGGAGTTTGTTGCCACTGCCACGGTTAGTAATCCCACGACTAATCCAGCAACTGCATCAGCTTTGGTACTAATACCCAAAACTAACAGAGACAACATGGGCAGCCACAGTCCGATGGAGTTGAAAAGCTTCCTGGAGAAACCCAAGGACATTGAGCAGCCATTCTTCTTGAGCAGATCTACAATCCAGGTAAGCACAAAGGCCGTAATCAATTTGGCAAAGTAAGGTAGTGCGGAGAGTGGACCATTCTTCTTAATGTCCATGCCGAGAATGTTCCTAAGGAATGTAGGAATCTGTGTAAGCAGAGTCCAGTAGCCAAAGTTGCTGGCACAATGTGAGAAAAGAAGTGCGAGGAACGGAAACGAAGTCATGATACGTAGCCAAGGAGTGCGTAGCTTTGTGCTTGCTTCCAGCTCCTCTGGACCCGCATCCAAAGCTGGAGGAGGCTGACCCGATGTCTCAATGTAATTCCTTTCTTCAGCCGTGATTGTAGCATGCTTTGCCGGTGAGCTGGCACTTAATAAGTACCAGATGAGGGACCACAAAAGACCCGCACCACCTGAAAAGTAGAATATACTTGGCCATCCCAGCGGTGAAAAGGCAATATATCCGCTGGCGGACAACATTATAACTGTCCCAAACTGCGATCCAGAATAACAGTAACACACTAATTTTCCTCGCTCCTCGGCTGGTGCCCACTTTGATATGAAGGTGTGCACCGATGGATATACAACTCCTTGGCAGAGTCCCTCTAACGCACGCACCGCAACCAACAGCTTCCAACCTCCAATGCCGGCACAAAGTGGCGTCAATAGTGTCAGGCAGGAACAGATAAACACGCCAAAGAAGAGCATATACTTGGCTCCAAACATTCCAGACAGATAACCGCCAGGCACTTGGGTCACCACATAGCCCCAGAAGAAACTGCTTAATACATACGACTTGATGCTTTCATTCCAGTGAAATTCACGGAAATGCGGATTCGTGCTATTGGCGTCCGTCATGGCTACAATGGCCAACGAGAGATTAACTCTCATGCCGTAGGCGACAGCGAGGCCAAAGAATACTAAAATGCATTGCAGATGCCGTACTCCAAAGCGAGGACCTGAAACCCAATTAATATATGGGATTTTTGTATTCCCAGATCGGCAAATTTAGCTTTATTTACCTGTGCCCCCTATAATTTCGTAGCCCGAGTGACTGGACCGTTCACAGCAACCCATATTGAAAGTGCTTTTTAGATTCTGCTTTATTTATTTCCGATACCGATTCGCACTTGTGTTCTCTTTGCCGTCGTCGTTGCATTTAAATTTTTGAGATTCAAATAACGATAGAAGAACTGAAGCCGATGACGATGACAAAGTTTCGATACCGACTTTCGCTATTTTCTTTTCACCTTCGCTTCGCAAACAGCTGTCAACCAACGATAGTTTCATGCTGCTCGATAGTTGCATTTATCGATTAGGCGCTTTTCACTGCAAATTCAAATTAACAAACTGAAGCAAATAAAACACATTTGAATTAAATTGTTATTTTTTATGATTTGTTCACAAATCTTTATGCGGCTTTAAATTGTATTGTCTTCGTTTCTGCCTTTTTTAGTTAATTATTTTTTGTTTTCGTACATCACAAGTTGGTTGTTTGTTATTATAACTAAGTTGTTTTTTAATTTTACTAATGTCCTAAGCTAAATAGTTACTTTAAAACATAACAACTACAAGAGCAGGGCTATTGTTTACATTTGCTCAAGTTTTTACTCTTCTTTTTTTTTGTATTTATATTTAGATTATTTTTTTGTTTGTTTTTGTTTTTTTTTTTATGTACATAATGGAAAATACTGCAAATAATAATTTATGCTTTGTCTACAAACTAAACAATTATCATATGTTATTGTTTTCTTTTCTTTTTTTAATATCGCTAATGGAAGCACGCGATCGTCATTATGGCAATTTCAGCTCTTGTCCTTTTTTTTTGTGCTAAAACTAATTCACTTACACGACTAAAACTTAGTTTAAGAAACAACAACTATGACAATATCATGCTTTTCTCCTGATTTTTGCATGAGAAAGTCTTTAGTCAGGGCTCGGGTGGATGGAAGGGGCGGGGCTATGGACCAGATAAACTGTTAAACTGTTTCCTTTGCAGCTGAACTTTGTTTATTGCCCGCCAGCGGCATACCCGCTTCTAAGCTTTCGGCACTTTCCACCACTGGCGAATCCCACCATTGAATCTCCGTGCGTCCAAAGATCACGAACAGCAGATTGCCCGTAAAGTAAAAGGCGGCTGCCAGGAAAAATGTCATACGCCATTCCATCACATTATGCTAAATGTTAAAGAGAAGAATGAAAAACTTGTTAGTTAAGTTTTCGGGTTTAACAATATAAAGTAGGACTTACCGCATCCTTTACAATTCGACCCACGGTAAGAGGTGCCAAGGCACTCATGACATTGGCAGCCGCGTTCGTGAGACCCATCAGGGTGCCCGCATAGTTGGGCGAGAGGTCAATGTGGTTCACCTGGAAGCCCAGGTAGGTGGCAGCACTAATGCCCACAGTGATGGTGAGCAGTACGACGGCGAGTGTGGCATTCTCCTTGGGCACATAGCCCAGAGCTATCAGCGAGCACATGGGAATCCAGTGGCCAATAGTATTGAAGAACTTGCGATTGAACGAAACGGACAAATACTTGTTCTTCTGCAGCACCTTGGACAGCCAGACGAAGAAGAAGCTGAGCACCATCATCACAGTGTAGGGCAGCGAGGAGAGCAATGCACTCGATTTGATATCAATGTTATAAATGTTCATTATGTAATTGGGAATCTGAGTCAACAGCAACCAGAAGCCAAACATGTGCGTGCAGTGGACAACCAGCAGCGAAATGAACGGCATCGAGGTGAAGATCGCCATCCATGGAGTCGGTGCCAACTTATGGGAGTCCTGCATTTTGCCATCGGATCGCGATTCCTCAATAAATTTCAGCTCCTCCCGCGTAATTGTGCGATGCTCCTCGGGTGTGCTGGCCGCGAATATCCACCAGAAGATCACCCAGACAAAACCACAAACGCCGGAAAAGTAAAAGATCCCTGGCCAACCGATGAATGAGTCCGCGAGCAGACCACTTCCGGCCAACATGAAAATGGTGCCAAACTGTGCGCCCGAATAGCAAATTGTTGCCAACAAGCCACGTTCGTTGGCTGGCGCCCATTTGGAGAGCATGGAATGCGTTGCCGGATGCACTGCACCCTGAGTCAAACCCTCCAGAATACGCACCACAACCAATCCTATCCAGCCGCCATATTGTAGTGCCAGCGGCGACAACATGGTTAACAAGGCACACGAAAAAATTCCAGCCAGCAGCAATAACTTGGCTCCATAACGTTGGGCAATGTATCCACCAGGCACTTGGGTCACAACGTAGCCCACAAAGAAGCTGCTTAACATGTACGATTTCACATCTTCCGGAAATGTATAATACTGCAATAGAAATGCAAATATAAGTACTGATTTCCTCTAGGCCTCTAGTTAACCACTTACATCAATTCCCAGCACCGTTGTCTGTTGCACTGATCTGTTGTTGTTGTCCGCCAAACTACTGTCATTGTAGCTACTGTTGCCAATATCGGTTATATTGGGCTTATCTTGCATTGCCACCACTGCGACGGTGAGATTAACACGCATCGCATAGGCTAGCGTCAGGCAGAAGAAGCACAGGATGCATTGTACATGCCGCACACCAATGATCCTCTCTGCAAAGAGTAACGAAAAATGCGATTAGTATGAATTACTTAGCAGGAAATACCGTAGGAGGAAATTTCTTAGTAGCATATATGCATATCTCTTACAAAAGGAAAACCGAAATAGATTAGATTGTGCATATGTTAATGTGCCTCATGCTCTCGCTTTCCCTTTTCAGCGTTTTCCACTTTGACATTTTATAGGAAAAAACCCAAAAGTGCCGAATGTCGAATGCCGATGCAGCTGATCTTTCTTCTCGCTCTATCTTTCTTCTAATCAACTATGAACTTAGAATACTCCTCTGTCTCTGATCACATCTTTTCCCAAAGACCCCTTGTTACATATTTGTTTACAGTTTGTCTTTCTCATTTCTATAGTTTATCTGCAGTGTCAGCTGTGAGCAGTGAGCATCTTTAGATTCTTAATGTGTTGACATTTTTATTACATATTTGCTGACAGCCACTTTACCCCATTCTCTAGCTCCAAAGACCATCTTGAGTGTCAACTCTGCACTGCAGTTCACTACTGTCTTTTTTTTAGTTGTGTCTTTTTGTCTTTTTAACATAATTAAAACCTGTAAAGCGTAAGCAAGAAACTTGCAGCTCTCTTATCAATGCCAACAATTTGCCCTCTCTCTTTCTTTCTCTCTCTCTCTCAGTTGTGCTCTCACTCTCACTCAGTGGTTTATGTGGGGCGCGTTTATTTATAAAACACTGTGTCAAAATCTTGTTGTGGCAGTACACACACACTCACAGAGATACTCACTGAACGCCCACTAGTGAATGTGAATGTTGTGAATGTGAATGTGAACTACTCGTGAGTTTTGTGGGCCTCAATGAAGTGCAACCTCAGCAGACGGTGCTGTACCCCAACAGCGAATCAGCTTAACTATACTACATATACTATATTACCTACCAATCTGCTCAACTCTTCTAACCCATCTTTCGCACTCTCTGTCTCTCTCTCTCTCTCTGTCGTTTGCTCACTCTCTGCTATTACCTTTACATTGCCCACTCTCACGCTCTTTCGCTCTTCGCTCTCTCAGCGCGATCGGCAGACTTGAACAACGAACCGCAGCAGCAGCACGTGACGATCTCTCTTTTTAGCCATGTGCATAAGCCAATTTATTGGCACAGTCAGCAGCAGTCGTACAGTGAAGCATGCCAAAGAGCTGCCACAGCTGTTGCATGTTGTATTTTTATATACCACTTTGTTTTTGTTGTAATGCCATTTCTGTTCTTTGTCGATCAGCGCTTTTATTTTTAGACCCAGCTCGGACTGAGACGCACCATAAATGGTGGCTGAGGCTTAGACTTCTTGCTTGCTGTTGCAACAGTTTTGTTGCACAACATTAAATGTGCTTGTATTGGCAACCTTGCGCTGCGGCCTTAAAAGGTACGTAGCAAAAGTCTATTGAACTCCCCTCGAGCGTTTCCAATGCGAAACCAATGTCAGTTTCTCGACTAATAACTTTTAATTTAGCAGCAATTAATTATGCTCAATAATTAAGAATTGTGAAGCCAAAAATACGCTCAAATTGATGACGTTAGGCGTTTGTTTGAACTTTGAGATATGACTACATATAGTCTCTCTCCCGATTCATGCTCTCCCTTTGTCTCTCTCTATCTCTTTTTCTCTGTCTCTTCGCATACTCCCTCTCTGTTGGCTGTGGCTGATTCACTCTGCTTTGTGCAACTCTTTATCTGGCACGTTTTTCAATTTATTTGCACAATGATTTCAATTTCGTCTCAGTTTTCGCACTGCTCCCCTTTCGTTTGTTCCAGAAATTGGGAATTTTTTCGCCATATCAGAAAACTGAAACTCATGTCTTTGTCACACTTTATTTAAATGTTCATTTTTATACCCTCTGAGGGGTATATTGGGTTTGTCAGAAGTATGTAACAGGCAGAAGGAGGCGTTTCCGACCCCATAAAGTTATATATTCTTGATCAGCATCAACAGCCGAGTCGATATAGCCATGTCCGTCTGTCCGTCTGTCCGTCTGTCCGTCCGTCCGTCTGTCCGTCTGGCCGTCTGTCCGTCTGTCCGTATGAACAAACAGATCTCAGAGATGGTAAGAGCTACAATATCCGTTTTAGTCAGTATCGACCACATATTTAGTCAGTCAATACAAGTTTGTTTCCTTTTTTGATGCCACGCCCCATTCGCCCACAATAAGCGTAAAACCAGACATACCTCGGAAAAAATTCAGGTTTTTGGTAACTATGGCACCTAGGGACACCAATTTTGGCATGCAGGTTGCTAGATGCAATATATAGACAATGCCATCAAAATTTTTTGGATGCCCGCCCCCTTCGCCCACCAAAAGCACAATTGCGTTGTACCTTTGCATGCCGTGACATGACACTTATTTCTTAACATAACGTTTTGTAACTTAGAATATATTTGAAGACAAATAATATAAAACGATTGTGAAATTTTCATCAAAATCGGACTATAATTAAAAAAGTTTCTTAAACAACGAAAATCGATACTTTCAAGCAAGGCATAACCACGTGCATTGCACTGATGTGCACACAAGCAACGAAAACGAAAAACGTGCGAGCGAGATAGACATCAAATATGTGTGCATGTTAAGTTCTTGCGCAGCTCTTCAATTTGACTCATATAATTAGAAACGAAGCTCAGAGGGTATTACACGGTCGGCTGCCCGACTACATTTCTTTCTTGTTATTCGCTCAAAAGGAGAGCAAAAAAAAAACAAAAGCAGCAATTAAATTCCCTATTTTTGTTGTGTTTCATTAATGGAATTGCACAAATTTCAAGCAATATAATCAATAAACATTTATGGACTAGCATGAAAGTTGTTTTTTTTTTTGTTGATTGTTGATTGATTGCTGCACTATATAGTATATCCAGATATTATACTATATTGTGTATTAGGTATTATACAATTCGTTCGAAGGACTTGTGGCAAAATAAAAAACCAAAGTGTAGTGCAAATGTGCTGATAACCGATAACCGTCGATAACGGCCGATAACGTGCACGATAAAAAAAAATATTGAACAATAATAACAAAGTGGAAATCTTTGGCACTACAAACCTACATAACGCCTAGGCAGTTGAAGAGTTTTACTGTCAGTCTATTTGCGATTAGATAATTAAGTGGCTACAGTGGGCGAGTCATCGAGTCAGGCAACCCGCTGCTGATACCATCAAGGGGTAGCATACGCCGTGTACGTGTACTAGTGCGTGTAAACTGTAAACTAGACCCCATAAAAGGGGCTTACAATGGAACTGACTATTGTTGATTACAAATATTTGTTATTTCGTTGGAATTGGAATTGGGATAGGAATTGTGCGGCTTATCGGCGTATCAATCTCTCTCGCTCTCTCGCCCTTTGGCCGCTAAGCTTTTGAGCTGCGTCAATTTTGAGCAGAGTCCAAGTTAATTGCTAACATTTCAGTGTTTTCCTCATTTAAATTTTCAATTTCATAGACAGTTTTTTGAAAATAAAATAATAAGAGAGAGAGAGAGATGAGAGCGCATAGTAAAGTATATATATTTGTCTGTATGTATATATATATATATATATATATATTGCGTCTGAAACGCTTGTCTAACATCTTCCCAGCACCCCACTTCTCTCTCTCTCTCCACACACACATAGATACCCCACCGCACCCAATGCTATTCTATTCTATTTCATTTTGTTGTTTATTTTTATCATTTTCGTTGAGCGTGCTAAAAATTTATTTGTCCGTCGACAAAGACGAATAAAATTCAATTTAATTTTAATTTTATTTTGCTGTAACTTTTCGTGTGGTTTTCTGACTTTGGTTTGAGTTGCAAGATACTTTTATTTTCTGTTTTTTATTTTTATTGATTGTGTGGAATGCGAAATGTCAATTGTGTATTAACTACTACAACAACTACTACTGCTTTTTAAGCCATATTGCAAACTTGGCTAACTTCGTATGCAATTAGCGCTCGCTTCAGTTACTCTATAAGGCAATAAACACAGTTTGCTGTGGAAAGTGGCTAGTGGGACGAGTGCGAGGTGCGCTCAATCGTTTTGGTTTCCGGACAACAAACTGACTAACTGCACTGTCGGCGGCAGCTTACATAAACACATGGCACACGTGCACGCAACGCTACATAGATTTCTATCTATAGAAACTGAGAGGAGTTGAGTGGTGAGGGGTAAGGGGTGCAGAGTGTTGGGCAGCACTGTGATAAGAGCTTTGCTACTTAGTACTATTTTCTGTTTTTGTCATTTTATTTAGTACTTACCATTGGCGTATTTGCCAGTTTTCACCATATTCAAAGTGGTGGTCATGTGTACGCCGCGGGTTATTTGCTCTTGTCACTCTTTCAAAACGCTTACGCTTATGCTCTCGCTCACTCACACGCACGCTTTGAAGCTGGAACTTTCCTCAGTTTTTTTTAAATAATTTTCACACAACGTGTTCCGTCATTAAGCTGGAGCACATGTGCACACGACGCGACAGTTTTTTTAGGAGTTTCGACTCGACGACTCGACTTGGGCCAAAAGTCGCGTTGGCTTCTTTTTTTTGTTGTTGTTGTTTTTCCTGAGTGTTGGCGTTTTTTTTTTGTATTTGAATGTCGCATAAATTACAGTTGCGTTGCGTTGTGTCTCACACGATGTATTTCGTTTCACGAGGTGACACGCGCTCTCAGATACAGATAGATACAGCTACACTATATTTTATTATACTAGTTGAGTAGTGGCGCAAACTGTATATGACCGTCTGTCTGTCAGTTTGTCCGTTCGATTACACGCGTCTGTTTTTTCTTTTTTTTTCTTTTTGTATACGGTTTGGTGGTTTTGGTTTGTTCTAGCGAGCGATTGCGACTGCTTGAAATACTTGCGGACGCGATTCTTTTATAAATATGATCGCTTGACGCTCGCAAATGCTTCCAATGCGCCGAGAGAGTTCGATGTCGCTGCCGCTGCCTCAGTTGACGTCGCTGTCGCTGTCGAAGTCACAGTCGCAGTCGGAGTGGTATTCGCTGTCACATTGTTGCTGTTGTTGCCTCTGTTAGTTGTTGTTGGCTGTCGGTTATGGCACACACATGTGTATCGCGTGAATTCCATTTTCCATTTGGTTGTTGCTTTTGCTATCAGTAAAAACCCGAACACGCTGCCAGCAGAGCACTGAGAGTGCTCTGTATGTGTGTGTGTTGCCTGCTCTCTCTCTGACTCTCTAATTTGCCGGCCAATATGTAAACAACAGCAACACACAGAGGCCACAACGACAACAACGAGTTATCAGTAGCAACAGTTTGCTCTTTCTATCTCCGCTCCTCCTCTCCTCTCTCAGTTGCGCTCTCCTCATGTTCCCTCTGTCTCTCTATCTGCGTCTGCCTCTGCGCTCTCCTTGAGTTTTCTAAGTATATTGTGTTTTTTTTTTCAAAGAAATTTAGCCTGTAAGCATTATAAAAATTGTAAAACCAAATTAGTCACATGCCATTTCCGTCCTTTTCTGTGTCTTAAATCTAACAGACAGTTCTTAGCTTGAAAAGCATCTGCTGATTACTTGCAAGTCGAGGTCACACTCATACGTACACACAGCAGCCTTTGATAGACAACTACTGTATAAATTCTTCTCCTCTCTTTCTCCAACTCTCTCTCTCTCTCTCTATCTCTTTCTCAAGAGCTGCTCGAGTGTGACATAACTCAGGCTTTGACAGTTGCTGCCGGCAACTAAAATCGTTTATTATCGTGATTGTTTCGACGCTTACACAATCCATAACTCACAAATTGTCAGCCAGTTGGCCTTGATTGAAAGCCAGCTAAATTTTCAGCTAACAGAGCAGATTGTTAAGTTAATTGTCTCCTTATAGAATGAAATGAAACATCCCCCATATCTGAGTTATCAATTATAAGTATGTATTTATTTATTTGTCGCAATCGCAAGTGTTTTAAACAAATTATTTATGCTTATCAGCGGAGACTTTGATTTAATTCAAAAGGCAAAACAAACGCTCGAACAGTCTAAACAGTTTTCCTCCCTACCTCCCCACACTCCTTGCCACTCCCCTCTTTTGTGTCGTTGTTATCAGCCTGGGCAAATTCATTCTGATTCTTCCAATAAGACAGCTCTGAAGAGGCCAGTCACGGCATTATTATTAATCGCTACACATTCCAAATTCGGCATATGTTACAAAAGGTATGAGTGTGTGTTATGCAGCTGATAAGGCCCCGGTCCCGTTTTGTATTCACACACGTTTTTCGGCACGTTCGCCAGCTCTGATTCGTACAGTTTATCAATTGATAAAGAAAAACCTATAATTACGATCATAAATGACTCTCTCTTGAAAGGAAGATAGAGTTTACCAATTTGCGGTGCGATTGCACTGGATTATAAATAGACTTGGTCAAAAGTGCTTCTTATCACAGACATTAATTTAAACCATTATACACTGAAGAAAAGAAAAGTCTTTGAAATCATAGTTTTGGTTTAAGAAATGGATTGGACACATTTTATGATCGAAGCGATTTGCAAATATTTTGACTTGAATTGAGTAAAGTACTTCAATCTGTCGAAATTGTCGTCAAGTCAAGTCATCATTAATACTGACTGTTTATCAGCTAATATTAGCTATTATTATGTTTATAGCACTGCTTTAAAAAGAAAATTATAGCATTCTGGAGAATAGAGAATTCTAGAGGGAAGCTAAAGTTTACTAAATAGATGTATGACTGCACTTGAAAGCAAATAAATCCATTCATTGTTCATTATCATCAGTCATAAGGCACGTTATCACATCGTTTACATCTTGTGTAAAGTATTAAGTGTCAAGTCAAAAGGGACATGTTGTTTTTAGTTTCTATATATAGTAGGTACACCTTGATTTCCTATGATCGAAGCGAGTTGAAAGTATTTGGACTTGTATTGAGTAAAGTACTTCAATCTGTCCATTATGCCGATCGACAGAGTCAAGCCGTGTCCTTAATTGGGCTAATCAATCTAATCACAAGATCTTATCGGATGCGTCAAGCCAGGTAATGCCCCAAATTGTATGCTGAGAGAGAGCGAGAGGCGAGGGGTTAAGGGGCATAATGAATCTGTGGGCTGCACTATCATATAATCGTGCGCTTATCAGTGCGACATTTGACAAATGGCAAACAGCTCGAAGCTCGTCAACACAGAACGCTTGACGTCAACGGCGGACGGATGTAGAACCTGTCGCCAGGTTGACTGAGATAGAGAGACTGCGAGAGAGAGAGAGAGAGAGATAGAGAGCAAAAGAGAAAGCAGGACAAGAGGCTGACTTCACCCTTTAGTGCAGTAATTAAAATGCAGCTTGTGATCACTATCATTGATATTGCAATTTATTTCCATATAACAATTTAGATAAAAAGCAGCAACAGATACATTTATTTGCTTAGATACAGATACACTATATATATGAAATGGAATTTTACAGTCACTGCATGCGCTGCCAATTCAATTACGATAATAAAGAGTCAATTTGATCATATAACTCATACGCCGGGTGTGTGTGTGTGTGTGTTACAAATTGTAAAAGAAAATAAAGCTATACTCTTTCTATGTACATATGCAAATGCGGTTCAAATCCAAGTACATACATAAGTCATTGAATTAGCACACCATAACGTTGCGGATCATCGCTCCTTTTGAAATTCATTGGAAATTTGCGGTATTTTTCCATGCAACCCCCAAGCAAGAGGTGTAAATTATGCCACGCCCACCCAAAACAACACAAAAAACAGGAGGGTAAATAACCTCTTTAATGTGACAGGGGCAGGAACTGAACTTAGCATTGTGTCGCCAGTCATATGCCTTCAACAATTCGATTTGAGTTATAATATCAACAGTTTTTCGTCTGATTTGCATCTAAAATATGCATAAGTACATATTTATGAGACATTTGTAAATTTATGTAAATTTCTAATGCATATATTTGCCAATCTTGTTGGGTCAACAGCGTAAAGTAATCGGCATCACAACTGTCACATCTAATTGAATTGTATGCACTCAATTGAGATGATTTCAATTGATGCGAATTAATACACACACAATGGCTCTATGGAAACTTTTCGCTAAACTTAGCTGACCCGTCGGACATTTAACTTAGCACCTGTGACAAGCCCACCTTGGCATATTTGTCACCTCAATTGATAGACACATTTCTTTATTTTGGCTATTTGATTTGTGTCTCGCCATTATCCATTATTGCCTTCGCCAAGGCAAACAAACATTCGGCTGCTGTTGCTGCCAGACCCAGACCCAGAGACGCATTTCAATTTGATTTCCCGCAATTGCTTAGTGAAATCATTTTAATTGCAAACTTTTCATTGCTCACACACCCCTTTCTTCCCCATCCAAATTTCCCACACAGTTAGTCTCTTAGCCTCCTCATCCGCTGTTTGCGGCATTGTGTGGGCGTCCGTGTTCGGACTTCTGATGCGGCACGTAGCCTCTTAAAATAGATCTTTTCATTTTTCCTGCTCGTGCAGTGAATTTTCACATTTTAATACACTAACTTTAAGGGGTATGGTTGTGTTTTTTAATGGAGAATAATATTTACTTTGAGTTGATAGTTTAATTAGTTTAAAATTACTAAGTTATGTTTAATATATGCTGTTTGATTATACATTTCTATATTTGCATTTTTCATGTAGAAACTTGTTAAAAATAAAAACTTTAATAAATTTGTTAAATATAACAAAATTTCAAAACAAATGTTTATAATTATCTAATTAGCTTGTTTTACAACCAAGAGTTACTCTTGTAATAGTTCTCAATAGTACTTAAAACTAACTCTTTAATAGATAAATGTAGTTTCTTTATAATTTCCATAAATCAAATATATTTATAGTGTATTTCTACTTTGCTTCAGTACCAATTTAAGCACATGTCTATTTCAATATATTCTTGTTGAGACACTTTCAGCACATAAACAATAAAACATGCGATTTGGACAGACAGACATTTGAAGTGAGCGATGATCACTCGTGATCTACACTAAAGGGACATAAAAGTTATTTTTGTTGATCAAATAACTAAAGAGATTCCTGGATGAACCTTAGTCATTGCTCAAACTCCAACCTGCTGCAGTCTTATCTAATAATCTTTGCATATTTCCCCACCACATCGTTTAACAATGTCTGCAATGATGACAGTACGTGAATTTTGTATGTAAAAGTCTTATCATTTTTTTTTTGTTGAAATGGACTTGGCAATGCGACAAGCACGCATCTGATTTATCACTGTGATGTCATCCGCACGGCACCAACTGTTTGTATACTTTGAATTAAAACGTATTTACATATTAGACAAGTATTTGTATTTGCAGTTTGCTGCTTAGTATAAGTGACTACAGGTTAATTTTGGATTTTTTGTATTGTCAGATAAGTTAACTCATCAAAAAATGGGCAGGTATCATGACTTTGCTAGTTTGTTCACTACAAATTATCAAACAAAACAAAAACAAAGAAAATAAATTACAACAAAGAAAATATGTGTTGTGTATAAGTATAAGTATATTAATTTCTATTATATTAAGTATTAAAAGCAGCAAACAGAAAAACAGCATTGAATGTGCAAAATAATTTGCGATAACCTTAAGCGACAAAAAGACAGAAAGAGAGGGAGTGAGTGAGAGAGGTGCGCTCTTGCGCAAAGAAACAACAAGAGAGCCAAAAAAAAAAAAGTAAAGAGAGAGAGAGAGCACGTAAAGGAGTGAGTGAGCGTTCACGCTTTTGCCGGCAACAACAACAACAAATTCTGCTTTGGCGCCGCGTTGTGTTAATTTGTTGCCATTTTTATGCACACAAGCATACAGACATTCCTACACAGAAATGCGGCGCACCCACTCTCACAATCACTCTCTCTCTCTCTCTTACTGTCTCTCTCTGAATGCGCGCTCGTGTGAGTTGTGCTTCGTATGAACGCTCTCGCGCTGCTTGATCTTTGATCACGTTTCTCACACGTTCGGCTCGGCACACGATCGAGCGACGACGAGCCACGTTCACGTGATGCGCAAGTGTACAAAAGTAATCGGGCTCTCCGCTGCCACAGTCGCTCACACTGACGCTGACGCAGACGTTGACGCTGGCAATGGTTCGCCCATTCGCGCCCCTCTCTTGACCTACGTCTGCGTATCGAAATTGCCTCACACGAGTGCTGCTGCTTTGTGTTATTTCTGATTTTTGCTCGCATGGCAAAATGATTTGCAAATTTCGATATTGGAATGGAGAACATTATTGACGTAAAGCCTGGAATTAAACTGAAACCGGACAATGAGTAAGAGAGAGATATAGTTTGTTCGGGAGGGAGGTGTGGCGTCCCCATGCTGATTACGATTTCACCACTGACGCTGTTGGCCATAAACCTTGATTCATGCCAACTTGGCAGACACTTATCGTTCAGTTTGTGGCCCATTGTAGCGCTACCATCTGAAACACAAACAAGAACTTAATTCTATGCCAACAAGAACAGCAGCAGCAACATAATTGGACGGTGCGGTAAATGGTGGCAAACGGGGGGCGTCAACTGATATGACAAGTGCCCTATTATTTGCACAGTGGAAGTGGAGTTGATAACATCTCGAATTTCGACGCGCCAAGTCGTACCTCAACATACACACACCACCACCCCGCTGTGCTGACTGGAAATCGTATAAATAACTGCTTTAAAATTCATTTTTAATGGATTTCATTATCTTTAACTTTTGGACTTTTTTTTTGTGTTGGTTGGTTCGTTCAACAAAGGCGAAAACCCCGCACACTATCTGCCCTGGTCTGACGTTCCGGTTCCATCTTCAGAGCACGTGCCTGCCAAATGGAAACTGCCCAAGAAACCCAAAATTTCGTTGTGAAATTCTTGGAAGTCTTTAGATCACTCACATGCTTTGCGATTACTTTCAGATTTTTACCATTTTTAGCCTCTTGAAAAATTCCATTTCAAAAGTCTTTAATAATTCCTAAATAATCCCAAAAGCACTTGATACAATATATTCACCAGTTTCCTGTTTGCTTAACTGTTTCTTCAACTCAACGCTGGCTTGAGATAACATTTAAAATTCTTAAATTGAAAATTGTTTTCTATATATACATGTTATATATACTTGTACGTAAGAATATAAGTATTTCATAACCGCAAATGTCAAGTTGAGTGTGTGTGCTCAGCAAATGTGCGGTCCATATCGCGTGCTTGTATATACAAATGTACATACACACATATGCAAATTTCGCTTATCAACAGGTTCGCCTCACACGATCACACGACCACTTCCAATTCCACCATGCGCTTCAAATGCGGGCAAGCTCGCAGACCATTGAACATTTAATATCAAAGGCGTATTAAAAGGGGATTTACCATTTCACCCAAAGTCCCCAAAAACAATTTTTATACGCTTGCATTATAAAGATTATAACGCATACCAAAAATTTTACTTAACTAATGGTTGCGCCAGATTTACCTATAATAAATAAAATGATTTTTATACTTTTAAATTTATAAACTTTATAGGTTATACGTAAACAGGTTCACGTTGCCCCTAAATAGACTGTCTGTATTTTGATTGTTCTCGTTTCATTCACAAAATTGTGAGCTTTATTCGACAGCCTAAAAGCTTGCTACAGTTTTTTGTACTCGTTGTAGTTACACAAACTTACACTAGGTGCGTGCAAAGCTTAAGAGGGCAGCTTTGATGGCGATGCAAATAGCTGAAAGCTTTTAAGTTAAAATACTTAGCAACTCGAAAAATGCTTTGGATATATTCTCGCTTATATTATTTTAGTATATTTTATGAAACCAATTTAATTAAAACGACATATAAAAAAACATAAAGTCTTCTTCATATTATGCGAATTATTTTTTAATTTTTCTACGCTGAAGGGTATATTGGATTTGTTAAAAATATGTAAAACGCAGAAAGAAGCGTGGCTGGCTAAAGTCCCGTAATTACATTTTCTTAAACTTTAAACTACGATATCTTTGCGAAAATAAAGCTATTGCCGAACGAAATATCAATTTACACTCTATGCGACCGCATAATTAATTCTGCATCTAAAATTCAAGTTTTTCTGTAATTTGATTTTTTTCAAAATTTTAAAATTTTTACATACCTACCCCTTACCAATTTTTCAAAAATTTTTTAACAAAACCTTTTTAAATTGATTAGAAATTTTGTGTAGGTTAAGAATATATATGCTTTATAGGGTCGCAAATGAGTTTTTAGATTGTTATGTGCAGTTGAAGACGAATAATGAGTCTAAAATGCTGAATTAGCTATATTTAGGCTAAATTGGCGAGACTACTCTAACCTAATTAATTCAAACTAAATCTAAAGTTTCTGTGCCTCCACTTGTGGCGTGGATTTACTTGAAATCTTTGCGGGTGGATCATTCCAGGGTTGGACATCGGTGCGACCAAAGATTAGAAAGACCAAGTTGCCTACAAAGTAAATGCCAGCAGCAAAAAAGAAGACGTGACGCCACTGTTGAACATTTTTCTGCAAATTAAAAATAAATTAAATAATAACAAGAAACAGAATTGAGAGAGAATCTACTCACATTATCGGGAGCAATGGCTCCTTTTACCAGGGGTGCGGCTAGACTCATAAAGTTGGCAAAGAAATTGCAGATACCCATTATGATACCGGCAAAATTGGGCGATAAATCAATGTGATTAATCAAAAAACCAACATGAGCAGCAGCGCTAATGCTGACGGTTAGGATAAGCAACACCACTGCGAGAGTGTCCTGATCCTTGCGCACATAGCCGAGAGCAACCAACAGGATCATGGGAATCCAGGTTCCAATGGTATTGAAGAACTTGCGATTAAACGAAAGCGAAATTGACGTCTTCTGCTGCATTGTCTTCGATGCCCAGGCAAAGAAGAAGCTGAGCAATATCATGGCGGTGTAGGGTAGCGAGGAGAGCAGTGCATTTTGCTTGATATCCTTTCCCAGGACATTTTTCATATAGGTGGGAATCTGAGTGAGCAACGTGTAAAAGCCATAAGCATAGGCCGATTGCACTGTGATAACAGCCAGAACAGCAGGTGAGGTAATAAAACTGAGCCAAGGTGTCCGCTGCTTCTGCTGATCGTCCACTTCACCAGTTCTCTCTGCAGCCTGCCCCATCACAATGAGTTCTCGCTCCTCTGCGGATATGCTCCTGCAATCTGCCGGCGAACTGGCACCCCATATATAATAGATGACGGCCCAAATGCAGCCGACTCCACCGGAGCCATAAAAGATACAAGGCCAACCACCTATGGAGGCTAAAAGTCCACTTGTGGCCAACATGACGACAGTTCCGAACTGATTGCCGGCATAGGTAAAGTTACCCAACGATGCTCTCTCCTTGGGTGGTGCCCAGGCTGAGATTACAGTGTGGCAGGATGGGAAAAGGAATCCCTGACAAATGCCCATCAACAGACGTGTAGCACAGAGGAATTGCCAACCTCCCCATTTGACACAGAGCGGTGTCAACAAGGTCAGCACTGAGGAGACGGACAGACCCGTCAGAATTGTTACCTTTCCACCAAATCGTCGAGCCAAAGGACCTGCAGGCAGCTGGGTCAACACATAACCCCAAAAGAAGCTGCTCAACACTAGAGGCCCCTTGTCTTCCTATGTAGAGTATGAAAAAACTTTTTCAAACAAGTTTTCTGGTAATATTTTTAAGGTGTGCTTACGGGAATGTCAGTCATGGCTACAATAGCCACTGAGAGATTTACTCTCATTCCAAAGCCCACTGTAAGAGCGCAGAAAAGTAGTATGATTTGCAAATGTCGTACCCCATATCCCGATTCTGTTTCACAATAAATTAAATAGATTAAATAATTAACTTTATCATACAGCTTCACTTTATGGCTGCTTGTATAACACTGTAGATCATTTACTTTGAGTTGTTTATATTATATAGCAAAGATACCAAGGATATAGCTTACTTTCTTCTTCAAATCTACGATTTTTCACCATGTTGATGCCTTAAGAGTATTCTTCACTTTAGGTTAAGTTATTTAGCATTACCGCACGCTACAAGTTCTCATCACAAACTACAACATGATTTTGGACCGTAAAGTCTCTCCGGGTGGTTTATGGGTTAGCTACCGCGTTTAGTGATTATAAATCGTAAAAGTAAATACCACATTTTATATTTGGATTGTGATTAGATAAACGAAAGCCGTCAGATAAACAAAAATTAGAATATTACAAAAATTAGTGTATTTACCTAACGTTATAACAAGGCGATGAGTTTGCGCATATGCTATAAGGTCACTTTATTCTATAAATACATTTTTATTAGATCTGGACTTTAGCTTTAGCTAGTTATGCATTTTTGCTATAATCTGTTGTAAGAAGCTTCGATTCTTAAGTGTTAAAGATACGTTTAGAAGAAATTGATGCTTATGCTATTTAAATACAAACTAAAACTTTTAACACCTTTATGACTTATGTACTACAACTCTCAAGTTTTTGTGATTCCAACTCAGGGTAGATGGAGCTGCGGCGCGATTTGATTGGAGGATCGTTCCAGGGCTGGACAGTAGCAGAACCGAAGAGTATGAAGAGAGCATTGCCGACCAAGTAAAAGCCAGCAGCAATAAAGAAAACAATACGCCATTGTGCCGCATTATACTGTAAGTAGAAAAGAGACAAATCATAATCTAAACCCAAGTAAAAGCAGTTTGAACCTACCTTATCAGTAACAATGACACCCACGAGAAGTGGTGCATTAAGACTCATAATACTGGCCAAAGCATTGCTGATGCCCATTAAGGTGCCAGCATAGTTGGGAGACAGATCGATGTGATTCACCTGGAAGCCTAGATGGCAGGCGGCATTAATACCCACCGTGAGGGTAAGTAGAATCACGGCCAGAGTATCGTGCTCTTTGGACACATAGCCCAAGGCAACAAGCAATAACATTGGAACATATTGGCCAATAGTATTAAAGAATTTCCGATTGAAACCACGCGACAGAGACGTCTTCTCCAGTAATTTGGAGACCCAAATGAAAGCAAAGCTCAGCACAAGATTGGCAATATAGGGCAGAGAAGAGAGCAGTGCATTCGATTTGATATCCTTGCCCAGGATATTGTTCATGTAGCTTGGTATCTGTGTCAACAAAGTCCAAAAGCCCCAAGCGGATGCAGCATGTACAGCTATGAGGGCCAGAAAAGGTCCTGAGCGCAGGAAACTCAACCAAGGAGTTGCTGGTCGATGGTTCGGTTGCTGAGATTTTCCAGATGATTCCTTAGCCTGTGAGAGCTCAATCAATTTCATTTCCTCCGCTGATATGCTCTTGGAGTCCTGCGGTGAACTGGCGCCCCAAATGTAATAGGCCACAACCCAGATGATGCCACAGGCGCCAGACGCATAAAAGATACTGGGCCAACCCCAAGATGAGGAGGCCAGCAGTCCACTGGTAGCCAACATAATAATCGTACCAAACGGTCCACCCGTATAGGCACAGGTGGCCAAAGATCCCACTTCCTTGGGCGGTATCCAGGCGGAGATAATGGTATGACACGAGGGAAAGAAAACTCCCTGAGATAGTCCTTGAATCAGGCGTAAGCCACAGATCAAGGGCCAACCTCCCAGACTGGCGCACAGCGGTGTCAGCAGATTCAACACGGAGCAAATGGCCACTCCGGTCAGCAGAGTTACCTTACCGCCGTACATACGAGCCAAAGCTCCTGCTGGTATCTGAGTGGCCACATAACCCCAAAAGAAGCTGCTCAATACCCAAGACTTTGTTTTCTCCGACAGCGGATATTGCTAAGAGAAAAGAGTATAAATAAATAATATTGTTTGGAAATGGTTTTAATTTTATTTATGACTTACCGGAAAGTCTGGATTAATTGCGGCTGCATCTGTCATGGCCACCACAGCCATGGATAGATTAACTCTCATTGTAAATCCTACAGTGAGTCCAATGAATAACAGAAATATCTGCAAATGTCGCACGCCAAGTGCACTTCCTGCAAAATTAATAGTTATCCAAAATTATTAAATTATTTTCCAAATAGATTAGATTAGAATATCGTGCTATTCGACTGACTCGTCTGATATTTATCTCAGGGTGTCATTAAAAAACAGCAGCAAAATGCGCACAGATAAAAGTTCAGATAAAAGTTCACTAATAAACAATGATTTGTGCTACTGTTTCTTAAGTTTCATGACGTCCGTAATTTGGTAAGAATTAAGTTAATTATCCATAGGGAGAAGAACAATTTAGATTCATTAATTTTAAGATTTAACTCTAGATTTTAATTAAAACATTAAATTTAATTTATCATTTTTTTTAAATTTATCATGTTTTTGATATCACATTCATACCTTCATCCTCAAAGCGACGATTCTTTATGATATTATTGCTGACTGCCATTGTCTATCACTTCCAATAAGGAATTCAGCACACACCACAAGATCTGTTGCTTAACTAACTGTTTATCATTGAGATGAAACGTCTTATAAGTGATTTTATCCAACAAAATTTCTAATGAAATCAAGTATCTGTAGTATTTACGCTTTGATAAGATAAGGTGTGAGGTGTGAGACAATTATTTGGCAAGTCCGAAAGATGCATTAATTATTATCTACATATAATATACATAAAAATATATTCACTTGCAGCTGTATACTCCTTTTACACAAAAATTTAGAAGTTTCAGTATATTTTCGTATTCAATATAATAGTTTATTTCCTAAAGTTGAATATAGTTATAACTTAACAACAAAATGAATTAAGACTCTGCACTTTTTTGCTGAGATTCCAGTTGAGGTGTGGAATCGCCTGATGTCTCTGCTTTAGGATCGTTCCAGTCCTGTATTTCAGCTTTGCCAAAGATCACAAAGAGACCATTGCCCACCAGATAGAAACCAGCTGCTATGAAGAAAACTAAACGCCATTGATTTGCATTTTCCTGCAGAATAAGAGAGTAAGAAATGTAAAAATTAAATAAGGATAACTTAACTAAAGTATTTTTACCTTATCTGTAACAATAACTCCCACTAAAAGTGGTCCAATAATGCTCATGACATTGGCAATGCCATTGCTGATGCCCATTAGAACGCCGGCAAACTTGGGCGATAGATCAATGTGGTTAATTACGAAGCCAAGTTGGGAGGCTGCATTAAGGCCAACAGTAAGTGACAGCAGGACAACAGCGAGAGTATCTTGACCAACTGGCACATATCCCAGAGCAACAAGCAGAATCATGGGTATATATTGACCAATTGTGTTGAAGAACTTGCGACTGAAACTCACAGAGATTGAATCCCTCTTCTGCATTAGTTTAGAGACCCAGACACAGAAGTAGCTTAGGACAAGCATCAACGTGTATGGCAGAGAGGAGAGCAATGCATTAGCTTTAATATCCTTGCCCAGGACATTCTTTATATAGCTAGGAATCTGAGTTAGAAGCGTCCAAAATCCCCATGTCGAAGCACTATGAGCTGCTATCAGAGCCAGAAATGGTGGCGATTTAAAGAAACTCAGCCAGGGAATGCTAACTTTAGGTTGATCGTTCTTTGTGTCCACTTCGCCCGTCTGGGCCAACTCAATGAGCAGCCTCTCCTCAACTGAGATGGTCTTTGACACTGCCGGTGAGCTGGAACCCCGTTGAAAGTAGGCAGCAACCCATAAGCAACCGACTCCACCGGATACATAGAAAATGCTGGCCCAACCGGCCATTGAGGCCAAAAATCCACTTGTTGCCAACATTATGATAATGCCAAACTGTGCTCCCATATAGGCATAAGTGCCCAAGGAAGCCACTTCTTGCGGTGGCACCCAAGCGGAGATGAGCGTATGATACGAAGGATAAATAACACCCTGACAAATTCCCTCCAACAAGCGCACGGCACAAAGCAACTGCCAGCCTCCTAAACTGGCACTTAGTGGTGTAAGCACATTCAAGTATAGAAGTGATGGATAATCCTGTGGTAATCGTAACCTTTGCTCCAAACTTACGGGCCAAAACACCGGCCGGCACTTGTGTCAACACATAGCCCCAAAAGAAGCTGCTCAGCACCAAGGACTTTATCTGCTCCGACCAATCGTATTCCTGCATTTGAAGGAGAATTATTAATTAGCTTATTGGTTTACTTTTAGTTGTTGCAAAAGTGCTAACGGGTAGTTCTGTTATTGCCACAATGGCGACAGAGAGATTCACACGCATGGCAAAGGCAACCATGAGGCCAAAGAAGAGCAATATTATCTGCACATGACGTTCACCCAGTCCAGAGCCTGAAATTGCATTGAGATATGTGAAAAATTAATAAAAATACTTAAATACACATGTAGTTATTAAAAATGGATGATATCACCCCTTAAAGAAAATTGAAATTCACTATTAAAGAGACTTTCAAAGGCAAAGACGAGCCCCCAGCGGTGGCGTATTATCTTTATAAGTGTTATGTTTACAGTAATAGATTATTTTTTCTTCAACTACTTGCGTAAATGAAATTATGAATAAGATTTACTACACAAGAGTAGTAGTAAAGCCAATGTAATGCCAACCAACTTGATAAGGCATATTAAATCACTCTGAAGTTCTAAACACACTTTAAGTAACACTTTTCACTAGACGTGTACATTTCTTATGTTTATGGCTGACTTCCATTTCACCTCCACTAAAACATGGAACAAGAGATTTTGGTTGAGTTCAATTTTAAATAGCTCTTTCACTAATCAATCTACCTTCATTCTTAAAGCGTCGATTCTTTGCACTGCTTAGACTTTCTGGCATTTTAATAATTAGATATAAGTATCTCTCCGAATTTTTTTACTTTACGCCACGGGAACTTTACATCAACTAACTGTAAAAATTTTGATGCAACATCTTGCTGAAACTTTTTGGCATTATAAATTTGGATAGTCTTCTTGTCATGACTGTCGCCTAGCTGACACTGTAAATATATATGTTCTGATTAGATTGTTAAACAATGAGATGCAAAATAGTAGCGTCATTATTTAAATAACATACAAACTTAATTTTGTGTATAATTAGGTATTCAAGTCAAATAATGTAAATTTTTAAACAATGTTAAATTTTTCATTTACAAATTTTTTTATTTACTTTTTTTCTAATTATCTTATTGTATAATTGTGTACTAAAAACTAAGCTTAGCATGAAAAAAATTCAATTAAAATGTACAATTTATTTATAATATATTTAGAATATGATATAAATACAAAACGAGGGCGAATTCGAAGGGCAATGTTAGAATACATCGCATCGAATTGCAGTTATTGTAATTATCTAACGAGTTTGACAGCAAATCGACAGCGATGCTCGATTCTGCCTCTCGCTCTTCAGCCAGATGACTAGCAGTTCTCTCTCTCTTTTATTTGCACACTTGCACTGGAAATGTGTTTAGTGCTGGGACTCTACCTGGGGTGTGGAATGGCGACGATGCTTGGGTGGAGGATCGTTCCAGGACTGAACATTGGCACGACCAAAGATGATGAACAGTCCATTACCCACTAGATAAATGGCAGCAGCAATGAAGAAGACAACACGCCATTGCTCTACATCTTTCTGCAAGATAAAAGTATTAAAAGGAAATTAGTTTTATCTGATAAGTGTTATAAAGTGTAAAGAACTCACCTCGTTGGTAACAATAAAGCCCACGAGAAGTGGAGCAATGATGCTCATAATGTTGCCTACACAGTTGGTGATGCCCATCAGAATGCCGGCAAAATTGGGGGATAGATCGATGTGGTTTATCTGGAAGCCCAGATAGCAGGCGCCATTGAAGCCCACAGTAACGGTAAGCAGAATGACAGCCATGTTGCTCTGCTCAGCATCCACATAGGCTAGGCCAATGAGGGCCAACATGGGCACCCACAAGCCCAAAGAGTTGAAGATTTTCCTGCTGGTCACCGTCGAGATGCAATTGCGTTTGTTCAGTTGCATGGCGATGGCCGAGAAGATGAAGGACATGATGAACATGGCAAAGTACGGCAGCGCTGAGAGCAATGCATTCGATTTGATATCCTTGCCCAGAACATTCTTCATATAGCTGGGAATTTCGGTAAGCAGCGTCCAGAAGCCCCAATTGTTGGCACTGTGTGCAACAATAAGCGCCAAGAAGGCCGGAGAGGTAAGGAAGCTCAGCCAAGGTGTGTGCAGTTTCTCCTTGGGTTGTTCCGATACCGCTTCACTCGCCTGTGCCATCTCAATCATTTTACGCTCCTCCATCGATATCCTTGAGTACTCTGCCGGCGAACTGGCTCCCCAAATGAAGAAGACAATGGCCCAGACGCAACCAACACCGCCAGAGATGTAGAAGATACTTGGCCAGCCAGCCGATGAGGAGGCCAAAAGACCACTTGTGGCCAACATGACAATCGTACCAAACTGATTACCCGTATAGGCACAAGTGCCCAGCACAGGACGTTCATTGGGTGGCACCCAGGAGGAAATCAGCGTGTGCACAGATGGAAAGACAACACCTTGGCAGAGACCCTCCATGACACGCAGCGCACAGACCAGCTGCCAGCCTCCCCACTTGGCAAAGAGCGGTGTCAGCATGTTCAACACCGAGCAAATGGCCAAACCCGTTAACAGCGTTATCTTGCCACCAAATTTACGTGCCAATTGCCCAGAGGGCACCTGCGTCAACACATAGCCCCAAAAGAAGCTGCTCAACAGCAAGGATTTCGTCTTTTCCGGCCAATGGTATTCCTAAAAACAAAAGCAAACATTTTAAATAACATATTTTAAGGGAACTAGTTAGTATTACTACTTACAGGAAAATCAGGATTGGCAGCTGCTGAATCTGTCATGGCCACCACGGCCACAGAAAGATTGACACGCTGGGCATAGGCCACAGTCAGGGCAAAGAATAAGAGAAAAGTTTGCAAATGACGTATGCCCAATCCATACTCTAAACAAAGAAGAAATTAAGAAAATATGAAACGTTATTAATTATAGTTTGTTATGTCGAACAAGCACATGTGTGTGTTCAAGTGGAATAAACCTAACGTATACGTAATATTGAACTTCAACTTGATTTGAATACATATTGTTTAATCAATGACGGATGATTGACAGATTCAGACAACGACATCAGCATCGACACCGACACCGACGCCAAATCATTGTGTTAAACTCTTATCAGACTGTAGGTCAGCTGTAGGTCACTCAGCTGTTAGCCTGTTGCCAATCTCGAGACTTTTGCGTAGTGCTCAAATGGAATTACCCCAAAAACAAGCCTCTGAATGGGAACACTTCTAACTGGCAGGCGCCAGAGCTATAATTTAGTGCCTACAATATTAACATAGCTTATCTGGCCAGACGGGCCAGATAAACTATGTTTTAGCATCTATGGAACTGCTGGTCTTTTATTTTATGCCGACTTTCAAAAATATTCCATTCACACCGATTGTATATCTTGGCCAAAGCTGTCAAAATCAACGCTGTCGTCATTCCCACTTGAGTTAACCCTTTTCACCATCTACTTCTCAACCCAAAAGCTAAGCAGACGCTTTAAGTGTTTGCAGATAAGAAGTGTGTGGGTTGAATGAAATAGTCTGATTAAGATAAAACCGCTTTATACCACTTTTTTACAGTTAGCCAGCGCACACACCAAAAAAAGGGGGCTCGTCTCGTTTGGAAATTCTTTATCACTTTGGGTTAACAGTGCTCAAGGTCAAAGCAAACTAAACTACTAGTATGTGAAATGTTTATTCAAGTGTTACAAATACAGTTCTGTAATGTGACAATAACATCTCAAGCGAAACGAAGTCAAGTATTTATATAGATATAGCCACATACCATCTTCTTGAAAGCGACGATTCTTTACCATAGTTTAAATGTTTAAATTACTTTCTAATAATTAAGTTAAGTAAAAAAGACTTTTGGAAAACTGCTTAAAGCTGCACTTGTGGACAGCACGGAGCCTGTTCAATAACTGATTAATACTTAATAGAGCATCTAACGCCGCAGTAGTTTGACAACTAATATTTGTATTAATTACATGTGTTTCTAAATTTAAACTTTATTGAGATTGAATGGCGCTGATAGCTGACTGATTAGTTGGACCAGAAATACAACCAGTAATTAAATGTGGTCATAAGTTTAATACATATACTTAATTCAAATGACTTGAAGAGTTTTCTAGCTTATAAACTAGAAAATTCATTGAACTTGTCAAAAAGAAAGCTTGAATAATATTTTAATCCAGTAAATATCATGCAGTACTAAGTTTTATAATTACTCCTTTAAAGCTAAGAGCGAATTTTTTTGATTTTTAAGTTCATAAGCCACATCTACAATGAAAAACATTTGTATTCCATATAAACCCATTAAAGCTAAGCTAAAAATCCTATAAAAATTTAAAAAATAACCGTTACTTAAAAACATTTAGAGCTGGCAATGCTGCAAGCTTAAAGCTCTGTCAAGCTTTGTTTATAGCGCACGAAAGCTCGTTTGTTATTGTTTACAAACAGTGAAAAAACGCGATAAAGAATCGCAACTCGCTGACTCGCTAACAGCTGAAAGCTTTTATAGAAACTTCGTTAAAGTTGAGTGATCGCGGTTGATATGGATGGTTGAATGCAAATAGTTATGACTATTGTTATTGTTACTGTTATCGTTATAATTGTAAATATGCATTATTAGTTTACGTTTTTCTCACACTCTGTGCAAAAGTGTGGCACGATCGGGTCGTGCGAATGCATTAAATGCCAATTTCTGAAGCACTGAGCACGCTTTTGGGCCAAGTCTATGGAATTACACTAACACAGTTGCTTAATAATATGTACTTTTGTATCAAGTGCTCTTAATTGTAAACAATTGAGGCCTTTGCTGCTGATAGCTTGACACCGCAAATATTGCGTATACGCCTTGGGGAATATCCTCAAGTACTTTTGTCTGATAAGCACTCAAGCCACTCGAAGAGCGTTAATAACACTGTGTTATTGTATTGGTCAGCTAAATTAAACGACTTTGAAATGTCCATCAGATGCCATTTAATGATAATGATGAAACAACCGACTGATAAAGGCCGCAAGCCACTTGACAAATAGATACAGCTACACTGTACATACCATATTGTTGGGGACATCGCGGTGCTGCCCAAAATGTATGTCACGACAAGAACACAACACTGCGAGGGGCAATCATGCACTTTGCACATGCTGTTTTCATTTTTGTTTTGATTATTTGTTTTTTTTTTTGGCAATGAAACCCGCTGAGCGAGTTTAGCGTATCTATAACTAACTGGCGTTTTTATAGCTGTATCTCGAACCAAATTCGCTAGACAGCATTGAACTTGGCACACAACAAGTGTGCCTGTATGCGTGTGTGTGTGTGTGTGTGTGCTGGTGTCAACATAAACATAAGCCTGACACCTGATGCCTTTAACCGGCGCCTACCTTGCGAATTTCCATAATTTGTAAATGATATGCGATAAAAATTACATAATGCAAAGCATTTAACATCGTTTTCACATGTAATTTATAACTTTACGGAAGATTTTTTGTGTTTTGTTGATCGCTAAAGTGCTTGTAAAAATAACTCAACTGATTAATTAACATAAGTACTCTATATATTATATATAATGTGGAATTTGTGTTGGTTATTAAAGTTCAAGCACGGGGGAGTTCGGGTGGAATGATACACATTCCTGTTATTAACAGTCGATCCCTATTTAAACAATATATTAAAATCTACAGTTGCTTGACTTGTTGACTTGCTAACTTTAGTTAGTCAAAGCAGGAACATAAACACAAAAAATATGCAAGATTTATGTTTTAGCCATATACGAAACTAATTGTTCAAACAAAACTATCTCTAGTTGTCGACAGTATGTTGTATATTGTATCTTACAGTTTCAACTGTCAACAGTTAACTGGAGCGCTCATTAGCTGATTCCGACTAAACTGGAATCTCGCTCGTGAGTCTCGAGAGAGTCTTGACAGACTAGCTGTCGTTTCATTGTTTCCAGACAGACTGCCAGACAACACACAAAACTGTTTGCTGAACTGCGAACAAAATTTGCATACAAACTGTAGGTACATACGTAGTATCTAGTGTAAATATTATTAAACGCCTTCCTGTCTACGGTCATGTTTTGGTGGCGCCTTTTGCAGGTCAACTTATAGTAACTCCCTGTTTGCCAGCTACTGTCTCATAATTAGCATTAACTAATAATAATATAATTAAGCTGCTAACTCTAATGTCAAATTCTTCAAATGGAAAGCTAAGCAAGCACTCAGCTAACCAAACACTATATCAAAGTGCTCTACCGCAATGGCGTAATGTATGTATGTAAATATATACACATAAGTTTATTAACAATTTCACTTAACTTTTTTTTGATTTGTGTGTTTTTGGTTTTCAACTTTTAATGGCCAATTCAAAGCGGCTTAGGCCAAAATGAAATTTCACTTAAATTGCCGCACGATAAACAAACAAATAATAATATAATAAAAACAAAAACCGAAAATGCCAAAAACATTAATTAAAATATTTGCACATGTTTGCAATAAATAAATATACAAATTGTAGATAAATAATTGAAACTGGTTTGTTAATTTCTTTTTAGCTTTGAGATTTTTTTTAAGCTTTTTTAATATTTGCGGTTTCAGATTTGGTTAAAGCATCTTTTCTTATTAAATTTGTTTAAATTATAACAAATTTCTGCACATAGCACAAAGTTCCTTAAGGCTGCGTCATCTACTTACTTTCCGTGCCTGCTTCCGCTTCCGCTTCCTTTTTGTTTTCTACGGCAACGCCATTGTCATTAACTTCCATCGATCCTTTGTTGAGACAGCAAATTAACTTCATTTTGCTTTTTTTTATTTATTTAAATTTTTTTAAATTATTACTTTAAAACTTTTAATCTTACTGCGCTTAGTTATAATTTATTGTTTCGTTTTCATTTAGTTTTAAGCACTTTTTTTCACCATTTGCAACGTTTTGCACATTAAATGTTTTGCAATTTATTTACGGCTTGTTTTATTTAATGAGCCGTTATAATTGAATTGCCGCTCTTCGTTCTACTCAGTTCTTACACTACTGGCAGTGTGAATCGTGGAATGTGGCTAATAACACACAGCTAAATATATATTAACATGTTAACTGTTACAAAAACCGATTTTTAAAATACAATTATAAATAAGTATATGGTTTAACGCGTTCGTTTGATCAACACGTTGCCAATTTACAAACCAAACTGAACGCTGAACCGCTATTGGCCACACCATATATATATGGCTAATGGGGCATACGCTGCTGCCGCTTGACGCTTGACGCTTTCTACGCTCGCGTACTCGAACACGCTCCCGGCGTACGACCAGACTTCAATACAACAGACAGCGCGACGTTGACGTTGACGTTGACGTCTCAGTCAGCGTTAGCGTCTGCGTCACGTAAACTCCCAAAGTAAACATTCTATGAGCCCGTGTACAGCTGATTTCTCCGCTTGAGTCAAACAAATCTTATCAGAATCTTCAGCCAGATTAGACATTGTACTGTCCCAATCACGAGTTGGTCAGGCCGCCAGGGACAATATGTCGTCTGTCCCTGTTATCGAGTGGTCGTAGTACTCATTGAGACTCAGCATACTGTGCCAGCGGATGTGCCTTAGTCTGGTGCCATAAACCAAGTGGCATAATTATATACAAGTATGCTAGACATCGATATCAGCAGAGACCTGCCAAACGACCTAAGGCAACCGGAACAAGAGCTAATGGAAAATTTTTGTAAAATAAAGTTTTGTTGGTAAATCCCCGTTTGGGTTTAGCCAAATTCTAAACAGCCACTCGAAACAACAGCGCAAATACAATCAGCTTCAATTTAACAGTCTCCCAGTGGTATTTTGTGTAGATTTATACTGAGAAATATCGGTTAGAATAGCACGCACATTCCATTTCTTAAGCACTTGACATTAGACTCGTAGGAGACACTTTTACTTTCTCCGTCAATTAGTAGAACTGTGATTGTTCTAAAGTTCTGTTTGAACCGCTATTAATTTACAATCTATATGTATATGTATGCGATACGTTAAATAATTATTGGAAATTCTTAGCCCTGCATAGTTCATGCCTCGCTGAGCCAATGGAATTCGCATTGTTTTTATGAACTTGCAGCGTGTGTGTGTGTGTGTTAGTAATTGTTTTTAATTTTTATTTTGCTGTCAACGCGTGATTTGGAAAATAATTGAATTTTATTATTCGCTCACAGGTGGCAATTGTGCTTTTTTTTTGTCATTTAATTTAGTTGATCAACTTATGACAAAGCTGCACTTATTTAAATTGTATAAATATTGTAGAATTTATTATGATTAATAAATTATGTACATTTCACTTTTCACATAATAATAGCATTGCTAAAATATCAGTAAATACTTATAAAACACCTCAAAGAACTTACACGTGCTAAAATCTACCACTTCAAATGATGCATAAGCGATGTTAGCTCGCAATTTCCTTATCAACAGGGCTAACTGACTAATATACAAGTCATGCGAAATTCCATATTTAACAATCTTCAAGTGGAACAGCGTTTAATATTTTTGCAGTTCCGGCAACATTTGACTCCGGGGGCCAATGCACTTGAGCATTTATCGATTATGTTCATCAGATACTAAAAAACAATCATAAATCGTTATGCAATGAAATAAATTAATATTAACTATTGCAGTTACATATAATCCATAAATTTTCAATTTGTAAATGATGTAGCAAGTTATTTGAACTTGAAAATCCAGTCAGACTATGTTAGGTTTTAATATCGGTATACAATAATGATAACACGAGTACTGTATATTTAGATATTCTTATTGTTCTGTCATCGAATTGTCTCGACAAATAACTATTGGAATAGAATAGAATAGAATTCAGTTCTAAATTGTAAATTGTAAATCGTAAATTGTAGATTTCAGTATGTTCATATTTGAGTTCACATACTAAGCCAGTGGGGTAATTACACTACTGACATATTTTAAACAACAACAAAAATGAACAGTTGTAGTGCACCTATTTAGTTAGTTTTCCCCCAATCTGTCGCTCACACTGCCTTATGCAATACTGCCTGCCAGTTTTTGCCAATATATCTTTTTATTTTCATACCCTGTAAGCGGCAGAGATTTAAGTTCTGTTTATAGACCTGCATTCAAGTCAGGTGCGATGAGTATTTGCTAGTCGAGTTTTGTATATTGTATTTATAATATGCAAAACGTGCCATTGCCTGAACTTGACCATAGCCAAAGTCGGCCAGATATTTAGTTCCTTAATGTTATAACATAGTACTTGTAGTATGACGAATTCCCGCTGTTTTGGTCACATGTATGTAAATCCAAGTTCACCACCCGCTCAATGAAAATAATCACTTTAACTAAATTGGCGAGTATTGGTATTGTATGTTGTGCATGTTAATTGCTGTCTGGTTGACAAATTTCGGCCAACTAAATAAATGCCAAATCATTCTAACCAGTCAACTGTCTCATATTGACATTGATTAGGCACCTCTCTACTCTTCCTTCTCCCTGCTTCCTTCCTTCCTTCGTATAGTCTACACTCACTATCAATATACGCAAATCGTTTAAAAAACGCTCGTTTAACTATTCAGGCCACGTTTTGATTTTGCGATTTTGGTCAGCGGTCTTTCAACCGCATCGCATTACCAACAAGCACTTACGTCTATCAAACGGGGAACTTGGCTACGTTCTATGGGTATTTTTTTCTTTCGAATAGCACTTAATATTCAAATGTAAAGCAATTATACCAGAACAGTTTTCAATTGCAAATCGTGGTAGGTTTCCCGAATTGTGTATATATAAATAAGTAAAACGAGTATTATAATCGGGTAATTCTGAATAGACAGTCATCAGTAATGACGTTGATTGATTATTTACAGATACCTAGAAATAGAGCATAAATACGCAGAAATTTCAACAGAAATCTCACATATCACATTGTTTAATCTTAACAATAACTTTTCCAACAATATTATTATGAAGTACATGTTAAAATGTTTAAAAGAGATCAACATGATTTTATTTTACAGCATTTGACGCGCGAAATACGTCATTTAATCGCCGATTGATAAGAATCCCATGCACAAATTCCAATATCTAGTGAATTCAACAGCCAGTTCCGAGTGAAAAGTCAAACTGACAAACATGCAGTACACAACGTTTGTACTTGAACTAAATACAAAAAATAACTAAATCAAACTCAACCAAAGTCGCAGTCTAAATACACTTACCTTAAGTAAGTCACCAAGTATTTTTATCAAAAACAAAATTCATTGTTAACAAACATTAATTTTTTAGCGGAAATGACACTTCCTCTTAACAAAATTAAAAGAGTCCAATCTTTGCAGTTTATAAAACCACAAATCCCTATTGTGTTTGACAGTAGCACATAATCTAATCGCTGAAACTTAAAATTTAATTATAAGCCCATCGCAGAACGATTTATTAATTGAGTCGTAAAACACTCAGTACTATCAGTTTGGTATTTTCTTAAATGTTTGTAAAAAAACAAAAACAAGTCAGCACTTTTGTGTACAATATCAAAGTACGATAGTCGCCTGCAGAACTGTCGCGATAAACCGCACTCAAAATTGGAGCGAGGTGTGTATAATAAATTGCTAAGATAGTAAGTGTAAAACACTAATAATGTCATGATACTTTGAAGAGAGTTAAAAAAAGGTAAGAGAAATTTTTAACTTATTATTATTATTTATTACTTAATTTATTATTTTACTATCAGTCTTAGCTAGTTGTAATTTACAAAGAAATTATTATTTATATGTTGTATATAACAAGTAGCAAAAACTGTGTCAGCACAAAATTATTGGTATACTTTTAGGATCTTATTAAAATTAGTTATAAATATGTTTAAAGTGTAACTTTTTCAGGAAATTCAAGCTGAAATGAGAACATATATAAAATTCCCAAAAAATAATTTGAGTTTTAGTTGATTACAAATCAAATTTTTTTTAAACTTTCATAAATAATACATATTATAATTCTACTTATAATTTTTATTAACTAAATTTATAGCAAAACACTTAAATTAATAATTTAGTCATTAAAACTTAGGACAATCCAAGAACAATTTGTGTTTGCATGATGCAATACAAAAGACTTCGGCAACGAACTGAATTTTAAATATGTTATTTCGGTCTTATAAATAAAATAAAAATTAAAACTTAAAATATATGTATTTTCTATTAAAATTATGGTTAATAACTTAAATTATATTATATCGCTAAAATAAATAAATCTAGGTAATCACAACAGAGTCACTAAGCTATTTTTTAAGTGCATATATATGAAAGAATTGCATACTTTTAGGTGTTGAACTAAAGCTGCAAACAAAGTAGGAACGTAGAAAGCCAAGTAGTTAAGCTGCAAAATATCAGATAAGTACTAAAAAAAGTACTAAAAGAAGTGCTGAATTTAATTGTATTTAGTTTAGAAATGCTTTTCACATGCCTCAACTTGGGAAATACTTTGGAAATATTGTAAGAATTGTAAATAACTTAATTTTTTTATTGCTTAAAATATTTGTAAAATTAGTCATCACACGCATTCGAGACTTTTGTCGAGCACACTTGTTCACACAAAAATCAACAATAATTGTGACGAAAAAGAAAAAAATATGCCGTAACAGTTTCATAAGTTAAAGTCAAACTCCACTTGAGCGGAAATAACTTTGCTTTTCAATGAATTCAAGTGTTGAAACAATAATTGCAAATACTCGTAACAAATGTTGGCAAACAATTTAAAGGCACACAGATAGTGCGAGTGAACTATTAATAGTTGTAGTAGGTAAACAATCACAATTTATTGAATGAAAATATCTTATCGATAAGTAAAGGTAGCAAACAAGCAATCACATGTCGTTATGAAGCAATTAAGATCAGATTTGATTTTTATCAGATGATGACAAAACGATTGCCAACCGATTTGTTGTGATTAGTGTAAATATGGAGTATTATGGTTATATGATAGAAAGTAGCGGTTTATTGTCTCGACTTAACTTTATAGTATCTAAGGGCTTTCTGGCGGGGTATCTCGCCGTCGAGTGCTAACTCAGTGAGAGTCTAGGGTGAGTGACTGATTAGATAACGGCTTAGGGGACCCGCCCCTTTGGGGAAAACCAGTGCTACTGCCCTGTGTAAGATCTGTTATTGACATAAACACTAAACTCAACCATTAAACGCTGAAGTTCACTGTCATCAGACATCTGACACTTGCCATACATTCGTTTCAAGAGTAAACACACAGTTTTCAATAAGTGTGCAGCTAAACAGCTGTGACAATTGTTTCTTGCTACTTACTTAAAAGCTTTCATCTATCTTTCTCTCTTTCTCTCTCTTGCTATCTAAGTCTCTGTTACTCGCTCTCGGACACTCTTCCTTTCTCTGGGGCTACCAGTCCAATTGTCGCTGTTTCTGAGTGTAGCCCGTTTAATATTTAATTGTATTCATATATAAAGAAATGTATAGATTAGATAGAACACCGCACAGGGTAATAGAATGTTGAGTGTCGAGTGTCGAAATCCGTTTGAAATATTCATTGGAAGTAACAAATCAAAAAGTTTTTGATAGAAATCTACAAATATAATATAAGTTCTTTTGCTCACATTTATGGTACTTATAAATACAATAAATTAATCCAACTTATATGTTAATACTGATTAATACAAATATTTGTGGCGCGTATCCGCCGCAAATTAATCGATCGCCTTTGCCGTATACCTTTCCGGCCAACTAATTTGCTGCTCCAAAACGGGATCAATGGGTGGAGCAAGACTAACAGAAGATGGACGTTTCTCTTTACACGTTTCCGCATCCTTGGGACTAAGATAATCACAGTCATCCCAGGGCTGTGCATCTGCAGTGCCCCAGATGAGAAATACACAGTTGCCCACAAAGAAAATGACGGCCGCAATGCCAAAGACAATTTGCCATTGACCACGATCGTGCTGAAAACGAGAAGATGAAAATTTCAATTAGTCTATAATTCTTTGGGGTATACTGGAAGAGTATGAAAACTTACCTTATCCGCCACAATAACGCCGGCAATGAGGGGCGTAAGTATGGGTATCACATTGGCCACCGTATTGCTCAGGCCAATCAGAATGCCAGCATGATTTGGTGACAAATCGATGGAGTTGAGAGAACTGCCAATTGTGGCACCACTATTAACACCCACACTAACTATCATTAGAGCAATGGCCACATTCGCATGATCCTCGTCCAGAAAACCAATAGCAATCAGCGCTGCAGCAGGTATCCAAAAGGAGAGTGTGTTGAACAGTTTCCGCACCGATGTCAGTGTCAGATATTTTCTTCTCAACAAAATGTCGGCCACAATCAAATAGACATAGGAGAGCAACCACATGGCCAGAAAGGGTAGCGATGAGAAGACCGCATTGCTCTGTATATCCATGTTGAGCACACCATTCATATACGATGGAATCTCCGCTTGCAATGTGCTCAAGCCATAAGTTTCCGCACAACGTGCCACCAGCAGTGCCATAAATGGTATGGAGGTGCAGATGGCACGCCATGGTATTGGTATGCTGCGCTCATGGAAGTTCTCGTTGTGTTGCAGTGAGGATTCAATATATTTGCATTCTGCCTCACTAATAAAACGCGATTCGGGCGCATTGTTGGAGGCACACAGCAGCCAGAGTATGCACCAGGCGGCACACAGTGCACCCGACACATACGAGATGCCTGGCCAACCCATGGCGCTCTTGGCAATCATGCCACTTATGAACATGGCCAAGACTGTGCCACAATCCGTGCCCGTATAGCTAAAGGCACCCAAACGATTGCGTTCCTCGGGCGGTGACCACATGGCCAAGTGCTCGGTGATGCAGGGAAAGATGACGCCCTGAAATAAGCCCTGTAGAATGCGTATGGCGCAAAACACTTGCCAGCCACCCCAAGTGATGCACCACGGTGTTATCAGGCTAAACACAGCTGTGCCACAGCTGGCTATGAAGAGCACCACCTTGGCGCCGAAACGACGACACAGAAAACTGCCCGGACAAAGCGTTAGTATATAGCCCCAATAAAAACTGGACAATATATACGATTTGTGTCGTTCCGTCCAATTATATTCCTGCAGAGAAGCACACATTAACACTGTATTATTTGAAGATTTTTATGTTTTCCACTCGCAACTAACCGGAAAATTTGGATTTGTGGACTCGGCATTTGTCATGGCCACAATGGCGACGCTCACATTGAGCCGAGCGATGTGCATTACGGTTAGTCCCAGAAATAACAGCAAAGATTGCAAATGTCGCACACCAATCGATGGTCCCTTGGACACTTTACACTGAGCTTCCACCATTTCGTTCACTTTTATTACTATAAATTATAAATTTTTTTATTCTTTTCACAAAAAATAATATAACTCAATTGTGCACTGGTTGATTAACTAAATGGTTCTGTCTACCATCGCAGCTGGTATGGCAACATTTATATAGACCAGCTCAGCGTTGGCTGACTTCATGGGACTAACTACACGCCGTCATATCATTCACACACGCTGCTAGTGTGTTTTAAAAGACTGAAGTCAGTAGTGTTGTGATCCGATCAGATTAAAAGACAATAAACAAATGACGCAAGTGCCCCACTTGGGCACCTGTAGATCAGCACCATTGTACGGATCATATGCATATAGCATGTGTTTAACTTACTTCATTCAACAGTTAGTGACTCCCAGCGGTTTGTAAATATTGGTAACAAAAAAAAAAAATGTGAAAACATATGAAAAAAGTAACAAAAAAAATATATATCGTTATAATTGTTACCATATGACGTCTCATTTGCTGAAACGAGCTGTTTATTTGCTTTAAGATTTATGGCCAAAGGGTTGCTCACGTTGACAATGTTGTTGTTGTTGTTGTTTTTACAGTTGCTATTGCTGCTTTTGCCAGCTGCAGTCAATAGTTAACACAATATGTCTGCAAATGTATGAATGATTTTATTGTTTTTAAATCTTCTTCACAATCAATAAAAATAAAAATAAATAGCGTTACACAGGCCAGGTAATTTATAAATATGTGACTGTAGAAATTATAGAAATAATGATAAAAGCTATAAAATTAGTTAATCAGTTTGTACTCGAATAATTGTCTGTTTGTTTCTTAATGCTAAGTTCACACTATTTCGAAAGCTCAAAAAGTCCTCAACATTATAAAACTATGCAAATTATTGAGCTTCAAATGCTTCTAATACATTTTATACTCACTGTGAAAGTTTACTATAGCGTTTTGTGACTCAGTGTGAACCTAGCATAATGATCTGTTATAGTAACCTGAGTATGTATATATATTATCGCAAAAAAAGTAGAGAAATTATTAGTTTATTGTACAAACTAACTGATGTTTCTAAATGTTTAGCCACTGCTGTTTTAGCTAATTGTCCAGCAAGCAATATTGCACTGATAAGCGATGCTACTGGCTACCTAAAAATGATAATAAATTGATAACATTTCGAGGCATTGTTCAAAATAAATCAGCTCTTAAGTGGTCTACACTGCAAACAAACTGAGTGAATGAAAACAAAGACAACATATTTTAAAAGTGCTAAAAAATCAATATCAATTTGCTTCTTCATCTTGCTAACCTTCCAGGTATACCTAATCATTTTACATTTTTGCAATTTTTCTTTCAGTGTAGTTTAGTTACCACGTTAGCTTTGCAAAGAAATTCCATCTTGTTGGGGGAATAACAATAGCCAAAGTCAAAGCATATTATTTATAACACTTTATTGGCTGGTTTTAAATACAAAAGAAATAACTAAAAATATATTATCGCCAGACCGAAAATCGTCCGATTATAGAGAGCAACAAATACATATATGATTAATGATTCAATTTTGTGCCCTACAAATAGTGAACGATTTATAAAAATGCCTCATAAATTTCACATAAAACAGAACAAATTATTTCCGATAATGTCCCCAGCAAAGTTCCAGGAAAACTGTCCGGAATAACCTAACCTAACCTAATGTCTAAAACGGTTGTTTAACAATACTAATATTTTATATTCGCTTTGGACATACTTTTTATTATTTAATCAATTGATAATAGTTGATAAAATACAAATTATTAGTATGTTTTGAAAATAAACAGATAGTGTGGCTAATGAACAAATGGAAACACCATTTGATAAACAAACAATATTGCTTTTATTATTAAAAAAATCCCACTTAATCATTTTAATTTTATTAGATTATATTCTTTGATAATTACTCACTAAACTACACGTACTTGACACTACAAAAAGCTATACTAAATATAGCGATATTTAAGTATATAAAATATTATTTGTATTTCTTTTGTTTTGTATTGGCTTATCGTTTATTGGGCTATAGCATAATCGCGTAATATTTATAGGTTTATGATGCGATTTAAAATAATACTCGTTGAATACTCGTTGTCAATTGCTGTCAGATTGCGAGTTATCGGTTCCGGTTAACTGCTAAGCGGCTTTTTCACATCGGATTTGTCTGCAGCCTTAGCCAACTCGGGTTGCGGACCCAGTAGGAAGTCCTCGGCATCCCAGGGCTGCGATACGGCCGTACCAAATACCAGATACACACAATTAAACACAAAGAATATTACGGCAGAGATTATAAATACTATTTGCCATTGGGAACGAACATTCTGAAAATAATACACTCATTAGAAAATTGAGTTAAGAGTAATGTGAGAAGTGAAAACTTACCTCATCTGGAGCAATGGCGCTTGCAACCAAAGGAGTGACAATGGGCACTGCATTTGCGGCAGTATTAATAATGCCCATTAGAATACTGGCGTGGTTGGGTGACAGATCTATAGAGTTCAGTGAGCTACCGATAGTGGCGCCACTGTTGAAACCCACACTAAGAGTCATCAGGACAATTGCCAAAGTCTTTTGCTCCACATCAAGGAAACCAATGCCAATCAGAGTGACAGCTGGCACCCAGAAAGCAAAAGAGTTAATAGTCTTGCGAATGGCGGTTAATGAGAGCCATTGCTTGGTCAACAGAATGTCAGCGCATATCAGATACACATAGGACATAAACCACATGGCCAGGAAAGGTAACGCAGAGTACAGCGCATTGTCCGCAATGTCCATATCAAGCACTCCATTCATATAGGCAGGAATCTCAGCCTGAAGTGTGCTCAAACCCCAACTCTCAGCACAACGCGTTACGAGTAGAGCCAGGAATGGAGCTGAGGTCCAAATCGCACGCCAGGGTATTGGAATAACAGCCTTGTGATAGTTTGTACCATGTTGAAGCGACGATTCTATATAGTGCTTCTCATCTTCTCCAATGAAACGAGACTCCGTGGGATTATTTGATGCAAAAATGTACCACAGAGTACAAGAAGCAATGGCCACAGCCGCAGAGATGTAGGAGATTCCTGGCCAACCCATTGGACCCTTGGCAATCATGCCACTCACAAACATGGATAACACATTTCCACACTCAATACCCGTGTGACTTAAGGCGCCCAATCGATTCCTTTCCGCTGGCGGAGACCATCGAGCCAAATGCTGATGAATGCAGGGAAAGATCAAGCCTTGAGCACAACCCATCAGCACTCGGATGCCACAGTAGGCACCCCAACCTCCCCAATAAATCAAAGGAGGCGTTACACCACTGCACACCGCAGAACCGAAGGTGGCCCATAGCATGATACTCTTCGCTCCAAACTTCTTGCACAGATATCCGCCCAAAAATTGGGTGATTACATAACCCCAATAGAAGCTGGACAGCACAAAGCCTTTCTCTGACATCGTCCAATCGTATTCCTTGACAATTACAACAAAATTAATGATAAATTTCAAAAGTTGGTTAGGTTCAACATACCGGAAAGTCTGGGTTCGTGGACTCGGCATTAGTCATCGCCACCACAGACACGCCTGCATTGAGGCGGCCAATGTAGACCGAAGTAATGGTAATGAATATTAGCAACGCCTGCAAATGCCGAATACCCAAAAAAGGGCCTGTAAATCAAAAAGCAAATATGATTTATTCACATACTCTAGTTTCGATTGTATAAACAAGGCAAAACAATGTTGAAAGTCCAAATATAGCCGGTATACTCATTTTATACAATGCGCGTGCCTTGACACTTATCAGGTGCTTGGCCACAAATCAAACTAAATTATGATGGATTTTCGGATTACGGTGCGTAGATTATATTTATAACATAAATACAAAAGATGGAAGGATTGTTAGTTAATTTTAATAAACTTTAAATTCCATATATTCACAGTAGTCTTTTTAATGGAAAGTATTTTTCATTATATAAAACATTTTGAATTACCACTCAAGGGAATTTATGTAAATTTTTTAATACGATTCTTTTAAACATATCTTGCACTAATCCTTATTTAACACAAATCCTTTAACACTCTTATACCTTTATTAACTTCAGCTGTCATATTATTCCCAACTAATTTGCGCAGAAGTTTTAGCCACGTTTGTACTGCACTGCTGACCACTAGGGAATAAGTCAAGCTAGAACTTAAACTTGTAAAGCATTCAGGCACTTTGGCCCCAATCATTTATGACCTGATAAGCTGACATTTTTGGTGAACCTTATCAACATTGATTATCCGATGATAAGGTATAACACGTGTTGAGAAAACCACAATCGGAACACATCAAAAGAAAGCAACAAACAAAATACCAGACACAGAAAACTCTGAAGACAGCAATGCACAAAACTGACCTAAGCTAACATTTGGCCACATTTGTTATATTATTATTTAAACTTGTGATTAACTTTCTGACAATCAACAACTGATTTGCTTCATATGTTTATCAAAGTGTTGATTACGTTACGATTCAGCCTAAAAGTAGACAACAAAAAGTGTATATTGTTATCCTGAAAGTTAATATGCAAAACACGAAACATCATTCTCATAATTGGATTTTTTTACCATGATATTTTATATATTTTGGTTTAAAATCACTTAAATGACTTGAATTTCTTTTGACTACGGCCCACTGTGCGATAATCGTATTAATCAGAAGCACACTCCTTCCAACATATAATCAACCTTGCGATAGTTAGTATCAACTCCCTGCGTTAAACATTATCGATATGGGACATACTATACATAAGTACATAATTTGTACACAATTTAGATAGTATTTGATTATTCGCTTGTATATATATATAAGAAGAGTGCTGATTATTAGACATAACGTAAACAAACGACTTATGCATACACTATCTACAAAGTTAATACACAAATTCCACATCATAAATGAATTTAACTAATTTTATTGCTTCATAAAAGTATTTATTAACTATAACATATTAATTTTCTATTAGTAACTAAGTGTTACCTTTCTGCTTATTGAATTGACAACATTACCAAATATTTATAAAAATCACATCTACTACCTACCAAAATTCCAGTTGATAACTCAATATTAGTGTGCAACGTCAGAGCGGTTCTCAAATCTGGTTTTTCCGGATTATATAGAATACATATAGACATACTGCTTCCTTATTAACATTTTAGATAAACCTGAGCAACAATTAAATATATAAAAACTGAATAAATTTATAAATTTGCAATACTTATACACTACATTCTAAAAACCACACACGTCTGAACAGAATGCTTTGCTAAAAGGTAGCGGATAAGAGTATATAAAATACATTTTTATGCTCTCCATGCTTATCAGTTATTTAGGTTATAGCGATATAAAATCATGCTCGTGCAAGAAAATTATATTAGATTGTAAAAAAATGTGCTACGATTAACTGGTGATCCGATTAGCAGCAGATTTTCGCAACTCAAGTGACGGACCCAGTAGGAAATCCTCTGCATCCCAAGGCTGGCTCTTGGCCGTACCGAATGCCAAAAATATACAATTGAACACGAAATATACTACGGCGGCGATTATGAAGACTATTTGCCATTGCGAGCGATCGTTCTGAAAGTGATAAAACATGTTAAAGAATTGTATCAATATATTTAGATTTGTTGATAACTCACATTCTCTGTGACAATGGCACCCGCTACCAAGGGAGTGATAAGACACACTCCAGTGGCCAAAGTGTTGAGAATGCCCATAAGGATGCTAGCATGATTGGGTGAGAGGTCAATGGTGTTGAAGGCACATCCAATGGTACCACCACTGCTGAAACCCACGCTGAGAGTCATCAAAACAATTGCTAGATTTTTTTGATCCACATCCAGAAATCCAATTGCAATAAGTGTGGCAGCCGGGAACCAAAAACCGAAAGAATTCATAGTTTTCCGTACAGCCGTTAACGAAAGCCATTTCTTGCCCAACAGTAAGTCAGAGGCAAACAAAAACACATAGGACATTGCCCAAGAAGCTAAGAAAGGCAGGGCCGAGAATAGCGCATTGTCCTTAATGTCCATATGAAGGACTCCATTCATATAAGCGGGAATCTCAGCCTGTAGTGTACTAAGGCCCCACATCGCAGCGGAACGGGTCACAAGTACAGCCAGGAAAGGAACTGAGGTCCAGATAGCTCGCCAGGGTATAGGAATAACCTCCTTGTGATAGCTTTGATTGTGTTCTAGAGATGATTCGATGTATAACTTCTCAGTTTCTCTAATGAAGCGAGACTCAGTGGCATTATTCGATGCGAAAATGTACCACAGAGCACAAGAAGCAATGGCCACAGCCGCAGAGATGTAGGAGATTCCTGGCCAACCCATTGAGCTTCTGGCAATCATGCCACTCACAAACATGGATAACACATTTCCACACTCGATTCCCGTGTAACTCAATGCTCCCAATCGATTCCTTTCCGCTGGCGGTGACCATCGAGCCAAATGCTGATGAATGCAGGGAAAGATCAAGCCTTGAGCACAACCCATCAACACTCGAATACCACAGTAGGCACGCCAACCGCCCCAACTGATCAAAGGGGGCGTAACACCACTGCACACCGCAGAGCCGAAGGTGGCCCAAAACATGACACTCTTCACTCCATACTCCTTACACAGATATCCACCCAAAAATTGGGTAATGAGATAACCCCAAAAAAAACTAGAAATCACATAAGATTTTTCCGCAGCCGTCCAGTTGTATTCCTAAAGTAATTCACTCAATTAATAAAGAAATATATTGAGCTAATTAAATGAACTTACTGGGAAATTGATATTTGTAGATTCGGCATTGGTCATCGCCACCAGAGAAACACCGACATTAAAGCGCCCTATGTAGACCGACGTGATCGTCATAAATATTAACAGAGCCTGGAGATGTCGTATTCCCAAAGTGGGACCTGCAAGGAAATAATTTAATCATTTTAGAGTATCTAATATAATAATAATTTAAACAACTCTCAAAGCACTCTCCTACCTTTATTTAAATTCGACGCCATTTTATTCATGAAACGTTATTTCATTTTTAAAAGGCAGTAAAACTGTTAGCACGTCCAAACCGCACAACTGATCAGAGAAGAATAAATCTGGTTATAAGCAAAACTCGTATAACATCTAGACATTTTGACTGCGATCGTATATGGTTCGCATTGTTTTGGTGAAACGTTGTCAATAAATATTTAATATATGCAATTTTAATTAGCTATATCTTTAAGTTTAATATAAAGTGATTTATAATAGATCATTAAAAGAGTCAGAACAGCTTTTAAATTTGATTAATATTTTAATAATGATTCTTTATACAATGTTAAAAAGTGGGCTTACCCTAAAGTAAATAGAGTTCTGTCGCTGAGTACGGCGGCAGATCGAAAGAGTGTCATGAAGAATGTAAGTAAATATATATATACATATATGTTGTACATATAAGTATTTGTATACATATGTAAATCCATCGATCACAAAATTGTCAAAGTGCAGATGTAGCATATTTGCAAGCGTTTATTTGTTTTTGTTTATTATTATAAATATTATTTCACGCATACTACAAAAGGCAGTATATATAACGTTTCTTGTTTTGTATTAGTTTATTTTTTATTTATTTATTGCACACTAAAAAAATTCATTCCAACAGAATACTATGCAAAATATAGCTGAAATTGAGTATTTTAAATAAAATATTTGGTTCGTCACTGGGCTTATCGTTTTTTTCTCGGTTAGTGTGATATAAAATCGAACTCATTCAAGTCAATTGCTATTTGATAACAAAATTTGAGCTATGATTAACTGCTTATCGGCTTTGCTGTAGATTTTGGCAGCTCTGGTTTAGAACCCAATAGGAAATCCTCTGCATCCCAAGGCTGTCTTACGGCCGTACCGAATGCCAAAAATATACAATTAAACACGAAAAATATTACGGCGGCAATTATGAAGACTATTTGCCATTGAGAGCGATCACCCTAAAAATAATAAATCAATTAGTGAAATAAATTAAGGGACAATAAAAAGTTGATAGCTTACTTTATCTTGGACAATCGCACCCGATACCAATGGAGTGATAATGCACATACCAGTCGCCATAGTATTGGTAATGCCCATAAGGATGCTGGCATGATTGGGTGAGAGGTCAATGGTGTTAAAGGCACATCCAATGGTGGACGCACTGTTAAATCCCACGCTAAGGGTCATCAGAACAATTGCCAGAGTCTTTTGATCCAAATCCAGAAATCCAATGCCAATTAGTGTAGCAGCCGGGAACCAAAAACCTATGGAGTTCATAGTTTTACGAAGAGCCGTAAGTGAAAGCCATTTCTTTGTCAAAAGTAAATCAGAGACGATCAAAAAAATATAGGACATTGTCCAAGAGGCTACGAAGGGCAGCGCCGAATATAGAGCATTTTCTTTAATATCCATCTTCAGAACTCCATTCATATAAGCGGGAATCTCAGCCTGAAGGGTGCTGAGGCCCCACAGCGCAGCGGAACGGGTCACAAGTACAGCCAGGAAAGGAACTGAGGTCCAAATAGCTCGCCAGGGTATGGGAATAACCTCCTTGTGATAGTTTTCATTGTGTTCTAGAGATGATTCGATGTATAACTTCTCAGTTTCTCTAATGAAGCGAGACTCAGTGGCATTATTCGATGCGAAAATGTACCACAGAGTACAAGAAGCAATGGCCACAGCCGCAGAGATGTAGGAGATTCCTGGCCAACCCATTGAGCTTCTGGCAATCATGCCACTCACAAACATGGATAAAACATTTCCACACTCGATTCCCGTGTAACTTAATGCTCCCAATCGATTCCTTTCCGCTGGCGGAGACCATCGAGCCAAATGCTGATGGATACAGGGAAAGATCAAGCCTTGAGCACAACCCATCAGCACTCGGATGCCACAGTAGGCGCCCCAACCGCCCCAACCAATCAAAGGAGGCGTTACACCACTGCACACAGCAGAACCAAAGGTGGCCCAGAATATGACACTCCTCACTCCAAACAGCTTGCACAGATATCCTCCTAGAAATTGGGTAATGAGATAACCCCAAAAAAAACTAGAAATCACATACGCTTTTTCCGTTGACGTCCAGTCGTATTCCTAAAGTACTCCAATTAAGTAAAGGAATAACAGTAAGCAAACTGTTTACTTACTGGGAAATTGATATTTGTAGATTCGGCATCGGTCATCGCCACCAGAGAAACGCCAACATTCAAGCGCCCTATGTAGACCGACGTAATCGTCATAAAGATTAACAGAGCCTGCAGATGCCGTATACCCACTGTGGGACCTATAAAAGTTATTAAAAGTATAAGTTACCTTTAAGTGTGTTTTTATATTTATGCAAAATATTTTTTACCTTTATTTAAATTAGATGTCATATTTTTCCTGAAGGCGAACTGCACTTGACGTCTAAACCACACAACTGACCGCAGAGGAATAAAACTGATTATAGGTAATACTTGTATAACATCTAGACATTTTGACTGCGATCGTACCTTATCAAATCTTATCAACTTTTATAAACACTGATATGATTTAAACCTCTTTTTAATTACTTATTGGCATTTACAATGTCTAAACTGAACATGAAGCTAACTAAATACTTCAAGCTTTTAAATGATTAAAAGTAAAAGTTTCAATTAAGTGGATTGATAAGCACCTCAAGTTCATGAGGACCCATATCTGTAGCTTTAAAAATATTGGAATTTGATAAGGTAAATAAAATCGGTCAAATCTATTTCCACTCTCGCGACAAAACGGATATTGTTATCTGTTAATTAGGTTTATTAACTACAGTTTGTTTACCATTATCGTGAGTAAAACTTAATTGCTATTTATAATACTACATGCATTTTTGGTTATCACTATTACAGACTTTTAAGCTAATTGGTTAAGCAATTGAATCAAATTTTAAATGAAATGAATTTGATCTTGATGCTCCTTTATCCTTCTCTTTAGGTTGACCTTCATCTTGTTGATGGTGCTCTAGTTCTTTCTCGTGAAAACTTGCATCATTCCAGGGTTGTTTAACCATCTGGCCAAAGACGATGTAGCAAAGATTTCCCACAAAGAAAATGATAGCGGCAATGATGAAAACCACTTGCCATTCCGCACGATCGTGCTAAAAGTTTTAATAGTAATAAAATATTCAAAAATATAAAGACAAATTCTGTGACATACCACATTCTTGACGATTAGTCCTACCAAAAGAGGCGTTAAAATTGGCATAATGCTGGCACCCGTATTGATAATACCCATCAGGATACCCGCATGATTAGGAGCCAAATCGATGGTGTTGAGGGCACTACCGATTGTGGTACCCGCATTTATTCCCACACTTCCACTCATCAGAATGATGGCAAAAGTCTTCTGACTGCAGTCCAGAAAGCTGAGAGCAATCAAGAAAATGGCTGGCAACCAGGATGCCAATGAGTTCATTAACTTGCGAATGCTCGTAATACTTAAGATGCCTCTGGTTAAAAGTAAATCCGAGACAATCAAATAGACAACTGCCATAATCCAAGAGCACAGAAATGGCAAAGCCGAGTACAAAGCATTGCTCTTCATATCCATTAGCAGAATGCCATTCAAATAAGCGGGAATCTCTGCCTGCAACGTCGAGTGTCCCCAGGATTGAGTGCAACGTGCCAGAAACAGAGCCCAGAATGGTACAGAGCTAAGGATAGCTTTCCAAGGCACTGGAATTGGATGAGTTTGTTTAGTTTTCGGCTCTTTATTGTCAGCACTCATCGAGGATTCTATGTAGTGCAGCTCTTCAGCACTAATAAATCTGGATTGTCTAGGAGTATCCGCGCCAAAGATCAACCAGAATAGGCACCACACAATGCCCACACCACAGGAGACGTAGAAGATGCCGGGCCAACCCAAGCTGGAAGCAGCTACCACACCGCTTATAAACATGGCCAACAGCATGCCGCAATCGATGCCCATATTGGCCAAAGCGCCCAAACGATTGCGCTCCTTGGGCGGACACCAGTTGGCCAAGTGTCCATGTATGCAGGGGAACAACAAGCCCTGAAATGCACCCATCACAACACGTATGCCACAATAAACCCACCAGCCACCGCAGGGTACAAGAAAGGGCACCAGCAGTGCTAGCAAGGCCGAACCAATGGTAGAGATGAACATGGTTAAGCGTGCGCCAATGTGACGACATAGCCAACCTCCCAGAAACTGGGTCATAATGTAACCCCAGAAGAAACTGGACAGTATGTAGGAACGTTCCATTTCATTCCAGTCAAAAGTCTGCATAAAATAATTAGAAAACTTCAAAAACTTAAAATTAAATTAAATATTTTCAAATACTTACTGGAACATTGTGTTTACTGCTATCGGAATTCGTCATGGCCACAACAGCAACACTGGCATTAAACTTGGCCATATAGTTAACCACAATCGAGAAGAACAGCAACACTGTCTGCACATGACGCTGTCCCAAACTAGATCCTATCGTAAAAATTTTATAAAAATTGTTTAAGATTTTCCCTATTTATTTTACCATTTCTGCTATTCGTTGTCATTTATGCGCGACTCTTGAATTTGTTGAACTGTGCGAAAAGCAGTAACAAATGCAACTCATTGTGAAGTTTTGCCTGCGCTCGCTTTTCACCTAATCACACACCACAACCTAGGTCCGAAATTAGCCCTCACACACTCTCTCACACCACCCACGCATGTTCTGCCTCTCATATCGATAGTAAATATCAATGTCAAGCGCACTGCTCTCACTTCTATACTATCTGTTTGAATTTGAACATTGAAAACTGATTAAAGCAAATCTTGCTGATGATTAGTGTAGTGTCTGTAAGTTCATTAGACCATGCACTTACAAAACGAGTGTGGTATATAAAGTGTGACTGTGAAAAAATATATTAAAGATGAACTTAATCATGTTCAATTCCATAAGCATGCATATATGTATTAAGGGAATAGAAAGAGTTTAGGTAGGTATATTTAAGAAACTCAGCAAAATTTTCAAAATCTTTCTGACCGTAGTTTAAACTTGTTCAATCATGTCATACAAGATAGGCTTACCTGTGGACCCAAAACAATAAAGCCATAAATGACTATGCGAAAAAGCAGGTACTCAAAAGTCAAGGAATCGAAAGTGGAAAACTCAAGACAGATAAGCAACATGAAGTATATTGTCTATCCTTAAAAAGTCACAACTAATGAGTTTCTGGTTTCTATTTTGGGTTTCCGCACGATTTGCTTTTCAAATGTATTTTGTATTTTAACTAGAACAGCTTAAGCCTAAGTGATGATGTTTATACAGTAAAATAGCTAAGAATTGCTTAATTTAATTGATTTAGCGGTTTTCCTCCTCCTCCTCCTGTAGTCGCAATATGTCCGCCTTGTTAATAAAATAATAGCTCGGCTGTCTACCCTTGAGATCCTTTGCCGTGCGCTTGGCACCGTTTTGTATGAGGATGCGACTGACGCTCTCACAGAAATTGGTACCCAAAGCATAATGCAATACAGTGCGTTCCAGCTGAAAGTAGCTTATGAAATATGATGGCTAGTAAATAGTTTATATAACCTACATTATCTGTGACCTTAAGGGCCTCGGGACAAAGTTGAATCAGATGTTGTACCATCTCTTCGGACTCCTTGAGCACAGCTATGTGCAGTGAAGTGCGTCCTGTAGAGCAGAACAGTCAGATAGTTAGATATTAGAAATCGGAATGTAATTTAAATAATTACCATAATAATTTTTGGTTTTAATCAACCACTTGGCATTGGGCACTGCAGTCAGCTCCTTGATGCGAGCCAAATTCTTATCGCGTATCACTTGATGCAGTTCCTCGCGGGATTCCTCCAGCCCACGCAAGCTGTTCAAAAAGGTAATGAGTGCCTCATTCTGACGCTCGGTGACCACATCCAATATGTTCTTGCCACTCTCATCCTCAATGTCTAGTATGTGATCGTAACCCTGCAACGCCAGCTGCTCAAAGACATCCACGTCACCCAGTACCGCCTGTGCGAGCAGAAATCGATCGATTTCCCCTGCATTGTTGGGCTGATTCGCCTGCAGTGCCACATCCCTGGCCGTGCGATACAATTCATCCCTGTAGGTGAGATCGATGCGTGACTCCTCGATGAGGGTGTAGAGTGCACCACGGCGATGGGAACGTGCGCAGGCAAAGTGCAACATGCTCTGACCATGCTCATCCCTTTCCTCCAATTGTTGCACAGCCAGTGCATCATCCTCATCGTCATCCTCCTCCTGTAGCTGATGATGCTGCTCGGCTAAAGAGCGTGCATCTAACTCTACAATATCCGCACGATTCTTAACCATACGATTGTTGTTGAACTTATGATTTGAGTTTGCCAATGCCGTTGAATTGCTGCTGCCTTTGCTGCTACCGGAATGTACTACGGCCTCGACTACGGGCTTCCTTTCGCCCATAAAGTGCTGCAAATAACTGGTTAGATAGGCAACTGGATCCTTGGGACGCTTGTTGGCTATTTCCGTTAGAGCTTTTATCAACGGATCGGCCAAAGCTGAAAAAAATATAAATATTCTGTCTATTTTGTCTAATCTTCAAGCTATTAACTATTCATACTCACAGTCAGCCAAATATTTGCCTTGTTCCGTTTTAAAAATGGGATTCGCCTGCAAACTAACGGGTTGCGATTGACCTGTGAAAATAACAAAAAACAAACGATTAGTTAGAGTCTGAAATTTAACAACATACTAGTTTACACTTATCAGAAAATAACTAGCCTCTATATATACACAAAACCAAAAAGATTTATATAGATAGATAGAGAAAGAGACAAGAGAAACTGAAAACAAATGAGTTTGAATGATAAAACTAAAACTAAACTTGGCAAATCATATTAAATATTGGAACAAATCACATTGCTAATGGGGTAAAGGGAAGACTAAAGGTAGGTGGTGGAGAGGGAGCTAGGGGTCAGAGGTCGGTGGGTACGTACGTGTATCTCAAGAGTACTTTTGTGTGCGATGTTACGGCCGAGAAGCTGAGGATGTGGATATATTGGTGTTGTCTATTGTTGTTTGTTTTTGCTTTGAAGCTCAATAAAGCATAAGTTATCGATCAGTTCATGATCAGCTATCGTATAGTTGTATATTACATTAGTATAAGTAGTAATTGGTGCACTTGTTGTTGTTCTTAATTGTATTTACAATACAACTGTAATGGAAATAAATGAGACGTGTTTGCATTTGGTACGAGTATCTTTGTATCTTTCCTTCGAAGCTCGTATCTACGATCAGTTGCGATCGATTAGACTGTTCTTTTTGCGCTTGAATATCTTCACTAGCATTGTGGCAATATGCTTGGAGTTTGTCAGCGACATATCCTTCTCCAAGGACAGTATATTGGTGACAGCCGTGCAATAGTCCTGAAACAACACATGCTCCACCACGCCCATGCTCTGCATATTGATGAGTCTCACTGTTAGCTTGGACAAACGATTCGTGACCATACTGAGACCACGCACCGAACACAAATGCCGTAAATTATCCAGCTCCTTCATCAAATTCGGTAATTTGAGTATTGTAGTCATTTTGAGACCAGTGCCCAGAAAAGCAGGACGAGATTGCAGATAACCCAGCAGATAGCTCTCCTTGAAATGCAACTGGGTTTCCAGATACGAAATGGCTCGTCCCACCCTCGTATAGGCTGCACCCATATCCGCCGGCTCCTTGGCATTCGTGGCCGAAATGACACGCAAATGTTCGAGACAATTTAGCCACAAAGCCATATTCTGAGCCGAGTTAATGTAAACGCCACGTCCGTAGGGCCAAAGAGCGCCATTGAAGGCGGTGGACTCGGCTGCCTGCACCAGATCCGTGGTGTCCAGCAGCGGTATCATCAGTCCCAGATTATTCAACATGCTGGCCACCTCCGAGTCGGGTTCCATGAGCTCAGTCAGCGTATAATAGCTACCCGATTCCGTTTCGCCAATGGCCTCGGCAAAACTGGCCGTAAATATTTTGCCCATCATGACACGTTCGGCCTGCTCGATCTGGCCAATAGTCAGATTGAGTGGCAGCTCCAGTTGATCCAGATTGCGTGATGCCTCCACAATGCAGCGGGTGACCAGCTGCGATTCATCGTCGAATACAAATGCCGCCGTATTGAGCCGCTCGCCATTGTCCATGGGAAAATAGGCGAGTCTCTGATGCGGTTTAAAGTCCGCATCAATGCTCAGACAATGCATGTCCTTGAGAAAGGGCACCAGAAACTCCTGGAATACCACAAACACATCAAAATCGGGCGCAATAATGCCACAATTGATATCCTCCTCCAGATGTCGCTGCTTTGAAGTCTTCCTCATTGCCGGCCAGAGTACATCGAACAAATTGTGATCGAGTCGTGTCTGTCGGCGTTTGATCTTTTCGTAGACGGCACGCTTAAGAAAGCGACTCAAATAGCTGGTAACCGATAGCTGCAGCGCCGAGGCACTCAATGGCTTGCGATGCGACAAAGCCGATGCCGATGAACCGCTCAGCAATTTCCCCGACTCCACAATCACACTGAAGCAACGTTCCAGGGTTCGTGCAATTTCGCCATCCTGCAGTTCGCGTCGGGCGCTGTGCTGATCGTCGGGAACTGAGCGCGGCATTGGGCAGCAGCGTTGGACGGGGTGTAATTATTGTTTGATGTTTATCAGTACAGCGGCACAGCTAACCAACACTTATACACACAGACATACATACATAGATATTGACACAGACATGGACACAAACAAAGAGACACAATAGCACAAAAGTCGGCGCATGTGCTTATACAGTTGGCAAAACTAACAAAGTATCAAATATAAATAAGCCAAGGCAAACAATGCAAGTGTCTACGGTTAATCGGAAAAATAAACTAATTAGTGCGTAGTGTTAAACTAAATAAATTTTACTAGCAATTAACTAAGTAAGAAGCAATTATATTATATATATGCGAAACTACTTAAATAACCCTCGCATAACTCATTTTGCCTGCTACTTTTGTGTTTGCATTATAAATCGACTGTTGCAACTGGGCGTATACGCAATATCGTGCATACGCCCAGCTAACTAGCCGCGATGAGCGATGCTAGCACAAAGATAACGGTCGTTAAACAAAAACTGTTACACTGTTGCCTAGTTGTTGTACAGTAAAACTGCGCTGTAAGGAACTGTTGTACTTTTTTCAGCAAAAAATATATATACCGAAGCTCCACTGTCTTTATTTTAAAATCTGCTTATAGCTCCAATTAACATACCAAATATATCATCAATGTTATTGATAATCTCATTGAAAAATTCCCGATTTGCCGCCATTTTGTTTCGACCACCTGCACTCACAAACTGTCCGCAGCTAACTGAAGCGTTTTGGCCAACCAACAAAAGTTGACTAACCAGACAGACGGCCAACAAACGCTTTGAATATGTAAGTACAGAAAAAAAAAACCAATGAAGGACGCGTGATAAGTGCGACTCCCTCAGTACATGTAGGAGTGTATGAGTATGCGAGTGTGTGTGTGTGTGCGTGCGTGTGTGTATGTAGTACTATGCGTGTGTGTGTGTGCGAGTGAAAATCGATGTTTGGCGGGGGCCATAGAATCACTGAAGCAGCAAATCATTTGCGCTCATGTCCGGAAGTTTCAAAGTTAGCAAACAAATGTATTTAATTATTCAACTTGATTGTTGCGGTGGTTTCAGTGGTGCGGTGGTGCAGCTATTAGGCAAAACAGCAAAGCAAACAATAATTGATTTGTATGCAAAAAAAAAATGTGTACGCACCTTGATCGTTAAGCATTTGATTTTCCAATTCCTCAGCACCAAAGATGGTCAACAGTTCGGTGTAGGTGAGCACCTCCTTGGATTTCTCTATATCCAAATAGAACTCGGGTGTATGTCCCATCTGCGTGCGTGACAATTTTCAAAATGGGAATTTTATTAGTTCATTTCATATTTATGAGTTATTGATACAAGTTCGAGGAGAGCGTAAGTTAAGTCCACATGACACTGACACTCCACAATTCCCAAAGTCAACGCTCAACTACCTTGACCCATTTGCTACGCCCATTTTGAAATTTTCACCTGCATTTTATAGTGATTCAAATGACATCAATTAAAAGGAAAAACCTAACTAACTGTCATGGTTCTCAGGCACAAATATTAATAACTTTGCTATGGCTAGAAAATTGGTATTGGGGAAGCAGTTTGAAACTATATTTTGGGTCATAAGTTGATTTAAAATAAGTCTGATCATTGTAGAAGCTAAAACTCAAGAGGTTCTACGCCTCATACGACTTTAAATGCGTGTTTGAATATTTTGTACATAATGTTTCTAAGGCTATAAATTATGCTATAGCTGCATGTTATGTATACGCATATATATGCTATATGACTCACCTTGTCGACCGCATTTGGATCGGAGCCCAGCTGCGAGAGGACATTGTAAAAGTGACCGTTGTCCTTAATTGTGGCCGCATAGTGAAGCGCCGTGCGTCCGTCATTATCCGTAATTGCCATGGTCTCCGGAAAGCGCGAAGCCAAATAGCGTACAATGTCTGCAGCAAGTGTTGAGTTCAGAGTTGAGGGTAACAAAATGGTTGACATGAACTTACCGCTGTGTCCAAAGAGCACGGCAACGTGCAACGGTGTTGCACCATTTGGCGATATATCGTTCTTGGCAATGGCAAACTTCCGGCGATCCAGGGCCTGCTGCAATGCCAACAAACTGCCGTCACGTGCCGCGTCATGCACGCGATGAATTTTCTCCTACAAAAAAACAAAACAAAACATTAGCAATTAGTGTAAATTTTGTATGTTACACACTTACCATATAGCTGGGCACATTATTGAGAAAAGCTTGAATCTCAGGATCCTTGGACTTTAAACTGAGCAAACGTCCGCCCTCGCCATTGAGCACAATCTCAGCCAACTGTTCCATATCACCCGATTCAATGATCTGCTGCAATCGTGCATCCTGTGAATAATCAAGAGATAATCTACAATCCACTCAAAGGTGTAGATTTTGTAAAGAGTTGTGCTAAGATGTAGTGAAAGCGGAAAGGAAACGGAAGAAAACAGAAGGCAAAGTGTGCAGCGAGTCAGCAAATGAAAGTTTGTGATAAGTGATAAAAAAAAGAACAGTCTCTAAAATGTAGATTATGTCTGCCAAGTTGGATTTTCAAGTGTATGCCACTTTAAGGCACAAATTTCATTAGTTTTGCATTAAAATACACAACAAATCAAAACTCTTTGGATTACTTCTTAAACATAATCATAATTTTAGAACAGTCTTTTCTTTGTTAGTATTAAGTTATAGATAGAATTAGAGTTTAGCCGCTTATACTTCATCGACTTCATAAGCTGCCATTTGAGACTGAACTGTAAAATCCTCGGCGGCTCCTTCAACAAAACCCTCAATGGCCAGCGAGGAGGTCAACGAATCGCCGCCATCATTGTCCTGCACCAGATCTTGATCCAATTGATCCGAGTTTTGTTGGATTGATTGTTGTTTGCTCAGCTGCTTTCTCACTGGCTGGTTGGCTTGGCTGGGCTTGGCTGCTATCACATCCTGCAGAGAATTGCGCTTGTAATTGAGAAGTTAGCCTTGACAGCTTAACAGGTGCAACACAAGGATACGAACACAAGGACACTACGAGACTACGACAAATGGTGAATGTGCGAGTTGTGTGTATATTTTTGTAAATGGTGCAGTATGCCAGATCAGATCATTGGGAAAAGTATTGTATAATTATATTTGCACTCGTGGCGTATGCACAATTTATTGCGCATACGCCAAGTTGCTCGATTGAGATCAAAACGGAAGTCATTAAAATTTGTTTGCACAACGCCCACATCAAATAGAACGCAATAAATGCGAAAAAAAACTTAGAGTACCACTAATACCCGCCCACAACGGAAAAAATGTAAAAAAAACCAACCCCTTAATGACTGCAGCAATTGGAATATATATATAGTTTTATATGGCAAAATCTATCATAGAATTTATATATATGTATATAGTATATCTAATGCCTGCAACTGTGCTTGACGTTTGCATGCTCGGCTGCCATTTGACTGGCTGCCTGACAGCACAAACGTCAGGCGAAAACAGCAAAAAGAAAAAAAAAACAGGACGAGGGACGGAAATGAAAGTGAAATGCCACAGGACACATACGTGAAAAAGCAGAAACGTATGTGCAACTGGAGAAGTTGCATATCAAATGCTGAACAGCTGCTGATTTGGCCAATCGATATGCCATCGATTTGATCTATGGAAAGCGAGACAGACTTACAGCAAGACACTTGCTAGAGCGAGACGGAATTAGACATAACAAATAGGCAGAAAACACGAATAGATTGATACACGGAAATTGAAAGTATGCTAAATACGAGTGCAGATACAACAGAAAAAATGGAAAAAAAAAAACAAAACACACAAGTTGCGGTTATATTTTATTGCTATTTTAGTTGTTATTTAATTGGTTATTGATTAAATTAGTTACGTTTAAAATAGATATGTATATATAACTGTATGTAGATGTAGATAGAATCGTATATATATGTAGTTATAGTTAAAGTTCGAGTTTAAGTTAAGTAAAATATACATTTCAAAATCTGTTTTTTGTATTTTAAGCAAAATTTGTTATGGTGTTGCTGTTGTTGTTATTGTTGTTGTTGTTGCTGTTGTTGCAGTTGCAGTTTGTATTTTTTAAGATTGGTGGCAGCTACATTGAGAAATAGTTTAATATTTTTGTGTGTCAGCAGCTGACAAGTTTTTAGATTTTTTGTTTTTTTTTTTTTTTGTACAGATTCACATTCATTGTCAAAGGACTGAGCAAAACGTCACAAAAAACAGTTTACTAAATTGGCTAATTAAAGCATGCCAATCTGTACCTCATCATCGTCCTCATCTTCCTCATCAGCAGCAGCAGTATCATTTTCTTTGTCTTCAGTTGTCTCGTTTGCCGTATCCGTTTCCGTTTCCGGTTTCGCTTCCTCAGCAGCTTCTTTCTCAATTGCTTCAGTCTTTTCAGTTGCATTTTGCTCACTCTCAGCATCATCATCTTCGACTTCAACCTCAACTTCTACTTCAATATCATTTCCATTCTCAACGTTTGTCTCTTCACTGCCAATATCCATCTGCGTCTCCGTTTGTTTCACCTCCACCTCCACCTCCCCTTCAGCTGCTGTCTCCGGCTCAATCTTTTCATCATCATCATCTTCTGCATCTGCGCTTACAGCTCTTGCAATATTCTGTAAAAGTAAACAATTGTCGACTGATTGCTTTCCTTGTGATCTTGTTTTAAAAATTACGCGACATGTTTTGCTACAGGATTCAGTTTTAGCGCTTAAATAGGCAGTGTGTATAAGTTATGTTTTGTAATTATACAATTAGTGTGTGTTTGTGTGTGTATTTTGGCCAAAAAGAAAGCCGCATCAGGGCCGACAATGGCTTACTTTGACCAGAAAGTTTTATTTGATTTCAACTCTTCGTACAGCAAAAGCAGCAGGGTGCAAAGCGTCTAACAACCACAACAAAAACTACTATTTCGCTCGGCGGGAAGTTTTAGCAATTTTGGTAACTTACCTCAGCTTCATCGCTTTCGCTTTCGTCGCCTGCGCCGTTGTTGTTGTTGTTGGCTGGCGTTTCGGGTCGCCGTTGTGCTGGCATTGCATCCACTTCCACTTGCACTTTCGGTTCCGCTTCCGCTTCAGGCTCCTCTACCGCATCCACATCCGCTTTGGACAAATCATCGTCATCATCATTGGCGCTGGTGCTGCGCGTTCAAGCGGTTTGGAAATGTCGGGTTCAAAATGCCAAAAATAAGCGAAAAAGCCAAAAACAAATGCAAGCCAAAAATGTAGCACGCCCAAAAAGAACACACACACATAGAAAACAATAAACCAACTCGAATTCTGGCCAACAGACCACAAGAGCCGTTAAGGCCAACTGAATGTCAATTGACTTACCCATCATTCGTGTCCAATTCTGAAGTATTCTCGGCGCTGTCATCCAACGATTTACGACCATTTGCAGTGCCAACGGGTTTAATGTTTAGTTTCTAGCGGGAAAACCATAAAAATTAGTAGTTAAATTTATGTTCGACGTACCGAAAATCTAATATACTCTAAAGTTTTGAATGGGTTGTTAAAAGAAATATTATAAATTAACAGCTAGGCAAGACAAAAGTGCTGAATTCTAGTTTTTACCTCTAGTAATATTTATTTAATAGGCTAATCATAAAATATACTAAATAAAATGATTTATGAAAGCTTGGAAATGTATAATAGCAAAATTTTCTTAACCATTTTTTAAAGTTTCGAATGGGTTGTTAAAAAAATATTATGAAGTAACTGCTAGGCAAGTTATTAGCTCAAGTAATGTATAGTTAATGGGCTAATCATAAAATATACTAAATAAAATGCTTTATGGAAGCTTAGTAGAAGCTTTTTAGTAATATTTTTTTAATCTTTTTTTCAAGAATTTATATATTTCCAAGCTCATATTTCCAAACTATCAGCAGTAAAAGTGTGAAATCTAAGACAATTGCTATGAGCATGTTAGACAGTTATTAAGTCAACTGCTAGTCTAAATCTAGATTGAGCTGGTAGACTTTATTTGCTTTGCCACGCCCACAAAAAAGCCATTACACAATGTGCGACAAAATTAGAATGTCTTACAAAAGAGTGTTTTGTATGTTGGTAGAACTCTGCCGTAAGAAGAAGCCATTCAATTAGCCTGAACTGAAGGCCAACAATTCTGCTCACCTTGCTGCTGCTTCTGCTGGCGTCACCGCCAGCGTCGTTACTCTCATCGCTGAGTGCCTCCCAATCGACAGCGCTGCCGGGGGAGATGCGTGGCGCCTCCGGCACATAGACAAGAAACGCTCGCTCGATTTCGTGCGGCTTGTGGCGATAATAGACGGGTGTCTTCATTTTCTGTAAATTGCGCCCGGATAGCAATTTTAATTGTTCCGGCAAAACCCACACAGACAAGTAATCTATATACTGTATACTCACGTAATCCAAGGCCTCCTCATCGCAACCGGCTTGGGTGAGCAGCGTATAGCAGCGCATGTTGTTCTTGGCACTGCCAGCCCAATGCAGCGGTGTCTTGCCCGTAATATCGATCTCGTGCGCCCCCTCCGGCCACAAGCCGATGAGATACTCCAGGATCTTGGTGTGTCCCAGGCCAGCGGCCTTGTGTATGACATTCAGGCCATTGCCATCCTTGGCGGTGACCAATGCCGCTGGCACCGGTGGCTCCAGTTGCATTTGCAACGTCTCCAGATTGTTGTCAATCACCGCCTGATGCAGATCCTTGCTGGCATTCTGGCAACACTCGAATCAGTTTGCAGTTCAGTAGCTTAAGTGGTATATAGCTTACCATAACATGCGGCACAGCGGCTAGAAAACGCTTGACACGCCCATTATTGCTGGCCTGCTGGCAGAGGCGTTGTCCCTGGCCCGCCCACAAAATGCGCGTCAACTTGGTAATATCCTTTTCATGCATCCAGATGCGAATCGTCGATAACTTCACCGAGAAATCTATGAAAGGCGTCAACAAAAAAAAAAACATTGGTATGTGCTAAGAAATTCGTTTTCAACCTCACTTTTAGACACCTCTCCCCCTCGCAGCCTTAAAACTATTTGTTCTGGCCACGTTTCGATTTCATTTACCTTCGTGTTTGCATGCAATTTACAAAGTAAAACGAAATTAAAAAACTAAAATGCTAGCAAATGCTCAACTTAAAGTCTCAACAACTTGTTTGACTTTTCAGGAAATTTTACTACACCCCCCGCCCCACCTTCGCCAAAACTTGCTGCTCGACTTTTTGGCAACTTGAAACGCCGTGCAAGGTCTCAAGGTCGCTGCCATATTTGTTACTTGAGTAAGTACAACGCCCACTCAACATAGCCTCAGCACCCTTGAGAAAGTGTCAGCTGTGGAAAAAAAAGTACCAGTTTTGCATTACTCATACGCACCGTCGTTCTCACGCCGCTTGACACCATTCTGGCCCGCCGCCTGTCCGTTCATTGGCATAACTGCAATCGTATTAGACTTAGATTTATTATATATATTATTGTATATGTTATATATATATATATATATAGTATTATATATTTATAGTTTTATGTGCTTATTAAACATTCAACTGGCTGAGAAAACAGCGCCTACTTTCGCTATGTTAAGCTGTCGACAAGTGTCCTGCTCTGTTGCGTGTTGTGGCAAGTTTGAGCCACGTTGGCCAACTAACATGGCTGACCAGGCAAGGTGTTGAATTTAGGACAGCTCAATGTGTTATTTCTCATTTTCTCTTCATTATTTTTCCAACTATTTTTTATGGCTTTCTTTTTTTACTCCCTTTTCGCGCTGCTGTTGTTTGTGCCACGGTGAACTGAAGTGGGCAGTAATTGCGTCCTGTACGCGCTCTTCCGTTCTTGACCGAATAAATAACAGCTAGCTATGCATACATACCTTTATATATACATATATATGTACATACATCTACATTGGTAAAGTTCATTTTGGGTAAACAACAATTTCATTAGCTACATATGTAAATCATTCATATGCAAATATAGTTTTTATTGGCTTTGGCTTGGGGCACGTATGTAAATTGAGTTTAGTGTCTGGCAATAAAAAGCCAACAACTGCCAACGGAAATGACGCATTAGCGATTGCCACTTAATGTCGCCTCCAACACTTTCTTTTTTTTTTTGTGGTGTGTTACTTGTTGAGCCTACAACACTATGGTATGTGCTCCATTTTGGGGCACGCAATATGCAAATTTTTGGCCATGTCTAAGCACTGTCACGCATGCCCCTCGAGGCAAGTTGCGTGCTTTAATTGGTTGCCAAACAGACACACTCTCGCACACACATAAAATCTAATTGAGTCAATTAGCCGCAACTAATGCAAATAAATGAATTTGCTAGCACACTTGTATTCATCAACGTTATAGTAGTTATGGCCATGTTGCTGCCGCTACTCACCCTTTGGCGGCGATGAGTGGTAATAGAGTCCATGAAATCGTCGTCGTCGCTTTGGTGGCATGCCGTCAGCCAAAAAAGTTGCTTAATTCCTAAAACTAGTCGACACTTAGCACTAAGACTTAAAGTCCTCGACTTTGCACATCGCTCCAGTCGCGATTTGTGCGACACATTTGTGCTATACACTGATTTTTCACTAGTTTACTGTTTGATATATGTTATATTTTATTTTAGCAGTTTCGTCCGTTGTCTTTGCCGGTTCAACGACGTCTGGCAGACATTAATGATTTTCAGCGGGTTGTCAATACGCTGTTGGCAATGGTCAGTGCCAGTTGTTGTTGTTCTCGTTGTTGTTGTTGTTGCTGGACAATTGCAAGTTGCGGCTTGCGTGTGTGCATTTCAAATGAGCTGCCGGTTTCACCCTAATTTTGCAAAACCCACAAAGGGGTGTGTTTAAGTTTGACTCAAAACGGCTGAGGATCATTTGTACATTGAGTAAATTAATTTTTTAGTAAGTTTGCCGTTGAAATAGTGTCATCGGGCATTGAGCACAATATAACTAATGCACATTGCTTGTTAGGCATGTGAAACAGTCAAACACACACGTGTGTGCTGGCAAATGCAATTGCAGGTGACTCAGAATAATATAGAAAACAAATCGAAAAACGTTGCATACTTATTTGGGCAACGCCTGCAGACTGAATAACTAAACAGCAAAAACGAATACGCAAACAAACCAATTAGCACAAATCAATAATTCGATTTCGAAAATGATCGAAAGTGGCGCACAAGTGAATTTATGAAAGGACCTCAAGGTCCTGCGTACGTGGCAATTGTAGCACGTGCCACCAAATAATACCCCACAATGTGAACAACTGCAACCGATTCAACGATTCGTCAACTAAAAGTCCAATGAAATATGAATTAAAATTTATGAATTGGGCATGAGTAATTGAGATGTGCTATAAGCCAAGTGTCCTTTGCGTGTTTGCTTTTGAAGCATTTTGAAGAAATTGTAATAAAAACCAATTGACACACTTTTTTTCGGGAATGACTTGAGCTGCGTGTTTATTACTCGGCCTCAAGGCTTCAGGTGTTTGTATGACCCAATTTAATGAGTCCCCAGCGGGGTAGCGGGCTAAGCGAGTACATCAAAAATGTCAATGCCAAGTGACCCACAATTAGAATACTAATTAACTGCTAATGCCACAAAAGGGGTTGATTATAGTAGCACATTAATCACTGCAACTGGTTGTATACGCGCACATTATAGAAATTCTTTATGCATTGATTGCGGTTTGCAGTACACTTGCCACTTGGTGCATTGAACTTGCAACACGCCGCCAGCTGGTCAATGTTCAATGCAAAGGCCAAAGGGCATGCTCACAAATCACTAACAGCACACACGACACTGCACAACACACAACTTGGACTTTAACTCAAAATTTCCGTTCGATTTCACTTGCTTACTTATTTATTTCGTGTCTATTTCAATTCTTTTTGGTCGGTTTGCACGAGGCGCGCTTTACTTCACGACTGCGGCATATTCAGCATTTTGTAGGTGTTTTTATCTAATTTCTAGCACACGCACACCAATGTCTGGCCATGTCAGTGTATTTGTGTGTGTGAGCTATTGTTGTTGTTGTTATCCTTTTGGTATCGAATATATTGGTAATGGATGTTAGTGTTTGCATGCAAACGCCAAAAACGGAAACACAACTGATGAGCAAACGAGTGCTGAGCTTGTCAAGAGGGGGGCTATGTGTATGTGTAAGTGTGTGTGTGTGTGTAGGCGTACAAGTAAGTTGTCTCTGTGTGTGTGAGGAGACTTGTGAATGCGTGCATAGTTTTTAGCACTCGGTGCAGCAAATATAAGACAGCCGGCAAGTATGCAACACAAAATTGGTGCAGTCGTTCTGATTTGAAGAAGTTATCAAATCAGAGCAGCTCTTCAATTTAGTGTGGCATACTTTCCGGCTGACTGCTATAAATCATTTAACATTGTGTGCAGTGCTGCCACTTTAGCGCATTTATTTTTATATAATTTTATATTGCAGTATATGCTTGTAATTTTCTTGAAATATTTCTAGCTATTTTTATTTTGTATTTTATTTAAGAAACTTTTATAAGCAATTAAATAGTTTGCTTCGTCTAAAACCATTAAAATATATTTACAAAAAATTAGCTTTAGCTTTTTTTGTAGTCTATGTAACCAAACTAGCTACCACCTTCTCACTCTGATTGTGTGCCAAATGAATTGCATATTTAAAAGAAATTTAATTTTAGATATAGCTCTTTGGAGGACACGTCTATAAATAGAAACTAACAGGCACGCTCAAGAGAATGCAATGGAAATTTTGTAAATTCTACATATAAACACGACGCTTGAATTTTTTGTGGCCTACTTTTAGGCTGACTGAACTAAAAAGAAATGAAGTCTTACAATGTGTGTTGTGTGTAAAGCAATTGTAGAAAATACACATACATACATATATTTAGCTGGTTAAAGGCCACATCTATATATAGTAAACCACAGCAGTTATTTTTTTTTTTTTGTAGCTAACTTCAGTCACATTCACACACTCGTTTATTTCGGCTAGTAATTGTACAATTTCCCACTTGGGAGGGGGTCTTACAACTAGGCTTAAAATACTACGCATTTAATTGAGAACGCATTGAGCCGAATAATCTATAATACGTTTGTATAATATATAATTTAGCAGTTGTCAATTGCTGCTCAGTTCGTCCGTGGAGACGTGTATAGGATTGGATAATTCGATGTGATCGGCGGCAAAGTCTAAAAAGAAGAGAACATAAATAGAGCTACACTCAAGGACTATAATATTAAGTATACACACCTAGATGTTGCCTTTCAAAGTCAATAATACTGCTAACAATTGTGTTGAGAAATTCGCGTGTAATTGTTTCAGTTATATTAACCGGATCGTAGTAAAGATAGCTACGCTTCTGACGCTGCAAATCCCGCTTGCTTCGGAGCAGTGCCAGGCTGATGTGAGACTGTTGCCTCAAGATGTTATCCGTGCCAAACTCCAGACACTTGCCGTACAGACAGTAGCGTCTGTCCACCTGCGAACAGCGTGTGCCAATGGGAAAATGTCCGTTGCGACCATTGACCAGATAATAACGATACTTGATAAACTCATCCTGGCAGCCAACGCGACAGCTGCGATCCGGCTCCTCAACACTAGCCGAAATCTGTGAGCCATGACCCGATAAACCACGCACCTTCTGCTTATATCTGGCACACGTCTGCTCCGCATACTCAGCGGCAGTTTGCAAACGTTCGCAGGGCTTCACTTTATGCGTACACAACTGTACATTGCGTTCCTGTGTGCGTCGCGAGCTGACCACCTGTACACCCATGGATTCGGTCATGCAATTGGAATGACAACCGGATATTACCTGCCACTCCGGCGGAGCCTCAGACTCAACTACTAGCGAAGCAGACACCGGCGGCGGTGCTGACTTGGCATAACCCGCATCCTGATAACTATTGTAGTTGTATTTGTGCTCATTGGAGGAGGAGGAGGCGATTGCCTTGCGTTTATGCGACTGCTGTGGAGTTATATGATTGTCCAGTCCATGATAACTGCGCACTGCCACCTCTGAAAGTGGTTTAAGATTGAAAGGGATGTAGAAAATAATCAAAAACTTTTCTTTACCATTCTGTATACGATCTGCATAGCGTTTGTAGCTAGCAATATTATGATAGTTGGCATGTTGTTTGCTCTCCAACTCATTGGAATCCCGCTGCGGACGAGGCTGCAGCTGTTGGGCACAGAATGTGTTGTCCATTTTGAAAAAGTTACTGGTGGCATTGTCGCAGGAGAAGGGCTCACAACGTCCGGCAATGCAGTAGGCAATGTCAGTCTTGATATGATGCTTGGCCCGACAAAGAGTGCCATCGGGAAAGGTCCATCTGCGAGATTTGGTGCCGTTGCTTCTAGTGCGACAAAAGACTTTGCAGGAGTCCTCTGCAAAAGAAAAATATTAATATATGGCTTGTAACAGTAGAGTAAACCTACTTACCTATAGAACCACTTAGCTGCTGCCCCTCGCCGGTTAATTCGCTGTCAGATTTTCGGGCCTGCTTGCACACTTGTGTGGCAAACTCACCAATTGTCTGCACCGGCACCCTGTAGCACTGTTTGGCAATGCAGGTCTCAAATTTACGATCTCTGCCCATGCAACGTGGTCGATAATTGAGGCAACTTCTGTTGTAGGTGCGCAGTCCGGTGCTGCCTTCCCTCAAACGATGTGATTCGCCGTATAGACAACTGGAATCACATTCACTCGCCTCACCCCAATCACTCCAGGTGCTAGTCTTATACTCCAGCAGGAATTGTCCCATTTTACTGGACTCGGCAAAACTGGCGCTGTTCTTCTCATAACTTGGCTTGACAATGCCACTTAGCTGCTTCAACGAACTCATTGCCGTCTCTTGGGTGGGTCGCATAACACAGTAGCCACCGCGACACCACTGTGAACATAAAGAGTTATTGAAGTAAACTAGAAATTTGTTCTTGGGTTGGTTTTATTCACCATGCTATCGCCACATTCGGTGCCCTCCAGAGCCGGATGTGAAGTCCATGTGAGTCGCTCTCGTTGGCAGTGCAAATCGTGACAGATTTCCAACTTACTTTGACTATTTGCACGCACCGAACTCTGTCCATATTTGAGCATACACTGCTGATTGGCATCGAAACGTTCACCAGGTAGTAAACCCTCCGCCGAGTGATCCAAGTGAGCCTTAAACTGTCCACGATCAAATAGGCAATCGGCTTGGCTTTTACTAAGGTGGTAGATCTGTTAATATATATACTTACTGATATGTCTTGGGTTTACTTACGCCAGAAACTCCTCCAAGTAGGTGCGTGAACATTTGGACCAAGTGATTTTGCCGCTGCCCAAAGTGGGTGACATTATGTGCAAACTGGGATCACAGCTATTATCATTTGTATCGTGACGCATGCCCAGACTGCAAGCAGAGTGGAACAATTGAATGGAATAGTTCTGGAGAAAATGTGAATAACTTCTTAAAGAGAATGTTCTCAAGCACTGTTATGTTAAAAGTGGTGTTATTACAAAATAAAGTGCCTCTAGCTCTTAGAGTTCCAGAGATCGGGGTGTTTAAACGAGCAAGCAGACACTTTCAAAAAGTTTTCTTTTTAATAACATACGTTTTTCTTAGCCAATCGCTATGAAATTTTTAGGATTTGTTCTTGTAATAGTATTACAACGATATGCCAAATTTCAAAGATATCGCTTTAGGTTTGAACTTAATTTTCATTATTTTACAAAGTATGAGGATAAGAGGAAACACTTTTTACTTAAAAGTTTTTTACCCAATTTGCCACGTCCATCAAGCGTTTATAAATCACTCATATAATTTACTACTCACTTGTGTCCAATCTCATGGGCGACCACAAAGACGCTCTCGAAATGCTTGCCCTCGTTGATAGTACACGATGACGTGGGCGTACACATGCCAGCAACTGGCGCTAGACCCACAACTTGGCTAATCACCTTACCGTTCTTGCCAATCACATAGAGATCCAAACCGGTTAGGATGACAGCATGATCATAGTGCAATGAATCTGAATCAGAGGGTGGATTCAAACTCTTTTGCCATAGACAAAAGTTACTCAGATACGTATCAATGTCACTCGAGCGACGCAGATCAGGCGGATCCTTGTGAAAGATCTCCAAACGTTTCAACACAAAATTGATGCGTCTACCGAGCGTTGGATGATGATAGAGCAGCTGCACACCATTGAACATGGCCAAAACGAAACGAGTTAGATGACTTTCCGTATCCTTGGGAAAATTCTTTTCCATATGACGATATAGATCGCTGTCCACAAATATTGCCGTCTCAATGTGCAGCTCATGTGGCACTGGCCAGCGACGTGGCATGCCACCAATTTGACGACGCATACGTTGTGCACTGGGAATGCCATTGCCATGATGATGATGATGATGATGTTGATGTTGCTGGTGATGATGATGACGCGGCTGATAGCGAAGTCGCAGCTGTGATTGCAATTTGCGTTGCAGATGTTGGCGTTGATGAGTCGGCGGTGGTTCGTGTTGCTGTTGTGGATGCTTCGGTTCGTTGAATTCTGGCTCATCGGGCTCAAACTGCAGCTGACTATCTAACGGTCTTGTTTCATTGTTGTCGCCTTTTTGGCTCTTATCTAAACGCGCCTCGTAGAGCACATGAGTTGCTGGGCCAAAACGTGACGGCAGCGGATGTATGACAAAGTTACTGGCATTCTGTTGGAACACCCCTCGCTACAGTTGTATGAGAGAGAGTTTAAAAAGCAGTATATAACTTATTGATAGTTAAAAACTAAAGTTGTTATAGTAAAAATGCGCCTTAAGGCACTTCAATTAAGCTTAGCCAAACAAACCATAAACTATGTACTCTCTCGATGACCCCCAAACTAAACTCGATAAATCGATTATGCCTAGAACGATAAGCGTGGCACTTACCGCACTTTGCTCGTCACACAAATCGAGTGCTGCCAATGGACTGCGATAGAAGCAGCGCTCCAGGCGTTGCAACAACTGCGGTGAGTGCTCCACAAACTGCGTGCTGTTCGCTGTGCGACGTATGAAGATGAAGGCATCGTCGATTAGCTGCCGTGTCTGTTGCAGTTGCAACTGCAGTTCGGCTTCCACAGCGACAGCATCAGCTATAGCAAATAAAATGCATTTGAATTAATTAAACAATTCGCATAATGTCCGACTGTGCGCTGCGGCAGCAACTGGAGCAGCACGAGCCGGCAAGTGGCATGTATACAAAATACAAAAACAACTTACCTTGTGCCGCACTGCGTCGCTCACGCTCATGTCCCCGCTCCTGCTGTGCGCTGCGTCGCGCCAAATCAACCAATTTGAATTCGGGCACTGCAAATAAACAGGTAAATAAAATAGCGATCTGGTAAACACAATAGACCCATAACAATGCCCCAAATGTGAATTCCTTCGCGCAGCAATAATTGCGCACACATTAAAATGCCCCATCACCAATCACCCATCACCTATGTAGCCTATATTTTGACTATACTATACTACTCCTTTCTTTACCCCTCTCTAAACCAAACCATGTTCTTCTCGCAGCCATCTCTCATTCTACTAATAACATGTTGCAGTTCTCTCTCTCTTTGGCATCGATCTATTTTGCCTGACAGCCATTGACATTGCCCTATTACAGCAATTGCTATGAATGGACTATGGACTATGAAAATCCCCTTTTCGATAACTTTGAACTTTGATAACTTTACCAAAACTTCAACAATTATTGAGCGAAATAGCATTCTGGGCTGTATTTAACCCAATTATTAATTCTGCATTTAAATTTGATAATTTTTTAAAATTTGATTTTTTGGAAAATTTTGCATACCTACCCCTTACAAAATTTTCAAAAAAAAAATTTTAAATTTTTTTTTCAAAAACTTAAAAAAAATTAACTAATCGATTAGTTGGACTGTGTAGTTTATAAAAATATATAGTTTATGGGGTCGCAAATTGGTTTTAAGCTTGTTATGAGCGGATTACCTTGGAATATACTCCCTTTAATACCTTTTCGAAAACCTTGAGCCAGTCTACAGTACACCTAGCTCAATATACTCTAGAACTTCCCTCAAAAGTTATAATAACACTAATTTCAAGTATTGTAGTACTCCACAGTAAAAGTTGTACATGTGTTGGTGCTGTGCTTAACTTATCTTTCCGATCGGCTGAGTTTTAGAATCTTACCTGCTGCTGTGCCAAAGATCAGAGCTCGTTCATGGCTCGCCAGCTGTTCCAGCAACGCGTTCTCGTCCAGCTGCCAGAAATGATATTAAAGAGAAAGGGAAACGAGAGATCTTTAAACTTAGTTTTATGCAAAACGAAAAGCGTAAGAAGCGCAATTCAGCAAAGCGTAAAAAGTTCGACGGGAATGGAGAGAGAAAGAGAGAGGGAGAGAGACCTGAGACTTGATGATGGCCCAAAAGGGTTCAGTTTGAAGCCAAGTAACCAAATACCAAAAGCCAAAATAAACACTTTCACTGCACGCAACAATAGAAAATTAGTTTAGGAAAATCCCCATTAACATTTTTCTTATTTTCATTTGTTTAAAATTTGTGTGTGTTTTACGTTTGCACTGACGTCGTGGAATATGGTAAATGACCGCTTAGCGTTTACAGTTTCCAGCTGCATATCGGTTATCGGAAACGCATCTCGCATATCGGTTTAGGATTTCGGTTGCGTACATACATATATCGGTCAGCTACGTAAACTCTTGTTTTGTGCGTGTGCCCGTTTGTTGTTTGTACTATTATTTAATTTAATTTGTTGTTACATTTGAAGAAAAACGCGTCGAGTGGCAACGATGCGTGAAGAGCGCTCCACTGGGCTCTAATGGGCGGTCAGCTTCAACTTCCCCCCTCCACCGTGTATACGCCTTTTGCCCCTCTGTCCATCGTAAAGGTGTTGCACAAATTGTTGTGGGCGATCGAATGGTGAACAACAACAACAACAATAACAACAGTGCCGCCAAAATGGGGCATGGCAGTGGGAAGTTTTGTCAGCTGTTAACGCAAATTATATAGGGAGACGATTTCGATAAATAATCGTTAATTAATAGTTTAGTTTGTAAGACACTTAATCGTTAATCACCAATATCTTTAGCCGCAAGGTTAAAAGTGTCTTTAGTAAAAACTGTGAGCTATCGATAAGTAATCGATAATGCCGATATATCGATGAGAATTTTTTTGCATATCAAATGTAGGGTTTGACTAATGACTAATATCTCAGGGGAAGTTAAAAGTATATCAATAATTTATCGATAGTCGATAACAACGACGGTAAGTTTTTGATAAATAATCGAAACACCGATAACAGCTTGATATTGAGTATTTATGTATCATTTCTTTGGTTGTTTCATGAATAGCAAGAACTTAAATTATATCTAAATTATCGATAATTAATCGATAACAATGTATTCAGGCAAATTTCGTACTTATAGATTTAACTCTTAAGATATGTGTTTATTAATTATGTAACAAAAAATCTTCAACAATCGATCACAAAACGATAACTCTGACATCACTTATCGATATCAGTTTCCAATAGTTGCTTTGATTTTAGCATAAATTTTTCAATAGGACAGCCTCAGTACTCTGACACTCAAACTAAGCTGGACCTGACCACACACACACACACACACAATCGACACATTCAAATGGCTTGCCAGCTATTCATTGACGACACTCATTGCCTTTGCGTGAGTGCATTCAAACAATGTTCGATAAAACGACACTAATTGGCAGCAAGGGCAACAGCATAAAAGGCCGGGATCCATCAATATACGACGACGAGTGCCGGAAAAGCGAAAAAAAACAAGAGTGGAAATGGAAATGGAAGTGGAAACTGACTGCATCAACATTTGTTAAACACATATGTACTCGCAATCGTACTCGCACTCACATTCGCATTCGTATTCGTATTCGACTCGTATTGTAACCCATCTGCACAACTCGAAGCGCTGTAATCGCTCGCCAGCTGATTATGTGATGAAATTTTGCGTGACCCGTGGATAACATGGGCAAAAAAAACCAAACCAAAAAAAAAACACACAGCGCCCAAAAAGTGGAAAAGCTAAACAACAAACAGTTAAAGTTACAGGAAATTGAAGGTAAAAAAAGCTCAACCAATCTTTTAAAAAACCAAGGCGGAACCAACAAGCAAAGCAAAGGTTCTCAACTGAGACACAGACACCACAACATAGCTAAGTATATAGACTTGTACTTATAGCTATATAACTAATTTACAACTTGGGTCAATAACTTGGCAAAGCGCTCAACTGAACAATTCGCACAATAAAATAAACATAATTTGGATAGACTACTGCTGACTTAGGGGAATTTTTATGGGTTTCCCAGCCAGTTTCAAACCATTTCACTCAAAAATAATGAAATATTTTATATTAAAATTTGTCTGAAAGTGGGAGAAACTTAAAGTTAAGCTAAGTAGCTTTAAGTGTCAAAGTTTAAAGTAAATTCATTAGAGCACAATTCCTTAAATTCACAAATTAGCTGAGTATGAAATCATCTTTAAACAGGGGTAGTCTAAAAGGTTTGGAAAGTTATGATATTTATATAGAAATTAATTCAGTTGTGACTGAATTCACTAAGAACTTAAAAATTCAATATCTATAAGTAAAAATTAGCTAAGCATCATATAATTATCAAACAATATAATAATATTATATTACAATTTTAAAAATTTGCTAATATTTAATTTAGTTTAAGTATTTCAAGCTGAAATTCATATATCTTATAGTTTCTATAGCTCAAAAACGTACACAAAATTTATTTTGTGTACATATATTTCTTAAAACTTTTGCAGCCCTAAAAGGATGATTAATGTTGAAATAATGCATAATTGCATGGAATTATCTTTGATAGCTCAAAATGACCTAGGCAAGGTAATACGATGCAGCGGTGATTCTAATGAAACTGCCCTCGTTTTCAAAACGCCAGCTGGGACTCAAGACATTCCAGGAGACGCTTGGACGCCCTCGAGCTATAATAAAAAATATGCTTTTTAATCAGCACTTTGAGTCGACCGTCAAATCATGTAATTTGACAAGTTGCCGACAAGTTGTTGTAGTTGTTACTGTAGTTTTTGTTGTTGTTGTTGTCGTACTTATGCTGCCATTTAATAATTTAGCATTTTTAATGGAGAGTCAGCTTCTGCGCATCCAATTACGAGCATTTGTATATATCGAGTGAAGGGGTCATTCAACGTCTCCAGTTGCAGTTTGCATTAAATTAGTTCACTGCCACGCCTCCAAAAGCCCAAAAGCCCACAGAGCAACTCATATACCATGTGTAAATATGAATGTTTCTTGTGTTTTTTTTTGAATATGCTGACACTTCTTAATGAATCACGCGTTTGCATTTTATGTATTCGCTGCATTTAAAGCCAAATCACCTGATTTTAAGAGTTATATATATTTTGTACTACTGTAATACACTAGCAGCGGGTATTATACTTGGGTTGTAAAGGTATAGTGAAGTATGTTTATATATTTTCAGGAGCCATATATCAAAAATTTACAGAATTGTTTGATAAAAATATGCCGATTGCTGAAACGAATTAGTTTTAGATTTATTTTTGATTTTAACCATACAATTTTGCAGTGTGCCCTTAACTTTTGGGTCTGTTGTGCCCGATTTTGATCATATTTTATGGGCACACTGGTAATTTTGTATGAATAATATTAAAAAGACGAAAAACATATATATAAAAAGGAAGTTTTATCTAATAAAAATGCAAGTAAATTTAAATTAAATTAAATTTTATAAATATATAAATAAATATAAATTTATTTGTCAGCTTAACTGTTTGTTAGAGATCTATATAAAATCGTTCCCTGTTTTTAAACGTTTCTTTCTAAACTTTACAAGAGTAGCTAATCTGCGTCTTGCCAAAGCTAATAAATTCTTCACTTTGTTTGTTTTTTTTAATAAAATTTGATATGAGGAGTGGGAAATCAGTGGATGATATCAGATGGCATAAATCAGCGGAGACACGCTGCTATATTGATGGTGATGTGACAGACAAATGCCATTAATAAATGCAATATTTTCAATTGCAATTAAATATCAAATCGAATGGAATTAGAATTTGAATTTACCTCAATGCCATGCCAGCTGACGCTTCTCCTGCGTCGCAGCTCAATATGCACTGCGTTGGCGTTGGCGTCGCTGTTGACATCAGCAGCGGCAGCAGCAGCGGCAGCTACAGTGGCGTCCAGACATAAGGCAGTTAAAACAATTAGGCACAAACGATGACGGCGATAACATTGTGACGGCAATGAAGACGATTGAAGCTGACGCTGATTAGCTGCAGATGTCGACGCCGACGCCAATGCTGACGCAGACGCAGGCATAACGACGCGCTTTTGTTTTGATGTTTGTTGACAACAATTAAGCGATTTGTGGCCGTAAAATACAATTTACATTACTTGTTGCTATTGTTGCATTGCACAAAAGCCAACGTAGTTACATTTATTGCAACATGTGGCAAAGTATTTAATGTTTTTCGTTGATTGCTGCAAACTAGTCTATTTGCGTCATAGTTTTATGCCACAAAATAAATGTTGTATTTCATTTGATTTTCTTTTGAGTTTTCCTTTGGCAGAAGCAGCAGTCCAAAGAGAAAAGTGAATGCACGCAGCGCAGTCGCAAGCAATTTAACTGTTTATGCACTAATTAATTGCCGTTATAGTTTTAGTTGTAGTTGTTGTTTGTAGTTTGCTTGCCGTTACATTTTATTTGGCAGCTCAGTTCGTTGCTTAAGTTCTTTGTGCTATCGATATCGATTAAGCAAACAATACACTGCACTTGGCAGCACTTTGTCAACAGGTGGCGCCAAAGGAAGCTGTTCTTAAAAATCACACACACAAAACCACAAAATATTCTGTTTTAGGTTTAATGGCTGCTTTTGTTTGCACATTTATACGCGTTTATATCTATTTAATTCTCTATTTTTTTTTGTGAGCTGCTCTCAAGCATAACGTTGTTTGATACAATTTATGATTTTTATTACACTTTAGCCGCAAAATACGTTGTTATGGCATAAATATATAAACACTGCTCGCCAAACCGTTTCAGTTTTAGAATTATTTTATTTTTTTTAATATTTCGAGGTCAATACAATCGATTAATCCAGCTGCCCAATTTCAAGAACCTCCAAAATTCTACCACATTTTTGGGGGAATTTTTTTATATTAACTGCGCTTTGAGATCTTGCAACGGCAGCGCTACTAATGCGACTGAAAGAAAAATCACGACTGCGGAAAACTTTATGCAAGCCGATGGGGAAAAAAGCACGATCGTGGCTCGTTCGTAGCTTTGCCTTCGGCAACGGCAGTGAAAGAGAGAGAGAGAGATAGCTGTGTGTGTGTGTTAAAGTTTTGGTAGCTACAAAATATGCTAATGAGCCAAACGTCGGGCGGAACGGAACAATAGAATATGCCACCGTTAAGTAAAGCAGCCGAAAAATTAGCAAAAAATGCAGAACACTGTATTGCGACGACGGCAATTGTAGTTAACATAGCTGTAGTTCGTTTTTTTTATCTCTCGTTTTGTTTTTTTTTGTTTGCGCCAAAGTTGTTTTTATGGTCAAGTGCCTGAAAATGATGGAGCAGACGAAAACTTGACACTGATCATCACAGTCGAGTAGCACAAAAAAACACACACACACACACTAGCCAAGAATTATGTTGCATTTCCGTTTGGTTTGAAGTAACAAGAAGAAGATGCAAAAACTAAACAAGGGAAATCTTAAATCAGCAATGCAAATGTTAAATTGTTGCCGATCTATCTATGCACTGCTAACGTGCCAATTGAAGTGCTCAACTTTTAATTGATGCAATCAGTGGAGTAGACATTGATAGATTGCCATAAATTCCATAAATTTAACACACACTCTCCAAAGCAGCAAAATTTAAATTAAAACGAACGCGCTATTTCAATAAATTTCAGAGGGTAACACTTTTCTAGCAAACACTGCATTTCAAATATAACGTTTACTACTTAACTGGGCAGCACCATTTGCTGTTAAACAAAAGCTAACTGCTACACTACCACCCTGGCTTGTTCAACTATCGTTGAAAATGCCTAAAATGCGTAGAAACGGTCACACTGTTGCGCGCATTACAGCGCACATGCCGTGTGGTCACATCGTTTTGCAGCACTTGGCGTGCTTTTCAAATCCAAACGGCAGCGGTTTGCGTTCGCATCGTGCGCAGAGCTCGAAAAAATAAAACTCAAATTTTATTAAAGTGCTTAATAATTTGTAGCAATCGTTGAAATAAATTTTACATGTATTTATGTACATTATATTTGTGCAATTTCGTTCAAAAAAAGCTACAAAACAAACAACAGTCATAGTTCAATTTGTATAAATTCAAGATAATTTGTGTTCATAAAAAAAAAAGTAAAAAGACGCGCTCAAAACTCAAAGCGTTCCATTGTAATTTATATTTTATTTGTGTTAAACTAAAAAGAAAAAAAAAACTAACAACATGTTGGGCGCAGCAATGAAAAAACTGATGGATGAGGTAAGTGTTGTTGTAAAATGCAACTTTAAATTTCATTTTTTCAGCAGCAGCGTCGACGCCGGCGCAGCCGCCGCCATTGCAAAGAAGAGCGCACAAAAATGCCGTTGTTGTTGTTGTTGCTATTGCTGCTGCAGCAGCGGTAAATGTTGTTGGCGCCTTTTTTTTTGCAGTTTTGACATTTGCCTATGCATATTGCGGTACTTGTGCCTTACCGCTAATTGCGCGTTCCTCTTTGCACTTTTGTGTCAACTAGTGATGCGCATTGGCGGCGGCAAACAAAATGGCCGCCTAGACATTGACCCCTATTAATGTGTGTGCACTTAAAAAAAAAAAAAAATATTTTTTTACAGAATGCATCGGAGAAATACAATCAAGTCCAGGCAAAGAAATTGACGGTGCCTTCCAATGAGGCAATTACAACAAAGCGTGCCGCTTTAGGCGATATACAGATGTGACTTAATCGTAACATTGCCACCAAAGAGTTGGCGCAAAAAGAGTGAGTTTAATAAAAAATATTTTATGAACTCATAGAGTTTTTATTGCAACTGTGTTGTTGTGCTTAGATTGAAAGATGTGAAAGCACGTGTGGACACACACTGGAAAAAACAGCCGCTGGCCATGAACAATGCTACGAGTGTGATAAGCAAGACACAAACAACAACAACAACAGCAGCTCCTCTATTGCGCTCTCACTCCTTGCGCACAAATGTCGCCAGCAATGCCAGACAAATTTCAACAGGAACGACGGCAGCGGCAGTGATGCGCAAAGTGGATGCGACCAAACGTAAGTGTTGCCATACTAAAAATTCCCGCTAAATCAGCTGAAAACGAGAAAAATTTCATAATTTACTACAATTCGAGGTTTATAATTGATTTTTAACATCATTTTTTTTCCTCACCGAAAACATTTCTCTTTTTAGCGGTGTCAGCTAAGCAAAAAACGGTTGTGGATGAGAAGCCTAACACATTGCGGCGTGAGGATAGCAATTTGGCTCGCAAATCGTTGACCAAATTGCGTGCAGCTTTGGCCAAGGCCAATGTGCCGCCTCCCACCACCGTACAGCCAGCAGTTCTTAACGCCCAAGTGCTCAAAAAGGAAACTGCACTCGTAAAACCCGCCGTAGTTGCACCCGTTTTGGTCCAAAAACAAACTACGGCTGCTGCTGCTGCTGCTGTGACGACGACACAGCGACGACTGCCGGTTACAAATGTTGTGGCAAACAATGCCACAAAAACTACTGCCGTCTCGCTTTCTAGTCAACGTCTGTTGGCTGATGTCGATGATATTGATGCTGAGGATCAGGATAATTTAATTTTGGTTTCGGAGTATGTAAATGACATTTACAGTTATCTGTATGAAGTGGAGGATAAGTTGCCCATACAAGCCGATCATTTGGCTAATCAACTGGAGGTCTCCAGTCGCATGCGTGGCGTTTTAATCGATTGGATCAATGAGGTCCATATGCAATTCCATTTGGTGGCCGAAACTTTCCATCTGGCCGTTGCGATCATTGATCGTTATCTGCAGGTGGTGAAGAATACAAAACGCAAGCATTTGCAATTGGTGGGCGTTACGGCCCTGTTTATAGCCACCAAATATGAGGAACTCTTTCCGCCGGCCTTGTCGGACTTTGTATTTATTACCGATAACACGTACACCGATCGTGAAATACGTTTGATGGAACTGCAAATCCTGAAGACTATCGATAACAATCTGTCGCGTCCATTGCCCATTCACTTTTTGCGTCGCTACTCGAAGGCGGCGGGGGCCGAGGACGCTCATCATGCCATGTCCAAGTACTTTTTGGAATTGAGCTCTTTGGATTACGATCTGGCCAGCTATAAGCCATCGGAGGTAAGTTTTAAGCTTTACATTTTATAAAACAGGAATAAAAAGCTATTTTAGCGTTATTTTTAGTAAAATATAAAATATTACAAGTTTAGTTTAGCACGAGGTCTGCAAAAATAATATATTAATAAATTTATGATACTATATAAATTTATTAATATATTATTTTTACACGTGTTAGGATTTATGTATCGTTAAAATGAAATTTTGAAAATGTGACTGAAAAAAAAAACAACTTAAACTTTCGTCTCAACTGTTTGGCGGTAAAAAAGTAGATTAGTCAGCACTGCTTAGCACAGACATCACTCACGCACACAGTTATTTCTCTGCTCTCTGCTGCTTACGCTCTCTTTCTCGAGCACATCACAACAATAACAACACGCAAAGCAAATGCGCGCTCACGACGACGACGACTCCTACAACAACAACGAAGCCAAAGAATGAGAGAGAGAGCGCAAGGAACAGCAAAGCAATGAGAGCAATGGCTGTGTGTGAAATTGTTTTTGTATTTTGCTTGTCACACATGTTGTTGTTGCTCGAGATTTAAAATGTTTCTTTTTCTCTCTTTCTCTTTGTGTGTGTTTTACAGATTGCAGCCGCATCGCTGTTTCTATCGCTGCACTTGCTTAACGGCAATGCAAGAGCCGCAACGGGATTCAATGACAAGCACTGGACACCCACACTGGTGCACTATAGCCGTTATACGGCTCAACATTTGCGTCCGATTACACGACAGATTGCCAAATTGGTTAAAGAAGCGCCGTCGGCTAAATTGAAGTCCATCTATTGCAAATATCAGGCAAATAAATTCCAGAAGATATCATTGCGCGCCGAATTGAATGGTCCACTAATGGACTCTATTGTGGGTATTGCCAAGAAGTAGAAAAAGAAGAGAGAAATATATAGAGAGAGAGATAGAGGCAGCCCAAAGCACTTTGATTTAATGGAGTCTGATCGACTGACCGACCGACTGCATATGTGTGTGTTTTTTTAGTTCAATTTTGTTTAATTATTTAAATTTGTGTAATTTTTCTTCGTGTTTTTTAAACTTTTGTGTGTGTAATAATGATCATATTATGATTAATTAATTGCGTTTGTGTCCGTCGCCATTTTGCAAGGCGATCCAACAACAAAGGCAGTCCTTTCCCCAACCCATCCCCCTCTCCTTTCCGCTCCTATTCCCACCCACACACAACTCTTGCCATCCCTTTTCCCCCTCACCACCACTACTACTGCCATATATGTTACTTTGTATATGTCCATGTATGTAATTTTGTGCGTGCAAGAGCGAGACGCCGGTAAAGGCACCCTAGGCAGAGAGAGAGAGAGCACCAAGGACGACGCGGTGTGAGCAACGAGCGCATATATGCTGGCTAAACATAACGGCGTTGCATCAACAACTAACTTTAAGTACAACGACAAAAAAAAAAAAAACAATTATTTACAACAAAAGATAAGCAACAACACAAAATCGCCACATTTTTATATATACAAACAAATGTAATTTTTAAATTTAGCTTAAGCCATTTGAGTTTTTCCAATATATTATATAGTGCTTTGTATTAAATAACTTATCTAAAAATATTTAACGTAACTCGGTTCAATAAATATTGTATAAAAAAAAAACAAGGAAATCTCTTTTGTCTTTTTTTTAAAGCAGCTGATATGGAAGTTAGAACGAAAGGCAAGGAGAGAATTGCAGACAAAGCGAGCAGAGCACAATATGTAACTGCGGCGACCCTTATGTGGGCTGTCTATATCTGGCTCGCTCTAGCTGCAGGCGATGCAATGGGAACAAAATGGGAGAACATTTTGTTTGCTTTTGTTTTTGCTTTTGCTTTTTGATCGCAGGTCAGTTTTTGCCTCCCTTATGCCTTATATTCCCGCACACACAACATATGTATATGTAGGGTGCTATGCCTGCGTGCGCTTTTTATGTACATACATATGTATGTTTACTTGCAGCGGATATTATGTTTTTGTCTCAAAGTTTGTTAAAGTACATCGAAAATATTTTCATTCAACTGTAACACTTTGTTTAACAAACCTATTATACCCTCGCCACAGCGTATAAAATGCTCTGTCGAACTCTCTGCAAGGGTATCTTGTGTTTAGCATGCTCAACATAACCTTGCCGACTGGCTGTTCTTGCTGCTTCCAATTGACCGACAGCAGCAGCAGCATTGCTGCGACGCGTCGCTGTCGACGCTGACTGCATGCGCACGTGTGTATTTAGCTCTGCTCTATGTAGCTGTGTAGGTGTCGCTAACTGTATGCCCGTGCGTGTGTGTGTGTGTCTGCGCGAGCTCAACAGCAAAAAAACTGAACTGGAAGCAGCGCTGCTGCTGTGCTGCTTGCTGCTGCTGCTGTGCGCCTGTTCGAAATTTAAGTTTGACGGTTTTATGGCTCTCATTAATTTCGACACTTTTACGAGCAAACACAAATGCAGCAATAAAAAGAAAGCGGCGGCAGCGACAACAACAACAAAAGTAACATAAAGAGCAAAGCACAAAAAAAAATAGAAGAGAGAAGAGGCAGAGAGTAAGAGTGTGTGAGAGAGAGAGCGCACATTGAGGCCTATGTGAGTGGGTATGTGACGTAGTCAGCCATAGAATTTCGATTTAGAATTTCAAAGTGATTTTGTTCTCCTGCAGGCAACTGTCTTGCTATATACGAGTCTGTGTTGTTGTTTTTGTTGTTGTTGTTGTTCTATGTATTTATTGGTTGTTGGGCCTCATTTGTGTTCCTTTTTGTTGTTGTTGTTGGTCCTTGCGCCTTTTGCTGCTTGACTGTTAACGAAATATGCAGAGCGTGAAGAAGTCTGCAGCGTTTGTTTGTTATCCTGTGAAAGGAGTCTTCGTCTTGGTCTTGGTCAGGTAGCAGCAAAGAGATCCGCTTTGACCCAAGGTCAAATCAAGGTACATATACCCTAGAAACAGCTGCTGCAGATGGATCAGCTGAGATTCTCAACAGATTTAACCCAAAAAAGGACATTTTCCGTCTGTCTGTCTGTGTGTCTGGCTACGGATTGCAATTAGCAGTCTTGTCTGCCCAGACTTGGTTTACCCAGTAAATATATGAACATACATACAACATATGTATGAAGATTTACAGGATTATAGGGATAGAGGATTGTTTCAAGTCGACTTAAGAACTAAGCAAATATTCAATACTTTTAAATCTTTCATTTAAACGAACACTACTAAACTAAAAGTTTATGGTAACCTTAGTAAGAAATAAATATATATGTAAGACAGCCTTGTAGTACTCTAATTTGGCATACTTTCATATTTAGCACGGATTGTTGTACCTTATACCTAAATTTGTTGGGTTGTGATTACTTAGAAAATCAGAAATGTTTTTTATCCTAAGTATTTTTAACCGATTGTTACTTAGGCAGCTGTATGATATAGTAGTTCGATCAGTAAAATATATGGTTAACTAATGAGGAATGATAGGAAATGGATTTTAGGTGAATTTAAGATCGTTCAATAGACAGAAATAATTTTTATATTATTTCGAACCGATTATTTCTATGAAAGCTATATGATATAGTAGTCCGATCAGTAAACTATATGGTTACCTAATAAGTAATTATAGGAAATATATTAGGTAATTTTTATTAACATCGCTCAAAAGACATAGACAATTTTCATAGTATTTCCAACCGATTGTTCCTATGAAAGCTATACGATATAGTAATCTGATCTAAATCATTTTAGCATACAAACTGTGTGCAGGAAAAACACACATCTGTACCAAATTTCGGCAAGATAGCTTTAAAATTGAGACTAGTTCGCATAGAGACAGACGGACGTACGTACATACATGGCTCTATCGACTCGGCTTTTAGTGCTGAATAAGAATGTATATAAATTATGAGCTCTGCCAAGCCTTCTTCAAAACATAATACACAATTCCAATAGTTCTTTTTCATAACATCTCCTTTAAGACTGTCACTTTAGAACTCTTATCACTTAAGATACTACCACTGAAATCCTTTCCGTCTTTTCTTCCTTTCCGTATCCACTTCATTATCTTAGATATCCACACATACATATTTGTTTTCAGAGTATAATTGGTATCGTTATTTTATTTTCATCGTTTCACAATCATCATCCACATCATTAATGGTATTATTTTTCGACTATTTCTCGTTTACAATATTATATATACGCATACTATATAGTTTAATGGGTCTAGAGAACAACAGTATGTAAAAAAGATCGGCCAGTGCTGAAATTTAAAGTAGGATCGTTCCTCCTGCGATTCCACAACCCCTTCATCACTACTCAATCCATCTCTCTCTCTCTCCCAGAGATTTATTGGGCAAAGGGCTGAGCAGACGAACGGATGCGGAATCGCAGCAAATGGGGAAAACATGAATGCGTTTAAAGAGCAGTTTGGGTTTGGTTTTTTTTTCTTGAATTTTTTATAATTTTTTTTGTTTATATTTTCTTATGTTTTAAGTTGTTGTTATTATTCTTTTGTTGTTGTTGTTGGCGCAGTTTTTTTATTGGGAGGCTTTCGAAATGAATTCACTTTAGTTGCCTCGTTGGATATATCTATGATATTAAAAAACTGCTACTGCTTCTTTTTTAGATGCTGTTGCTTTTTAACCCTGGAAGGTGGACATGAATTTGGTGACAATGTCCTTCAGCTTGGCATCGACAGCTGGTGCAATTTGTCCCTCCTTGGCAATCTGATCGAGCAGACCCTGTTCGGTGGTCTTGATGTGCTGCAAGAATTCCTTCTCGAACTTGGTGATCTTGGCGGGATCCATTTTATCCAAATGACCACGCACGCCGCAGTAGATGACAGCCACCTAGGATACACGGGGGGAGAGTAATAGTAGTAGTTATCTTATATAGTAAAGATATATATTTCCCATTTCCCCACCTGATCCTCAATGGACATGGGCACATACTGGCCCTGCTTCAACAGCTCAGTGAGACGCACACCGCGATTCAACAGCTGCTGTGTGGCAGCATCCAGATCGGAACCGAACTGAGCGAAAGCAGCCACCTCACGGTATTGAGCCAACTCCAGTTTCATGGAGCCAGCCACCTGTTTCATGGCCTTGGTCTGGGCAGCGGAACCGACACGGGAGACAGACAGACCCACATTAATAGCGGGACGAATACCCTTGTAGAACAGCTCGGTTTCCAAGAAGATCTGACCGTCAGTGATCGAAATGACATTGGTTGGAATGTAGGCGGACACATCACCGGCCTGAGTCTCAATCACGGGCAGAGCCGTCAACGAACCGCCACCCATGGCGGGGGACATCTTGGCGGCACGTTCCAACAGACGCGAATGCAGATAGAACACATCACCGGGATAGGCCTCACGACCGGGGGGACGACGCAGCAGCAGGGACATTTGACGATAGGCCACAGCCTGTTTGGACAAATCATCGTAGATGATCAGGGCATGCTTGCCCTTGTCACGGAAGTACTCGCCCATGGCACAGCCAGAGTAGGGTGCCAAGTACTGCAGGGGTGCGGCATCGGAGGCGGTGGCAGACACAATAACGGTATAACCCATGGCACCAGAGTCTGTCAAACGTTTAAGGATCTGAGCGACAGTGGAACGCTTCTGGCCAATGGCAACATAGATGCAGTACAATTTCTTCGATTCATCTTGACCCTCATTGAAACGCTTCTGATTGATGATGGTATCAATGGCCAAAGCGGTTTTGCTGCAGGGAAGAGATGGAGAGGAAAAGGGAAATTAGTAAAGGTATAAGAAGGGCTGTTAAGTTAGCTATTTAACCGCCAACTTAGCTACTTACCCCGTCTGTCTGTCACCAATGATCAACTCACGCTGACCACGACCGATGGGCACCAGCGAATCGACAGCCTTGATGCCCGTCTGCATGGGTTCGCGTACAGAGACACGGGGAATGATGCCGGGTGCCTTGATGCCGACACGGAAACGATCCTTGGTATTGATGGCACCTTTGCCATCAATGGCATTACCCAGAGCATCAACGACGCGACCCAGCAGCTCATCACCGACGGGTACATCAACAATGGCACCAGTACGCTTCACAATATCATCCTGTTTGATCAGCTTATCGTTACCAAAGACGACAACACCAACGTTGTCGGGCTCCAAATTGAGGGCCATACCCTTGAGACCGGAGGAGAATTCCACCATCTCATCGGCCTGAATGTTATTGAGGCCATAGACACGAGCGATACCATCACCGATGCTCAACACACGGCCAGTTTCCTCCAAATCGGCCTTGGGTGCAACACCACGGATTCTCTCCTCCAGAATATCGGAGATCTCTGCGCTGCGCTGTGTGCTGGCTACGTGGAACTTACGGGCAGCAAGAGTGGCAGCGGGAAAGGCAGATTTGCAGGCAACCTAAAAAAGGGAAAAGAGAGTAAAAAACTTGAGTTTAAGGGTTTAAATACTTAAAGAAACGCAGAATAAATATAATTACAGGGTCTAAGTAGGCTAAAATACTCGTTCTCTGTATAGAATAGGAGTCTGGTGTGTAAAATACAAATAAAATATGCAAGTACAGGGTCTAGGTAGGCTAAAACAGCCAGTAAACAACAATAAACGACAGAAACTCGTAAAGTACAGGGTATAAGTAGGCTAAAACACCCATTCTCTGTACAGAATAGCAGCCAGGTGTGTAAAATACAAATGAAAAATGTAGGTACAGGGTCTAAGTACACTAAAACAGCCAGTAAACTGCATAAAAGAACAGGAAATAGTAAAGTACGGGGTATAAGTAGGCTAAAATACCCGTTCTCTGTATAGAATAGCAGTCAGGTGTATAAAATACAAATAAAATATGCAAGTACAGGGTCTAAGTAGGTTAAAACAGTCGCTGTCCAACAAGAAACTTTAATTACAGGGTGCTAATATGCTAAAACACTCGCTGCACTACACAAAAAAAAAAAAATCAATAAGTACAGGGTCTAGTTAGGCTAAAACACCTGCTGCCTAACATACAACTTATGTAAGGCGGGAGAGTGTATAGTGGGGGGAGGGGAAAAGAGAGCAGTGCGGTTGCTGCATTGGATAACCAGCACATGAGCAGCACACTTGCTGACTCGCTCTAACACACTGTAACCGCTGCCCGGCCAAAGTTACAAATTTTTGTTGGCATTTTAACAAAATTAACTTTACACAACACAATAATTAAATAGCTAATTGCATTAATTTAATTAAATTTTAAACACTTTTGCTATAGTTTTCGATTAAAATTTACATTTTTACATTCGCTTTTTGGTTTTGCTCGCTTTGCACACACACATAACCTCAAAGTGGGACGCAGCTGAGAAGACGTTGACAAAAAAATTATGTAACTTATAGGCAAAGCAACTAATATGCTTAAAATGCAATTTAAATTTATTGCAGCAGTTTTGCTAATTTTAAGGCATTTACTTTATTATACTGCTGTCTATTTTAATAGTTATGTAATTTTTTTTTTCGGTGCTGCATTGCGTAACACACACACAATAAGAACATTTGCTTTGCAGTTTATTTTATTTAGCCAATTTAATTAATTAACTAAGCCAGCAGCAGAGTTTGTGGCTGCTAGCATTAATATCCACTTGGAGTTATGGCAATTTTAACTTGTTAACCTTTTAAATTTGCCTTTTCCATTTGCCAATTGGGTTTGGTTATGTGTGTGGGGAATTTGGTTTTGCCAAATTATTGTTTTGAGTTTTTAACACTTTTAAATACCCACCAGGTTGCGAGCGACCGACGACGCCAAGCGAGCAGAAATCATCGTTATTTTTTTTGTATATTTTTTAACTTTTTTAATATGCCGCAGAAATAATTAGTTCCTACTACAGCAACTCCTCGCCAGTCTCGTAGGTATTTTTCACAAAGATGGTTGACGTTCGGCTCACGTTCGCTGCACGTCTGTGTGACCAGCTGGCACGAAAAAGACCCCGCAAAACTATCGATACGCGCGTGCAGGCAACCATGTCGTAAGTATCGATAACGCGTGTGTTTGGTTTTGCTGGTATTTAACAGACAGCTGGTTACACTAAATACCAGCTGCTAATTAACAGCGTGCTCCACAGCATAACAGCGTGTTAGCAGTGCACTGTAGAGTTTTGCCTGTACAGCTTTCGGCTGCGGTGGGGGTGGCTGGAAAGCGCACACGAGCCGCGCGCCAGCATCCTGCGCGAAACTCTACACACTCTGTCGTGTGTGTGGAGAGAGATGCCGCGGAATTTCAGTACTAAACTGTAGAGGCATCCAAACACTTTGCCAGTTCATTGTCGGAGTCTGTGCGGTACTGTGAACACAGCGCGCGTGTTTATCCCCAACGAAAAAGAGAGAGAAAAAAAAACGAAATGAGAAATTAAATGAATATCACATAAAATGAAAAGTGGACTGGGTGACGGCTAACGGGAGTTGTGAAAAAATAGTCAAATAAAAGCAGCACGCGAAGCGTTTTTTAATACAAATGTGCGAAAATGTGTAAACGAAACGAAACGATTAACAGTTATGCGTTAGTGATAACGGTGAAAAAAAGGAAAATGTCGCTTAAGCATTTCACTTTTCAGCTGGCCGCAAGGCAGCGAGCAGCTGTTTGTGGCAACTAGCGGGGGAGGGGGAGCGCTAAATTGGTGGCATCCACCAGCGATTCAATCGATGTGACGACGATGATTGCCACGTGCTAATGGCAGGCATGCAGGCACAAACATGTTCAACATAGCACTTGCACAATTATGCAAACAAGGCAACAACAACAACGACGACTACAGTTATGACAGCAACAAGACGCAATAGAGTTGCCAATTATGAAAAATACAAGACAGAGACAGACAGCGAGTTAGAGAGTGTGTGCGAGTGAGAGAGCCACAGGCGAACAAAAGCCAGACAACAATGCGACAAAATCACAATTGGCAAAGCGACGAGAACACAAAACAAAAAGCAGCAAAAAATGAAAAACTAAACAACAACAGCAAAAAAAAAATAGCTAAACGTTAGACAGACCAAAGTGCAGTTAGTTCAGTATTAAAAGCGAATAAGAAACAAAAAAAAAGCAGTGGAGAAAAAAAAACGAAAAAGCAAAAGAAAAGCAGGCTACAAATTTGTCATCAAGCGACAGCGACAGCTACAGCGGCAGAGGCAGCGACGCGCGCGCGTAGAACAAAAGAAAACCGTTGCTCAGTCCAAGGCAGCAGAGCAGCGGGCAGCGACAGCAGCACCAAAAACATACCAATACAGAGACACACTAAGCTTCGCACTTGACTTGAACGTGTGCCGTTATACGCTGTCTTTCCCTCTCTCTCTCTCTCTTTCGCCTTATGCCTTACTTTACTTTACCGGTTCGTGAAAGTCTACAAAAAAAAAAAAATTATACGACAGCTGTCAGTGTAGTGAAGTGTTGCTGTGTGTTCTGCTGCTACTCCCACTACTCCTACTACTCCCTCTGCTACTCCCTTTTCAACATGTTGTTGTTGTTATTAGTGTAATGCATTCGCGTTCGCGGTTTGTTCGATATACGTGTGTGTTGTGATGTGTATGTGTGTGCGGCATAGTTTTCTACACTTGACAGCAAGGTCGTCGCCGTCGCCGTTGCCGTCATGCAAATTGTAAAGCGTCTAAGCAAAAACAAAACACAAGCTGTTAGCAGCATTCGCAGCAGCAGCACTCGCAGCAGCAGTCGCAGTCGCCATCTCAGTCGTCACTGACGTCGTCGTCGTCGTCGTCGTAGCAGCGCAAAATGTTTGAGAAATATGTCGCCACATATGTGCGCGTGTGTGAGCAAGTGAAATTAAAATTCTCGCATGCCTAATGAATGCTCCAAAAGCAACAACAACAACAACAGCAAAAACAAGCAGTCGAATAACGAGAGCAGCAACAACTAAAGCTACAGTGTAAATGTGTGTGTGTTAGTGCGTGTGCTTATTTGTGTTGTTGTGACTTCTAAACGATGAACGCCGCATATTAAACAATGGCGTCTTAAGCAGTGAGCAACAACAACAACAACAACAACTACAACAAGTGAAGTGAAGTGAACGAAAGAACGAAAAAAAAACGGGGAGAAAACAAAACAAAGAAGACAACACTGAAAAGCAGCAGTGTTGGTTAATGCAAAACAGTTGGAATTAATTGAAACATTTAAAAGGTAAGAAAAATACAATTTTAATGCTATTTTAAGTTAATTTATAACAATTATAAAAGAGATTTAAATTTTAAGCCAGCGAAAATTCAATTAAAATGTGTAGAAATTTGCAAAGCTATGCGACTCTCAAAAGTATGCAACAATTTCGGGGTAATTTATATTTATGCTGGATAAAAGATTGAATATACGAATACTTCTACGTATTGTATATAAAAGAGAAAGTATCGTTCTGCAAGCAATTGCCAACAATTTGCGTGGCATTAATTTGGTTTTTGTGGAATTTTTGATGCTAGATTTAATTGCTCAGCACTTACACAGCGAGAAACAGTGGCTATAAAACAGAAATGATTTGAAATTTTTTGAAGTTGTTAGCAAAGATAAACAAACAGTAGATTTTTCACAAAAATACCAGCAAAATGTTAGCTTTAAGTCGTTTTTAAGAAAATTTAGCTTTTAATTTAATAGCTTAACTTCTACACATCAAGAAAAATTCGTGCTAAATAGAAGAAATGAGTAAATTTAGATTAAATTATGGGAAATTTCTAGCAAATAAAAAGAAAAAAGTTGCTTTTCACAGACAAATTAAGGAATTTAGCTTTTAATTGAATAGCCCAACTTGTGCACAGCGAGAAAAAGCCGTGCTAAATAGCAGAAATTACCAAATTTAAATTGAAATGGTTTGAAATTTATGGCAAATAACATTAGAAAGTAGTTTTATGTTGAAACGATTTAGCTAAAATTCGTTTTTTATGAATTCCATCGCTGATTTGGCCTATCTTGTGCACAGCGAGAAAAATTTGATTTAAAAGGTGGACTAAATAAACTTAAATTAACTTTGAGTTATTAAACTGAAAGAGAAACCATTTAACCCTATAAAAACTGAATAAATCAAGTAAGAAATTTAAAATTCAACACTTATCAATTGACTATTTCCCGCTGTGTATCGCAATTATCGCGTAATGAACTATTACTTAAGCACTTCTTCTTCTTCTTTCATTTGATTTAAAATGCAAACACACTCACACATGTGTACACATTTATGTAAATTATAAACCAATTTGATTTTGACATTGCGGTTGGCAAACACACATCACACACACACTCGCACAAGAAATATGAACTACAACTTTTATAATAAGATGAATAAACATTGAAGACGAAATATAAATATAAATATGTACATATATAAGTATATATGTATATAGCAGATGAAATCACTTTTCTGTCACTTTCAATTTGAGCAGCATGAGTGGAGGGGAAGGGAAGGGAAGCGGGAGATGTGGTAGGAGGTTTTGGGTAGAAAACCAATTAAAATTATTTGCCAGAGAGGCAAAGGGCAGAGGGCAAAGGGCAAAAGGCGAAATAAATATAAACGTGGCAATGTTCTCAACAGTACAGAACTGAAATAAAACTCAAATGTAATGAAGAAATGTGAATGGCCACGCACAACACACACACATACACACATTGCCACTCCCTCTCATCAACTGCCGCCCAGTTTTCTTTTTTTTTGGCAGTGTCAGGACCATCGTAAATAATGCGGACGGAGCCTTAGAGAGCGAAGCCCATTTTCAAGCTTATGCTTTGACTGTGATTCTCATTCTGATTCAGTTGCTGCTGCTGCTGTTGCTGCTGTTGTTGCTGCTGCTGTTGTTGTTGCTGCCACTGATTCTGCTACTTGGGCCCTGGTGTTTGCCTGCTGCTCGAAGCTTGAAGCTCGAAGCTATCGTCCATTGCAGCGGCGCATAAAAATGTTAATTTATGTTTGGCTGCGCCTCGCAGTTTGCATATATATCTATATACGAAAAAAAAAAAGAAGATATATACATACATTTTCGCTTTTTTTTTTGGGGCTGTTCATTTTCGAAAATGTTGTACGCATAAAAAACAAGCAGCAAGCGCATTTTGCGATAGTGTATTGACTTTTTAATACCCTAGAAAGGTCTGAAAATTGGAAATTGAAGTGAATTTTTGACTATAGCTGTGATTTCAATTATGAAATTTACAATTTAACTTTAGATACTTATAATTCAAATATTTGTAGATAGAAAATTGTTAAAATCTTTGATTTAAGCAAGTATTTCAATTGAAGTTTGAGTAAACCTAAGAATTTTGAAACTACTGAAGCCACGACTGATTTAAGCCCTGTTTTTTGCTTTTTAAATAAAAAATTTTTAAATTTTAAATATAGAGATTTATTTATTTATATACTTAGAGCTATTTTAACCTCTTTTTAATTAAATTTTATTCATTTCAAAAAAAAGTGTTTAATTGTAAGAAACCGCCCCAAAAAGTATGCTATAGAAAATTAATGCTACGACTGCGTGTCGCCATTTTAGCCACTTTATGGCTAAATATGGAAAAGTTGTAATATTGCTCGCCACAAAAATATTACAATAACATAAAAATAATAAAAAAAATCCAGAAAATGCTTACAACTTCCATATAACAAATTGTGTTTAATTAAACATTTTCCACTTTAAACTTTAATCACATAATCTGCAATCTAAAATTACTTGTTTAAACAATTTATGTTTCGTAGCTATTTTTAGCCTTTATTTTTGCAACAATCTATCTATTTTGACCCATATAAATTAAGGCAGCCTTAGGCAGACCAACCAACATTGCATAACAGACTTTATATACCCTCTCCCTAAAGGGGAATTCAAAAGAAAAGAAAAAAAGAAACGAAAAAGATAAAAAAAGAGAAAATGAAATCAAATAAAATGAAGATTGCCAGCGTGATGCAGATAAAAACAGTTTTTGTTGGGTTCTTTTTTTCGTTCTGTGTGTTTCATATTGTTTTTGGGATCGTTGCGACGCTTTTGGGAACGTGACTGTGCCCCTAAATATGAAAAACAGTTGGCAGCACTGTTAATGTTGTTGTTGTTGTCATTGTTGTAGCTGCTGTTGTAGTTGTTGCTAGCCAACAATTTTAAAGATGTTTCTTTATTGACTCGTTCTTTTTTTTTCGTGCCCAACACTTTTTTGTGTATTATAATAATTATTTTTGGCGAGGGGGAACAAGAGACACAGGGAGAGAGTGAGAGAGAGGGATTGCGCGCAATTAACAAGTTGGCGCTTTAAAATGGCATTTGGGCCAAAAAAAATATATAAAGGATTGCCAATTCCTGGGGGAAAGATTGTGGGGCATGCGTGCGTGAACATTTAATTAAAGCAACTTATTAAGTATGCAAATTTCCGCAAATGATTAATTTGCATATTTATGAGACTAAAATGAGAGCCATAACAGCAAAAACAACAACAGCAACAATCTCTGACGGCGGCAACTGTCAATAATAATCAGGCGTGCGTCAGAGCAGTGGGTTGAGTTCAGCTTATAGTAGTCTCCACTAGGGGGTAGTCAGAAAATAGGTGGAGAGCAAGTGGAGTATTATTACAAAACTGTCGAGACTCACCGAGACTCACTAACACGCCCCCTTGTGCCCTACCTCCCCCCCCCACCCCCTTTGGGGTAGCGTAATAACAATTTGAAATTGAAATTATGAATTTAACATGACGCGCATGAGTTTTTTATGCCTCTTAACTGCAGCTTAAGAAGTTTACATTTCCCGAGCTAATTAGGCTAACGAAAGTGGAAAGTGGAACGAACGACAGGCGTTGAGTTTGTACAACTCTGAATAGAAATTGGCTAAATCATGCTGAAAACTGAAATCAAGAAGCTGAAACTGAAGACGGCTAAACTGTAAGACTGAATTGCTAATGCCAAAAAGCGGTATACATATATAATTGGAAGAACTTTTGCTGAGCGCGATTTTTTTTTTTTTTAATGAGGCTTGATGAAAACTAAGCAGCTCAAAATATTATTATTAAAAGGATAAATAAAATTAGAATTGTTAAAATATTTGTAGATTAATTAATGTAATTTAAATTTAAAGTTTTAGATTTTATTTAATTTTTAATAGTTAAAGTAATTAATATTAGGCAGCTAACAAACAAACAGTTAATATTCAAATTCTTTAAATCAATTTATTTAAGTTCTTTAATATTCTTATTACTTTTAAGTGTTTAAGTAATATTTTTAAAAATATCAAACAGTTTTCTTTACCTGGTTTTCCATCGAAATATGTAACTTAAAGCAATTATTTGGTATACTAAAATTAGCTACAAGATAATGTAAGACAATTTTGAATTTCCTGGCTTAAATTAAACAGCAAACTGGTTCTGCAGTTACCGAATTAAGCATACGTTTAAGCCAACTCAGCAGGTGAACTGAATTCAAGAACGAATTAAGTTTCTTCTGCAGTTTGTTCATCGTTATTCTCGTACAAGTTTGAGTCTAGTATTTCAAATATATTATTTAATTTAAATACCAAATTTAATTTAAGACGCATAAACTAAACATTGGGCCTTTCGAGGTTTTCCCCAATAGACATTATTCCAATTGATTGTAAGATATTTGATGCACAAGTACTTTGAACAAGAAGCGCATTGAATCATTATTTGTTTTCAATTCAAGCAATTGCCGTTTCGCCATTTCTATGCTATCTATCTCTCTCTCTGCTTCACTAACTCTTTCTATTGCCGTTCTCTCTCTCTCTCTCACTCTGTGCCTTGCAGTCACTAATTAATCATATAGCAACCGCGGCGAACGCACTTCACTGAGTCCAATTAAGTGCATTTCTTCGTTTCAGTTCAGCAGCAGTTTTGCCAGCATTTTCCGGTTTGCTTTCCCCAGAGCACTGCGAGTGTGTGTGTGTGTGTGTGTCCCTCTTGGTCCACTCCCCTTCAAATATGCTACGTGCTTCAATTAGCAGCAGCAGCTGGCAGCACTAGGCAGTCGGTGTCCAACTGAATTTTCCCATTTGTAGACCACATTTTGGGGCAATGTGCACAACTCGCACTGCGTGTCAATCAATGGCAAAAACTCTGACATTCCTTTGAAGCTCTGATGCTGCTGCTGCTGCTTGTCGCTAATTCTTATTGCATGTCGCACTTGACAGCAACACACACAACACACACTCAGTTTTTGCTTGGTTCCATTAAGCCGCTTACAAAGGCAAATGAAACGCAAACGATGTTGCAGGAATTTCGGCTTTATAAATGATACGCTGTCACCTCCTTTTAAAATAGCTATATATGTATATATATGTATTTACTTGTGTGCCTCTCTCTCTCTATCTCTCTCTCTCTCTCTTTCTCTCTCTCTTTGTGTGTTTGTTTGTGTATTTGTATTTTGCGCCTGTTTGCTGTGTGTGTGTGTGTGTTAATTGAAAGCGTCAAGCACGAAGACGTTGCAGAGTTGCCACACATTACCACATTGCCACGTTGCCACATTTTTCGTTTCGTTTGTGGCAAAATCAACAGTTTTTAATTTGCTAAACAAAGCGTATACAATTAATTAAAACAGAGAAAGAAAGAGAGAGGGAGAGAGGGGGAGAGAGAGAGAGAGAGAGAGAGAGAGAGAGAGAGAAAGACAGAGAGAGTGGGAAAGAAAGAGACAGAGTAATCAGAAATTAACAAGTTAGAAAGCTGCAAAGTTATAGAGCTCGACTGTTATACGCCTAGTAGACTTACACTGAGATAATATACATGTTTTAAGAGATAAAGATAAAGAGCTGAAATATTTTTTGTAATAACTTTAGATCTTAATGTAGAATGTTTTAAAAAAAAATGTATTGTATTGCTATTACATTTGGATTGCTGGAACCATCAGCATAAGATTTGGTCCTTCTTTATATATTCTTGTTATGTAAAATATACAAATGAAGAAGAGTTCTTTATTTAAAGAACTTTTTATTCTAGCAGCGGTTTTTAGGAGAAAAATCTATATTTTAAGCAAAAATCTTATATTTAGAACATTTTTTTTGTAATGAAATTTTGAGTAAACATTTTAGAAAAGTCTCAAAGTATTTTTTATAAAAATTTTCTAGGCTTAGTTGGCATTTATTTATACTGAAAGATAATGCCGACAGTGTTGTCTACAAATTTAATGAGCAGCGTCAAATTTGCCAAACAACATTAGCTCTTTGTTTGCGCTGTTAACTGGGCTCAAAAAGTAGCCCCAACAAGTGCAGTAGAGCCGCCTACCCACTACTACACTTTCACTAAGGTCACTCATTTGCGCATTGTTGTTGTTATTATTATTATTATTATTATTATTATTGTTGTAGTTGTTGTTGTTGCTGTTCTTCTTGTTGTTTGTCTGCATTCATTTTGTTTTAATATGCAAAGTCAACAGCGTTCTGTGTCGGCCAAAGGGCAAAATCAACAAAACTATATACACAAGAGGCACAAGAGGCAGCAGTCAAGAGTAGCAAGTAAGCAGGAGAGGGAGAGGGAGGTAGGAGTGAGCGAGAGGGAGGAGTAGGAGCTACAGTGGCCGCATTAGCAGAGATACTGGCCAGGTCAACAGAGCAGGCCAACTCAACTGGACCAGACTAATAGGGAGAGAGACAGAGAGAGAGAGAGGGGCAAAGGAGATATGAAGCGTAGAGCAGCTAGAGAAATTTGCATTGTACTCAGTTGCCCGCTGTCCACCACCACGCCCCCTTATACCCACACGCCCTTTGGCCATTACCTAATTCGGCTCAATGTGTGTGAAGCTGCAATTGGCATTTAATAGGCGCGTTGCGGGTATGAGTCACCAGAGGCACACACGCACGCACACACGCACACATACACACTGTCAGACAGACAGACAGACAGTTGATGACGTTCTCAAATATGCTATGCATGTTGCATGCTGCATGCTGCATCTCGTAACAGGTGCAAAATGTTGCAACATTGCTGGAGACACTTTGCGAAATGCATTGGAAATTCAGTTCAATTGAATTCTGGTTGCTGTGGCAGCTGCTGTGCTGTTGACTCTTGACTCTATGTATGTGTGGCACTGTGGCACGTTGCAATTTGCAATTTGCTCTCATTACAGCACAATACGAAACCAGTTTTTCTCTACTGACTCGCTTAGATGCCACACATTTCCATACACTCTAAATTGCTATAGTTTTAAGTGTGTTTTTTGGCACCACTGTGCCCAAAGGAACTGAGCAAAGTGCTTAACTGGGTTTGCTGTCAAGCAAATACAAATGAAAAGCCGCAAATAGTAAGCAACAGCGTTGCCACCTAGTTGATTTATAGCTGTGATGCTTTGAAGTTATTATAAACACATGTAGTTAAGCAGCTTTGCTATCGCAACTAGTTTAATTTGGAGCTTAACAAATGAACTAGTTCAATATATGGAACTACTTGGTTAAATATTTCATTTCCTTGGCTTTGAAATGCACTTAATGCAATTTCCAATTGCCCCAAAGGTGCACAAATGGAAAATTCAACGCAAAATTACTTGTGTGTACTTAGCGTGTGTATGCGGTGTGTGTGTGTGCGGTGTGTGTGTTTGTGCGGTGTGTGGATTTATCTCTGTCATTGACAGATTGCTGTCAATCAATGGCAAAACGTCGCGTTGTAGCCGCAAAATGTTTGTCAGCGCATTAAAAGGTTTTCCGACCAAGTAATGCTTATATATACATATATGTATTATATAATATTTGTATATCATTTGGTGTCTGTGTGTGTGTGTAAGTTTGGTTTGCAATTTAATGATAATGAAAATATGTAAATGTATTTTTAATTGCTTTGTAATTATTATTGTTTGTGGTGTTTTCATTATCATTATTATTGTTATTGTTGCCAACAACATTGAGCCAACGTACATATTTTGCAATATTTGTTTAATAATTAGTGCGTTAAATGCATTTTAGCCAAACATTAAACCAGATCTCATAATTGAATTTTATTGCAAATAAACTGAAAACCACTCACACACACACTCACACACACACAGCTAGCCGCATCAACTGATGGATTAGCTACAAACATTCGAAATGAGTCGAGAAATGTTTAGTGCAAAATCGATTAAAAGCAGCAAATCGACATTAGGCCAATTGGCAAATGGGTAACATCAAAGCGATGGCACACCCCCCTCCCAACCAAATAGAAATAAAGCAAAAAATGCGATAGGATCATAATTAAAAAGCCACAAAATGCTGGAATAAAATGGCGTTACGAAAATGATGATGATGGCGTGCAAACAGTAGAGTTGGAAAAAAAAAACGTTGCCTACATTTGCGGGCACTTAACGCGAAACATTTGACATTTCCAATGGCAATTTAAGCGTATGAGTGTGGGTGTGTGTATGCATGTGTAACACATAAAATGCAAAAGCAAAAAGCGTAAAGCTGCGTAAAATTGAACTTTGGCAGCAGAGCCACATCGTTGTTGCTTTTGCTGTTGTCGTTTGTCGCTTGCTTGAAGAGCAATCAAAACACGTGCGCTTAAAAGTTGGTCACGCTTCAGATGCAGATAAGCGGAATGCGAATGCTGTACACACACACAGACACCGCAAAGGACTTCGACTGCTTCTGCCACTTCCTTGTTTTGCCTCTTGGGTCCACTGCAATCACAATAAAAACCGCACGCATACGCACAATTTTCATTATAATAAAATGCCGCATAAATATCTAAATGAGCAATAAAAATGTTTTATGTGCAATGCGGACGCAGCGCATAAAAGCAAAATACACACACACACACACACACATGTATTCAGTTGTCAGCACACAGATACAGCTACAGCTACAGATACAGCTGTGATTGGCAGACGGAGACTCACAGCAAAGCAAAGCAGAGCAAAAAAAAAAAAACTTGACCTGCCCTCGTCAAAGTTACACTACACTCATATACACTTTCTAACGCGCAGCACACTGTCTACCCCTGCTCCAATACCCACCCCATGCCACCCTCTGCTCGCTTCTCCTTCCCCTTCCCCTTCCCCCTCTCTACTCACTGCTATGCTTCGGTTTGTCTGTCAGTTGAAATGCGTTTTGTAATTCATATTTGCATGAAAATGCCAAATGGCAAAGTGTCATAAACTTTTTTAAAAACGACACCAGTTAGAGCGGAAAGGCAAGAAGGGAGTAGAGTAGAGGGGAGGTAGGGAAAGTATTCGGGGTAGAAGTGCCTGCCAGATATGTATACAAAGTCGATTCACATGTCTAAAATTCATATTTAAAAAAAAAAAACCATACACCCAAAAAAATGAGCAGCCGTCGTCTTTTCAGCTTGCAAATATGTATATTTTTTTGCTGGCAAACGCTGACGAACAACACAATAAAAACCGATATAAAAAAGCCAGCAAACATATACGTTTTCAATTGTATAAGTGTCTAAAAGTGTGTGTGTGCGTGTATATATATAAAACATATATATATATATTATTAAAACTGGCATGTAAAGTAATTTTGGCAGGAAGAAAGGGACCGAAAAAAATGAGATACATAAGATCGATAACATAAATTGCTTTGATAGCAATGAATTTGATTTGAAAACATATGCTTATGTAGATTAAATTTAAAGCAATATTTAAGTATATACATATATTACAAAGCAGACTTTATGAAATTACTGCAGAATGTTAAACAAGTTCTTTGTTTTTAGGGAAGAAGAGAACATGTATAGAGGGAGCATACAACGGACGACATATATATTTTTTAATTGAAATAACGCTGACATGAGTTCAAAACAGAACTACTTAATAAATATATACTTTTATAATGTACAAGATAATGCATTTAAATAATATTTTGCAACTATTTTCCATGTTGCAATTAAATATAATATAATATACACAATGCGGATGCTTCAAGTGGCAAAGTCAGTCATGTGAGAAGTAGACTGAAAGCCAAAATGAACTGTAAACTGCATAAATAATGAAGTATATGTTGCATGCCTACAACTTGCAGACACATAAATATATCTATATAGACATGTATATGCATTAATTTTTATATATATACAACATATATAAAGGATATAATGTCGATATAATTTGCAATTTGTGCATACATATTTCTGTTGGAGTTGCGCTTAAATTAAGCAGCGAATAAATTGCCAGACGAGTTGATTAATGCCTTTCGCAGGTGGCAGCTGCAACCGGCAGTGGCAGTGGCAGTGGCAGGTAAAGCCGCAGCAGCTGCAGATTACTTAATGACAGCAGCTGTAGCTATAGTTTAAGTTAAAGCAGAAGCCGTAGTCTGCTAAAGAGGCGCACAGCAAACGTGGCGTATGCGTTATGTTAATGCAATTTTATTTCGAGCATAATGTTAATTTACATGTATTTGTGTGTGTGTGTGTGTTTGTGTACACTGCAATAAGAATCTTGTAAGCCCATTGGACAACAACACATCGGCAAATTTGTGACAACAACAGCAAACGAAACAAGAAAGAAACTGTCAGTCGGGCATGCCGACCGTGTAATACCCTCTGAGCTTCGTTTCCAATTATATGAGTTTCAATTGGAGTAGCTGCTGCAAGAACTTAACATGCACACATATTTGTATGTCTGTCTCGCTCGCACGTTTTTCGTTTTCGTTGCTTGCGCACACAAGCTCAGTGCTATGCACGTGGCAATGCCTGCAATGTAACGATTTGCGTTGTTTGAGAAACTTTTTTAATTATAGTCCGATTTTAATGAAATTTTCACAATCGTTTGATATTATTTGTCTGCAAGTATATGCTTAATTACAACACTATACGTTAAGAAATAAGTGAGCCAGCGGCATGCAAAGTTACAACGCAATTGTGGGCGAAGGGGGCGTGGCATCCAATAAATTTTGATGGCATTATATTTATATTGCAAACAACAACCTGCATGCCAAAATTGGTGTCTCTAGGTATTATAGTTACCGAGATTTTCGCAAAAAACATGTATTTTTTCCGAGGTATGTTTAGTTTTTCGCTTATTGTGGGCGAATGGGGCGTGGCTTCAAAAAAAAAAAAGATTCTTGTATTGCCTGACTAAATATGTGATCGATACTGACCAAGTTTGAACATGTAGCTCTTACCATCTCTGAGATCTGTTTGTTCATACGGACAGACGGACAGACGGACAGACAGACAGACAGACAGACGGACAGACGGACAGACGGACATGGCTATATCGACTCGGCTGTTGACGCTGATCAAGAATATATATACTTTATGGGGTCGGAAACGCCTCCTTCTGCCTGTTACATACTTCTGACAAACCCAATATACCCCTCAGAGGGTATAAAAAGAAGGCAATGTTTATGCGCGGGCAAAAGAAAATGGAAACTGTTTACACATGCTCTTTGTAAAGCTACAGATGGATTGGGGAAGGGGTCAAAGGGCATGGCAGAGAATGGCGCCTGCTGTGTTGCTGCGCAAAATAAACCCACTGATATCCCTGGCATAGCCAGACATATCCGTACTATATAGCTATATAGTCGAGTCAGCGACATACGACTTGCTTCCTGTCAGCTGCAGCGGCCAACTACTTGATGTCTTTCTTCTTCTTCTTCTTTTACTGTCGCTTGTTGTTGTCATTTTTTTCCGCCTGCTGCTGCTACATCGGCTACGGTAGTTGCCCGGCGGACATGTATGTAAAAAAATATATAGCACACATTGCGTATACGTCACGCACAACACATGCACAAAGAAATAAAATGGAAATGCCAAAGAAAATACAAGAAATATATATATTTGTACAAAGAGGTCAGCAAACTTTTCGAGACGAACGCTTTAATACCCCATAAAAAACTCTCATAATTCAGTCAAATCTAAACCGATTTTAAAACGGAATACAAATTTGTTCATTATTTAATGTCCTAATATATTCTGTATTTAAATTTAGTTTATTTTATAAAAATAAATTTTTTCAAAAAAATCTAAATTTTCCATACTTACCCCTTTGCGTTTTTTCAAAAATTTTGAATTCTTATAATTCAGCCAAATCTTACCCGATTTCAAAATGGAATATCAATTTGTTCATGATTTAATGCTCCAATTTATTCTGCATTTAAATTTAGATAATTTTATAAAAATAAATTTTTTCCAAAAAAATTGGATTTTTCCATACTGCCCCTTTGCGTTTTTTCGAAAATTTGGAACTCTTATAATTCAGCCAAATCTTACCCGATTTTAAAACGGAATACCAATTTGTTCATGATTTAATGCTCCAATTTATTCTGCATTTAAATTTAGTTAATTTTATAAAAATAAATTATTCAAAAAAAAATCGGATTTTTCCATACTTACCCCTTTGCGTTTTTTCGAAAATTTTGAACTCTTATAATTCAGCCAAATCTAAACCGATTTTAAAACGGAATACCAATTTGTTCATAATTTAATGCCCCAATTCATTTTGCATTTAAATTTAATTTATGTTTACAAAATAAATTTTTTTCAAAAAAATCGGATTTTTCCATACTTACCCCTTTGCGTTTTTTTTCGAAAATTTTGAACTCTTATAATTCAGCCAAATTTTAACTGATTTTTAAGCAGAATACCAATTTGTTTATTACCTAAGATTCTTATTCAATCTGCATATCAATTTAATTTATTTTATAAAAATAAATTTTTTTCAAAATAATCGGATTTTTCCATAATATATAAAATCAAAATATGTACATAATTCACTGCGTGCAGACTGCAGTACTCTTTTGCGATACTCTACAAATAATAAACTTACTTGCCGAAGTTATTTTGCTGGCAATACTAAAGGGAATTGTGCTACACGATGAGAGGTCAAAGGTCTAGCTGGATGGATGGACGATTGGATGAAAGTGTACCAAAGGAATTGGGATTGTTAGAATGAATGGAATTGCTAGTCGTATCGTTAGGCTCATTTATTTATTATTTCTGCTGATTGAAGTGCCATCAATAACTGTTCTCTGTGTTTGTGTGTGTGTGTGCCAACAATGTGCAATGACAACAAAAGAACTCGACGAATGTGCTTGACCCATTGGGGGTGGGGGAATTACAACTTTGACTGCAGATATTGACAGTTTTATGTATGGACATGGCTATCAGCTGCAGCTTTTCTTTAAGATACGAGTATTTTCTTGTCATTCGCAAAAAGGCTTTAAGCCATACATATATGGTAGTATGTACGATATATCAGCTATGCATATGCATAGACTGAACATAAATCAAAACTATAGTTCGGCTCGACTGAGAACTGTTCCCACGTGTGCCATTCATTTCGCTCTCTCAGTTGAATTGTGTGCATTCTTTGTGTTTTGCGACCAAGCAGGTTTACAAGTTTAAAGGGTTTACAGAAATTAGATTTTAATGTGTATAAGAGTTATAGCCTATGGTAAACTGCAGTTTCCAAAATCGCATAACTTGTATATTTTTTAAGATATCTTTATCAAACTTACACATTATGCGTCTGCTATTATTAGCTTTATGCTGATCAAATTTGGTTAACATAGGCCAACTATACCGTATAGCTGCCATGGTAACAATTTAGCAAACATTTCTGTTTCGCTTTAAAAGCATCTCATAAACTCTTATATTCTGTACTTTAGAAGATTAAGTGCAAGGTCCTCAACAGTCGACACGCTTGGTCTAATCCCTGCTACTTGTTTTTTTATATTTAAGGATTTTCTTTTTTGTGGACATGATTTAGTGGCAAGTGCGATGTGATGCTGACCCCACTGACCCCATGCCTAATGATGTCAATCTGTGGGCCAAGTTACACAGCCTCGGCTTTAAACTGGGCCTAGAGCATGCCGCATATTTGGCTCAGTTTATTTGAGCACTGGCCCGCACATTCATCATAAAATGTATGAGTAGGTGGGAGGGGGAATTATGGACGGAGGGTGGGGTTGGTTTTGGCAACACGGAAAAGCAATCGCACATACAAAATGTGCGCATATTTCATGACCAGTCCCTTTGGCCCCCTTTTATAACCGGGCTAAAAGCAAAGAGAGCGTCGTGCTGCTTCCAAAAACAAAAAAAGAAAAAGGGTCGTTGCTCTCATATGAGGCTGCTTGCCAAAAAATTACATGGACCATTGGTCAGCAACAGTAACAACAACAACAACAAACGACTCGCATATTCATAAAAAACACCTTTGATGTATGTAATTTTGTTACCGTTTTCTCATCTCTTCACGCTGTGTGTGTTTATTTTTTTTTTTTTGGCTGGTGTCCCTGGCGTGTTATACGCTGTTACTTTGTTTTGTTGTTGTTCTGGTCATTGCTGTCTCTCTGTGTGTGTGTGTGTGTGACACAGAAAGCAGCTTGTGTGCGAGGTGCGAAAATGTGACGTAAGCAGCAGCAGCAGCAGCAGCACCAGCGACCATTAAATTGGGTTATCACAAAAAAAGAGTGAGTTTAACACTAGAAATACAACTGCTAGACTAGACCATACCCTGTAGAGCACTTTAAGCACAGCTATACTGCAATTAATTAAACTATTAACTAACTATATTATTTATGAACTTAGTTTTTTTGTGTAAAGTTTCATATTACTCCCAATGTAATACCCTGTAAGTTCAAATTAAATGACATACACGTGTATATAAAAAGGTTTATGGAAAATATGATGCATTCATTTATGGCATCGTTACTTTGACACTTGTGCTCAACTTTATGATACCCTGCTTTATGTGCACTTTGTTTTTGATATAAATATTTTTTTTGCTTCGTTTTTTTGTGTTTGTATTTTTATGACTACAGGGTATAGAATTAAGCCAAAAATATGTATATACATATATGATGAAGGTTTATTTTGCGTTTCGTCTTTTTATACTTTTCCTGCTGTGTGTTTTTTTTTTTTGTATTTTTTTGGTTGCATGCTGCCACAGGGGAAATGAGATTTGCGCCTCTGAGTATGCGTCGTGTCAGTTTCAAAATAAGTACGTGGGAATTTGGACATTCAGTGCCAGTGGATAGAGCAGAAGCAGCAGCAGGAGCAGAAACAGTTTGAGGGCAGCTTTGTGGTCGCAAAGGGACAGCACACAAAAACACACACAAACGTACAGAGAAAAATATGTATGGAGAGAGAAAAAGAGAGAGAAAACCACAAACAAACAAATAAATTGCCTCTTCAACAGAATTTTAAGCTGAAATGGAAATGAAAATGAAAATGGGCAAATGAAAATGAAACTGTAAAATGGACAGTACAGAATGTATGTATTAGCAGCTTTCAGACCAAGACTATAAATGTGAATGGCTTCGGTTTCACTTTGCCATAATTTGCTTAATTGATCAACTAGTTGAGCAATTCATTAACATTTCTAATAACAGCAATTAGTTGGACCACTTAATTAATATTCTTCACGCGGTGGTTGAATACAAATCTAAACTGTTGATGAAATCAGCTATATTAAGTATACGTAGCATTTAACATACACACTTTAAGCTCTTTAAGCCAAGCTAAAATAACTTTAAAACAGTTTTAAGCAACTTTAACTTTAAACATACACTTAAGAACAGCTTTATGCAATCTAACTGATGTCAGTTAGCCTCATTATAAGCCCCTAAAACTGATCTATCCAAGTATTTCTAGGAAATACCGTTAAGCCTAATGCGTAATTGCTTCATTCATAATTTCAGTGGAAAAGTGGAAATGGTAGAAAGTGCCTTTTAAAATTGTTTAAGCATTTGTTTTTGCTCAAGAACTGTGAACTTAATTACTGTAAACTAAACTCGAGAGTAATTCACATTCTTCAGAGAGAGAAGGGGCGGAGTTAAAGAAGAATGGGTAGATAGAGCTGCCACTTGAATGGGGGCTTTTATACTTATAGCCATAGCTAGGAAAATGGCCTGCGTGTCCATGAGTTTTTCGGCAATTGCCGTTAGAGCTGACAAAGTCATCAAAATTTCACAGCCACTTGGGAAAGCAGAATAGCGCAAAATTTTTATTGTGTTTTCATTAGGCGTCAAGAGAGGAGGCGGCTTTTGGTCTCTGGTCAATGCTCAAGTTGAACATGGCCAACGCACAAAAAGCAAACCGTGGCAATTGGCGCCTGGGAACGCACGCAATGAGCAAGAGGTGGAGTAGTAGCAGTCGGAGTGGGGGGCGTGGCATCTCTTCGTCTTTTGGGACTGTTTTGGCATTGAGCAAACGCTAACGTTTTATCACCAAAAATGCTCTCGACCTGAAGTTGTGCTCGAAACGGCAAAGTTGTTAAGTTTATCGTATTAGAAAAGTTAATTAAACTTGTACTTAAGCCATCAATTCAGATCAAATTTTAATGGCATCCTATAAGTTTTGCGTGTACACAGCATACCCCTTGTTAGCTAGTAGTTGGAAGCTAGGGTATAGACAACTGACGAGCACGCGAAAAACTTAATGAACTACATGAAAAGCGGACGCATCTGATTGTTGCCATCCATGTTTGTGTTTCAGTGCCTCTGTGTGCGTGTGTGTGTTGGTGTGTATGCTAACTAAGCACTGAGCCATTGGGCTGTTGGCTCTCAAGTATGCTTAGAAAATCTCCAGAGCACGTTTCCGGAAATAAATAAATAAAATCCTAAAGGAGCCAAGACGAGGCCAAAAATTGTTGCCTACTTTTCTGGGCGAGCACAGGGCGAGGAAGGTGGTCAAAGGAGACAGAGAGAAGGGAAGAGAAGGAGAGATATGAAAAACAACAAGAAGAACGAAACGAAAAAGAAAAGAAATGAAAGGCAAAATGAAAGGAAACAAACGAGCTTTGCATAGAAATTTACGTGTCCAAAAAGAAAATGGAAAAACAACAACAACAGCAACAGGAATAACTGAAGCAGCAGCAGCAACATAAATTCCCGTAAAATTTTAATGATACAAATTATTTGGCAAACAGAAAAGCAAGTCCAAATGGTGCTGCCGCAAATGTTTTATTATTTTCTTTCACATAAATTTATTTTGCCTAAATGTAGCTGTAGTAGCAGAACAAACTCTGTGTGTATCTGTATCTTTTGCTTATGGCTTTCAGACTGCATGCACTTGATTTGTAATTTAATATTAATTAAAACGAATAACAGCATTTTCAGCAGGCACTCTGCATAGGTAGTTTGTTAGCCAGCTTACCTGCCTGCCTGTCAAGCAAGTGTTTTCTCTTTTTCTTTTTCTTTTTTCTTTTTTGGCATAGAAACCAGAGTTTGGCTTAAAGTTGCTTAGAGCTATGTTAGGGCCAAAGTCAACGAACCGAGAGTTGAGTCAATAATTTTATTGCAAAGACATTAAAATTTTAAATGCTATAGAGAAAGAGACTGTTCCTCTCTCTCTCTCTCTCTCTTTCTCACACTCTCTGTTTCTCTCTCTCTCTTTCTTGGAGTGCAGTGAATGGCTTTTACTTCATCGCTCATTTTAGTCAAAAGTGTCTGTCTGACGCACCTCTTTGCTTACGGTAACTTTTGTGCCTGTGAATTTTGCGTCGTCAACAAGCAGGCAAGCCACTCTCCCTCTCTCTCTCTCTCTCTCTCTCTCTCTCTTATGCGCTCTAAATTCTTTACTGAAATTGTTGTTGTTGTTGTTGACTGCGCCAAAACTTTGCCACTGGGAATTCTGCAGAGCGTCTCGACATTTGTTCGGCTTTTACGATGCCAAAGACGTCGATGCTTCTCTTACGGTTTCTTCAGCTCCCGCTACACCAACCGCTCAGTTCTCTCTCTCTCTCTTTCTCGCTTTGTGTTATCGCCGCACGCAAAAATGTTCCCAAGTGTATTTGTGTGTACGCACGTGTGTGTGTGTGTATATACGTCTGCATTAACAAAACTCAATTTCAACTTTTCACTCTGTTCATGTGGAAAAGTTGCCAGTTGCCAGAAGTCTGGGCAGGCAACTAGAGAGAGAGATGGGGAGAATGAGACATACTCCATACCCGCTATGCAGCGCCTTAAGCGGGTATACACTATTTATAACTATAGGCAAAACTTTAATTTAAATAAACAACAATTCGGCTCATTAATATTATATACTCCAGTCTTTTCCTAGTTCATAAAGGCTTAAAGTACTGGGTGTCTAGCTAGTTTGTTATACTCCAAGCTAGCTGGACAGCTAAACGCAATGTTGCCCACTGTGTACGCTGTTCAAAACTGAATTGAAATACTTATTTGATAAACGCATAGTTGGCGTTCCCCTCCATGGAATGTTAATAATATTGCATAAGAAAATCACCAAAAAAAAAAAAATACTGCAGGAATTTTCATCCAAAATGCACAAGTCCAGCGCATGTAGAGAGAGAGAGCTTAGCCATGTTATCACATTGTGCAATTAGATATGCAGAATTGTGACTACCAAAAAAGTTGGAGTCAGAACTTGGCCAGCAAAATGCAATTTATGTGGCCAGCAAACGTTGCCAAAAAACATGACAGAGCGGTGAGTTAGCGGTGAGGTGAGGAGCTGCGGGCTAGAGCTAAGCTAGCAAACCGGAAACAGGAAGACGCCATAAAGGCAACATTTTTCATGGCTGTCTGAGTAGAAACTGCAGACGTGTGCACTGCAACTGCAACTGGGCGTGGCAGCCACAAAAGCCTCTAATTAGATTGAAGGCAAACTTTTCTTACTTCGTTCATTTCTTTCCATTTCTTTTCATTCCTTTCTTTTCTTTTTTTTTTGGCAACTCATCGATAAATCAATGCGATAAGTTTGATTCGAGGTTTGCGGGCTTGGGATTGGTAATTGGGAATGGTCTTGGGGGGTGCTGGAGGAGAAATGACGGTGAGAGAAATTGCAGAACGTCAGCTGCCGACAGCTGATTGATGATCCACGAAATTACAAATTACACAAATGTTATGCGAATTGTCAGATAAAAAAAAAAAAAAGAAACCTCACTCGCTCGAATCACTTAAGCGAAACACCTTATTTGCTCGGGATAAATGAGTTTGCCCATAGAAATTTGATTGATTGTAACCATTAACAATCAAAAAGAGCCTGCCTTTTTAGCACTGCAAAAAAAAAGCACAATAAAAAGTTAGACAAATTCAACTGATTGATTGGGGAAATCAACACTTGGTTTTCTATTTGCTGCTGCATAATTACGAGTACTCGAAATAGTGTTCATCCAATTCGTAGCGCCTTAAGCGCTCAGAATATTGACCAAAGAGATGTCCCTCCAACTGATAGCTCTTGAATGTGCGATAGAAACCCTCATGCTGAAATCGATTGTTATATGCCCAAATGCAATGATTTGGAAATGTTTCAATTGATCGTGCAGGATCCGAGAAATCCACATCACACGGCAAATGCGTTGTATGAAAATCAAATGGCATTGTTGGCTCATATTCACGTTTCTGGCGACGTATATGAGTGATCACTGTGCTACTTATCAAGTTGTTAGTTTCACTTTCTTGATCAGAAAGAGTTGCTAACTCTTGTGTTGTGTGATTCTTGTTGTTGCTGGCAGTACTATTCTGATTCACAGTCTGAGTTGAATTGCTTTTCACACTGGTTTCAGTGGTCAATTCTGGTGTGGCCAATACATTACTGCCGAAACTTTTAGCGCTGCCACATTGCAAATGCAACTAAAATACAAATTATAGTAGTAGTATGACTTAGAAGAGGATTTAATTTGATTTAACTTACCAAAGCAACTGTAGTTATTAATAAAAGTAAATTTATTAAATTAATTCTTAGCCTCATGTCTTTATATGTTTATTTTGTTATAGTTTTTCTTTGTTTGTGTGTTTGTAAATAGAATCAGTAGTGTTTATGTTTATCAGTTTCGATTTACATAACTAAAAGTCAAGGCACACTAAAAGCAAAGTTTTTAAAGTGTAAAGGGACATTAACAAATTTTACATAATTGCCCACAATTTACATAAAGAGCTAGTGCCATAATTTTAAATAAAATTTGTAAACTAAAAATTATTCAACACAAGTAACAAATTTAATATACACGCTTATACCGAAAATCTTGTCTCTAATTTAATCCTCGATTTCATAAGCATCTTTTCTCATACACATAACTATTCAAAATTTAGATAATTACCCTACTGGGATTAAGTTTTAAATGTACAAGTTCTATATTTTATTTTTGGATTAAAAAAGAGAAAACTAGAAAATAAAAAACCAAAGAAAACTTCTAAGCAAAACTTTCGGCAGCAATTTTGTCAATCTATGAACTCTGTTAGATGTGGGTGAATTGTAAAGCATCTTAGCAAGTGTGTGAGTGGGAATAGAGTGGGGAGTTGAAGGGGGAGAGGAGTGTATGCGAATGTGTGTGTATGATTATGCTGGCCATGTTTGCTTTATGTGCTACTAAAGTTCAACGAAGTTTTAGCCAGTCGAAACGCTGCGCACTTGCAAATTATGGCCAACATGTTTACCAGGCGAAAATTGATAACAAACAATACACACACACAATTACACACACACACATATGTACGTAGAGACCCGCACAGCTCTCGATACAGCATCAATTACCCACGCCATGTGGTGTGTGACGTTGCCAATGTCGTTGGCAAACGAAGGAAACTAAAAAGAAATCCAATTGATGGACTTGCGGGAAATGCACGAGGAGACGAGCACACGAGTTGCAGTTGACTGTCGGCAGTCGACAAGGATACCAGGATACTAGGATACTAGTAGGATATTAGAAAAGCCACACGGCCGTTGAGGAGCATGTAAAGTGACAGCCAAGTGGCACATAATGGCCAAGCGTTTATAATGACCAGCTGGCAGATCGATATACGGAATATGGCAGCACATTTCAAGTGTGAAAATAATATGACAGCAGTAATCAAGGCGTCAGCTTTTCTCATTCACACACCATACACACACACAATCACTCAGTACACATCTTGTTCTCCATCTCTCTATTGATATTGATTTCAAACGCGGTAAAACGCGGCGTATACGCAATGGGGCAGAAGAGCTTCTGTAAAGGCTGCAGGAAATGGGCAAAATATCTGTACGGAAATGTTGAACGCAATGCAAGAGCTGCTGCCCCGGTCCCCAACTCCCCCGACTAACTGGCCTCGAGCGTTTTGCTGGCTGTTAACACATGTCACTGGGCCATAATTGCAGAGGCATACACACACACACACATACGTAGTTTGGAAATGAAGCTGGGTGATGTGATGTGAGCCACAGACAAGCTGGGAATGAATGACAATTGTTTTGACACGCCTGATGGCTGGTAAAGCAGGGACAGCAGCTGTCAGAGTCAGAAGCAGTAGCAGTAGAAGAAGCAGAAGCAGAGGCAGCTACGACCTACACTGAACTGGACGGGCGGGCAACCACAGTGCGTATACGCAATGTGTGATAGAATCCAAACACACAAGCATAATTGAATTTTTCAAGCTGCTAGAATGTTGTGTGTGAGTGCTTCCCAAAATTTATGGCAATATGATTTTGTTGTGTGCGTTGAAATGCAACTTCATTAAGCGAAATTTGCAGCAAACTTGAGGTAGCGTTTTGTATTGCTTGCAACCATTTGTAGCAGCAGTCGCTTAACTCGCTTAACAGTTAATTTTGCATTCAATTAAGTTGCAGGTGGCGCACAGCATGAGAACTGCGCACACACAGGCATGCCACATATCCCGCTGAGTTCATTGACCACTGCAACATGTGGCAAGAAATCTCTTTACTTGACTGCACTTTGAGAATTGCTGTTGCTGCCGCTGCTGCTGTGTCTGCTCTTCTTCAGCATTTTATCGCCGCTGCCCATTGATTAATAATCTCACCAAAGCCAGTTTAGTTTAGTTATTCGTTTTTCCTCTTACTTGCTGCACACTTACTTACTTGCCACATGCTGCTGCATGCCGCATGCAGCCTAAATCTGCCAGCATAGCTTGCTATATATATATGTATGTATACATTTTCGCCTGTGCCAGCAAAAATTTGTTGCCAGGCTAAAGATGTATGTAGCACTCTCCAAGTTCTCTTACTGCAAAGCTTGGCTTAGCTCGCACTTGTTTTTCTGTATGCCCTGTAAAGTAGTTAAAGCGGGTAGTAAGGGCTGTAGAGAAATGACAATGTTACAATAGCTTGGAGATTTGATTTAAGCTGCTAAAATGTGAAAAAAGAAGCTAACAAATAAAAAGATACAAATTTTACTAAAATAAAATTATGAAACTAAAATGACTGAAAATGCAGATGAAAAGAAATGTAAAATAAATAAAGGAAATATTTATATTGTATTATAATTAAAAAATAAATTAATTAGATGTAAAAAAATATTAAAAAGATTTTTTAAGTTTAAAAATTTATTCATAATAATAGTTTTAAACTATATACATTTATATATAAAATATAGCAAAGAAAAAGCTGACTTGTTAGTTATTTTATAAAGTTTATATATTGTTTGCTGGGCATTTGTGAGTCGAGCAAGCTCTTCAGGTGCATTTAAACTTGCCTCTTTTTTATATTGTTCTTGACGCTGTAGTTGTATTTCATTTTGTTTTTCTTTTTTTTTGCAAACCTTTTGTTTATTTGCGCTCCGGCGGATCACAAAAACTATAATAGCTGCAGTCCGGGCAAGCACAAGCACAAGCAGCACATGGGAACGTGATGAACGCAAACGCAAAAGGGGCAGATGCGGATGCGGACGCGGATGTCGAGGTGGAAATGGATGTGAATGTGGACGCGAATGCAGGCACCTCGACACAAAGGCGAAGCAGCGTTGAACTAAAGCGCAGCTAACAAAATGTTTATGTGCTGCTGGTGATTGTATACTATGTATGTATGCATGTGAGAGTGTGAGGTGTATGAGTGTACGTGTGTGTGAGTGTACGTGTGTATATGTGTGTGTGCATGAGTGAATATATGCACGTCTGTACAGTTATAAATTGCAGCTCGTGCGCAACGTTTGCCAGTTCAAAGCAGAGCGAGACGGCAGTCAAGATTGCAATATAGAAAGTGAGAGGGGAAGCAGGCAGATAGTTAGAGAAAGAGAGAAGGAGAGAGAGAGAGAGAATTTAGCCAGATATAGTTTGGGTTGCGGGTGGCTGGCTAGTTGGTTAGTTGGGTTTAGTTGTGTTCTGTTGCAAAGCCACACAGACGACGGGGGTCGACGAGCAGGTGACGCTGCTGTGGCTGTCTGCGTAAGTGTGTGTGTGTGTGAGTGTGGCGAGTAAAGGGCGGAAAATAGTTACAGTAATAGAATTAACAAAACACCAAAGCAGAGCACAATTAAATATTTGTGCGGCCAGCCAGTGCAACAATGCGGCATGTCTGTTATTTTGTTGCAGTCGCAGTTGTAGTTGTTGTTACTGTTACTGTTGTTGCTTTTTCAGCTGTTATTTGCTGCTGCTGTTGTTGTTGTTGTTGTTGTTGCACGAAAAATTGAAAATCTCTAAAATGCTTGCTACGTATACAATATAAAATTCCACAATCATATTGCTAACGATTTTATACGCTCGCATAAATGCTCGTCTCGTTTGCCTGCAACATTGAAATTATACTGCAATTTAACAATTTTCGCATACCCGTTACTATTGGTTGTAAAACGGGTAGATTGTATTGAAAGAAAATGTTAAAATTTACACATATTTTATACATTTTTTTGCAGTATTATTAAATTTACTAAGATGTTCTCAAGGCCAGTCATTTATTATCCCACCTGAAAGCAAAACCAAGCACCTAAAAGTATGCAATAAAATTTATGCAGGCAAAGTTGGGACCATCATTAACGGGTAAAACAAATTCGAAAGTTGTTGGTCGCATTTTAACTTGATTTTTAATGTGGCGCAGTTAAAGTGTAACGACTGTAACGAAATTGCAACTGCGGTTCGTTATATTTGCGTTTAACTGTATTTGCAGTGAGCTCTATTTGTATATTTGTATTTTCATTTTGCAATTACAGGTGTGTTTTTGTTGCCTGCCACAATTCTCTAAAAGCGAATCACTTTAATTTATTGCACTATGCAAAACGAGAAAACAATGCTGAAACCATTAAAATATGTATATTTCAGACTTTAGTTTAAACTGCAAAAAACATCAAATAAATGTAAAAATGCCCTCAGTTTCCCAGACGGAAATTAAAAAGAAATGATTTATTGTTTGGTAAAGAAACTCGTTGATTTGGAATTCAAATTTATCTCAAGTAATAATCAGCAAATATTTGATAACGGTAGCATGAAAAGTACTACTATAAAAAAAAAAGTTAATTTGATTCCTTTTCTCTCGTTTTATTAAATTATTAAACGAGTATTTTGTGATTTTTTTTTTTTTTTTTTTTTCAAAATTTAACATAATAAATTGACGTGACAGCTTTCGGGGAATACATTTGTTATGACTCTCTGCAGGCTATAATAAATCATGGTCTCGACATATTTGTGAACGAAATTTGTTACCCAATAACAATGAAATGAAAAAAGGCATGAAATATGAATTTTCCTAAATAAATTTTAAAGCTGAAATGAGATGAAATTAATTGAATTGAAGCTTATGATTAATATGAAAGCATTTAATAAGAATGGTCCGACAGAGACCCGCGAGCGCACATTAAAAGAAGTAATTAAATTTCGTCATTTATTTAAAGAGAAAAGTATACTTTACGGGTTGTAAAATCAAATTAGTTTTGTTTAAGTATGAATATGTTGAAATATAAATTATTTGCTCGTCATCATTTGAACAAACTCTTCATAGCTTAGTCGTCCATCGCCATCGGTATCGGCATTACGTATCAACTCGTCAATCATGTCTTCGTGCACCTCTTGGTCCACATCGAAGAATACGCGTCTCAGTTGATCTGGTGTTATAAAACCCGTGTTGTCTTTATCATATATACGAAATGCATCGCGCAGTTCATCGTCATCCAAGTTTCCGCGAAACTTTCGTGATATTGCGGTAACAAATTCATGAAAATCAATAAATCCATTGCCATCTGTGTCTACTTCATTGACCATCGAGTTGGTTTGACTCTCTGTCGGTGTTTTACCGATACATTTCATAAAATTTGCCAAGTCCTTGTTGGTAATACTGCCATCTCTCTCGTCATTCAATATGTTAAATGCCCAGACAAAATGCTCACGTTCAGCGTCAGTCAATTCCATGCTTTTAAGGGCTTACAAAAATTTCAATACTTAAAATTTTTAACTTTAAATTTAAACTGAAAATAAAACAATAGAAAATGAATTTATTAAAAATGAAAAACTACGTAAAAAGATGTGTACAAAGTGTGTATGTTTGGAAATGTGGCATTTTTTAGCCTATTTTAGGTAATTTGTTAAATATAAGCTAAGCACGGCCTGCTGTGTTGAAATAAGTAAAACACTTGTTAATGGAATAAATAGAATTAGTTTTATTGAATTCTGTTGCCGATCATATACTCGTCCCTTAAATACTGGCTTGTTATTTTCACTAGATAATTTGGTTTCAAACTTATCTATAAGTCATCATCTGAACAAACTCTTCATAATTGAGATAACCATCGCCATCGTAATCTGCTTCGCGTATTAAATCCTCAAGCTCATCATCGCTTACTTTCGAATTGAGTTCAATCATTACCATACGAAGCTGATCAACTCCAATAAAGCCACTATTGTCCCTATCAAAGATACGGAAAACCTCACGCAATTCATCATCATGTGGTATCTGACACATTTTCAATGTTATGGCGGCGAGAAACTCGGGAAACTCTATTGAGCCATTACCATCTGTATCCACTGCATTGATTATGGACATTACTTCGCTTTCCGCTGGATTTCTGCCCAGTAACTGCATAAAATTCATTACTTCTTTAAAGGTAATACTGCCATCTTGCTCGAAATCCAATAAGGCAAAGGCACGCTCAAACTCTTGCATCTCACGTGGTGAAATATCCATAATACAAATTTTGATAAACAGAAAATAAATAAAACAAAAAAATAAATAAATAAATAGATGTGGGTGTGTGTGTGTGTGCTATGAATGTCTGTAAAATACTACATTTACTTAAAAAACTATATAAATAGAAACATATTCTACATAAAGCCTGCTATGCTCCCCAATAAATTTCATAATTTTGTTTAGTTTTTTTAATATATTTTTTCATAGAGCATACAGTTAATTTTCGATGTACAAATAGCGATAGATATAAATTTTAGACTATGCCAGAATAGTCATAATCCCATGTGTGTGGATCGATCTCGAAACGCTTCAAGCGCTCATAGTACTGGCCAAAGAAGAATGCTTCTAGTTGATAGGTCTTAAAGACGCGATAGAAGCCCTCGTGGGCATAACGATTATTCCAGGCCCAAATGCAATGATTGGGAAATGAATCGAGTATGGCATTTCTGCCCCTTTGATCTAAATCGCATGGCAAATGCATTGTATCAAAGTCAAAGGGCATATTCACTTCCACCTCTCGCTTCTTGCGCAATATATGCTTTAACACATTACTCGATTCAGCGGGTGACATCGACTCCAGTGATTTGGTTTGAGTTGGTAATGTTGTTACAGCCGTCTCGGTATTATTTCGTCGTTTCTCTGAACTAAGCATAGCTGTTGTGGCATTATGCTGCTCGGTCTTTAGCGCTTCTGTGTTGGCCAATACTGTGCCGCTGCTGGCCAAAGTTCTAGCCAAACTACATTGCAAATGCAACTGCCAAAGAGAGAGATTAAAAGAGTTTCCCAAGTAAACTCAAGAGACTTACCAATGTTAATAGTATGGCCGAGTGTATTAAATTTAAATGCAATTTCATAACGAAAACGAAAATCTCTTCAATCTTTAAAATATTTTTAAACACTATTCGTTATTTATGAACAAATTACGTTTACTACAGAATTTTGTTTGCAAATAAAATGAGACTAAAAAGTCAAAGCTGATTAGATTCGTTAAGTTTAAAGAGAAAACATAAATACAGTTTTTGTAGCGGTAATTATAAATATTTTATGTTTATTAGTAATGCAAATAACAAGTTTTAATTTGGACACTGTGTAATATGACGAACCAAACAGTAAAGAAGAAAAAGTGTTTCTTATTTGCTCATAATTAGAATAAGGGTATATGGTATATAATCAGCGACAAGTTGAATTTTCTTTTTTTGGTTTGGCTTGGAATAACAGAAGCGTTATCTGGGCAACCGAAAACCCTTTTAGCTCAGCCACTGTCATCAGCTCTGTAATTAGTTGCCTTTTTCACCCACTCTTTCTCACTCACTGCTCTGCTGTAACTGCTGCTTTTCTTTGGGTTTTCCCTGGATTTCGTTGCTTTTCACTGCTTTTCTCTGCTGTTGCTAATGTCAGGCGCGAGATTGATGGTGATTCATTTTTTAGTCGCTGTGCTGTCTGTCATGCGAGCTGAACAAATGCTGACCATCATTTTCACAAATAGGACTCACATTTCATACACACACACACACACACACACAAAGACAGACTGACACACTGACGTGCAGACATTCAGACGCTCTAATTAGCCCAAGTGGCATTGCATGAAAATGCGAAAATTCATTTTCAAAAGCAAAATTCGAATATTAAACAAATTGTAGTACAATTGTAGTTCAATTCAATTGCATTTCAAATTTGGCAATTGGCAATCGCGTCTCCCTGGACTCCCAGGGCTGCCCAATATATTGTAGCAATAATATTGACGAAATTTTCAATTCGAATGCATATTGAAATAAATGTAAGAGAATATTTCTTTTTTTTATAGCTATTTTCAAGCTGATGCCTTAGTCGCCGTGGGTGCTTATAGAAAATAGGAACACCATAAGAAAAAAACAATAAAAATATATATAAAAAATGTAGAAAAAACATTACCATATTTTCACACAGTGTGACAGACAAACACACACAATGTATAACAACAAAATTGAAAAACTTGCAACGCAAACAAGCTAGACTAGCACATACCCTGCACACAATAAACAAAAGAGATTTCTGACAGTTTATGTTACGAAGTAGTTAAAAATGCAAACAGAGCTACCCTTGTGTTGGGTGTGAAAAGTTGCAGGGTATGGTAAGAATAGCAGCAAAGCCAGCGAAGCGTTGACAAAACCCCAAAAGAGGTAAAAATTTAACGGAATTGCAAATGCTGTTGACACTTGCACAACGCAAACAATTGTCCGCAATCTGCTGCTCTCTCACCTCTCGGTCTCTCTCTCTCTCGCTCTATTATGCTGTCTCTCTTATACTCTAGCTGCAGCTCTATGTGACATTTTATACCTGTCTCTTAGCGGTGTGTGGGGCGTATGCTACTTGGATTTTGTATTTGAAAGCTGGTTGCATTGGGTAGCTTTTGGCAATTTTCATGTTTGCATAGTTTTGGCAACACTTGATTGCCTTTTGGCTTTGGCCAGGAAGTGCAGCTGCACATCCACACACACACACCTACATCTACATCTACACACAGGCAACACCTTCAGCTGGTTGACTGCCAAACAACTATGCCAACTAACTGTATATTATTATTTTTTATCACATTTTCTTTTTAGTGTAATCACAAACTTTGCATGCCATCGAAATCGGATATGCAATAACTTTATACTCCATCAGCTCGCGTTGGGCGGGGTAACATCGGCTCAGCCACGCCCTGTTTTATGGGGTCACACCCTTAAAATTAGCTGGCCCAAGTCACATGTTGGGTTTTGTGGCTCATAAATCATATTTGGCTTTGGTCTCTCTGCGGCTTTTGTGACGCCAACATTCAATCAAAGTGCAGCAAATCTCTCAAATTTGTTATTCGTCACGTACAAGTGTCAAGTGCCACATGTGTATGTATGTGTGTGCGGGTGTGCAAGTGTACGAGTGTGTGTATGTGTGCCATTAGAATAGCAGTTTAAAGTCGCGTCGGTTTAAAGTCAGGCTAATATAAGCAGCATTTTAATAATACATAATGCGTAGTGCGGTTGACAAATTCAGTCTTGTTTGTGCTACTGGTAAGTAATCGTAGTAGTAATCGTTATCGTTATCGAAATCCCATAAAAGTGAAGCTGCAAGTTATCAACTTTACACTCAAATGAATTTCGAGTTTTTTTTTTTTTTTTGGCATTTCTTTATGCGTCGCATGGCTTATTAAATATTAAATAGATAAGGAAATGGAAAAGTGTGAGCAGAGTGGGAGAGAGACAGAGAGCAGATGAATGGTAGGAGAGAGGTAGAGAAAGGGGGGGCGACAGTGGGAACATGTGACTGACAAGCTGACAGTTTTCTCTTTTTTTATTTTTGGGTTTGACATTTGTGTTGCCTACTTTTCAGCGAGTGAGTGTGCATGCGTGTGTGTGTGTGGGGTGTGTGGGTGTGCTGCCTAAGCGGCTTTGTATGTGGTCGGGCAACCATTCTTCCGCTACCTCTCCATCTCCCCCTCTCTCTACCTCTTATGCGCTCTCGCGCAGCTGATACAAAACTCTTGTATGCTAATATTGCGGGCATATTTTTCATGTCGCAATCATTTTGTGTACTGCTTTTATACCCGTTAAGCTTTAGTACACAGGGTATATTGCATGCCAGGCAAATGAGTAACAGTTTAAAGTTGGAATAATAAATAGAAAAATATTTTAGCTAAAGAAATATTAGAGATATTTTAAATGCGACCTAAGCTCAAAACATATGCGAAGACACCGGGTATTTGTGCAGTCAGACACAGTGGGCTATAGCAGAGTTTTTGTGCTGCTTTGTTGCTGGCAATGTTTAAGCGTTGATTGCAAGTATTTGCATAATTTAAGATTGTGCTGCTCAGTGGCATTTGGAGCATTGTATTTTTTTTTTGTTGTTGTTGTCTCGCACTGGCGACGCATAAAAATGAAAATTCTCAAGCTCGGTCGCTGCTCTCGTGCAAAATTAACATATTTCTTTGAAGCAGTGCTAAATTATTAAGTATATAAATAGCAAGCAGGATGCGCTAGATAGCATTGTACTTGTACTTAGTTGTTGTTGCTTGTATTTCATTTGCTTCGTTCGCTTAGCAAATATTGAAAAAGTTGTAAAAGTTTTTCATTTTCGATTTTCATTTCCATTTCAATTTCTCATTGCAGGCATAACTGGAGGCGCCTCAAGGACATACACAAGCGAGAGCAGGTAGTGGATAGTAGTTGGTGTGTGTCCTGTGTGTGTCTGTCTGTGGAAGTAGGCGCTAAAGAGAGCGAGCGAGAGGAGGTGGAGAAGTGGCATCCGGTGTCCTGTGGGCATGTCCACAGCCAAAAGACTGGTGCTCTCGTTACGTGGACGGAAAAACTCGCAAGGCAACTCGGCGGTGGCAACGGCCACATCGTCAACGCGTCTGGTATCCGCCGGCACATCGCCAGGACATGAGCTGGATGAAATAGCCGTTGTCTCCGGCACCGGTTCGGCCAGCCATCATTTCTCCTATGGCGGCTGTCTTGGCAATAACAACGACGCCAGCAGCGCTGCCGCGGCGGTGGTCTGTTATTCAACAGGTAGGCAAAAAAAAAACACACAGCAAAACACAGTACAATAAAACCTAACCTAACACACCAACCACCACCCAGCTTCCTTTTAGATACACACACAGCATATACTCTTTGTCTACTTGTCACACACAATTGTTTAAAGTACTTTTTGTAGTCATATCTTTCCAACCGAAAAAAGCACATGCAGCAAAATCAAATTTAAATCAAATTGAACTCACAATCGGCTAAATGAACTTGTGAACTTGTCGGTCCACCAACAATACACCCAAAAGTACACCTGAAACACTCTTCTGCATGCTGTTCGCATTCTTTGTGTAGAACTCATTGCCGCATCTTTATCAGATATGTATGTATATGTGTAGTATGTATCTATAGCTAATGCTTAACAATAATACCCATTTACACTCTTACACACACATAGACAACTGTAGCTAGTGTCCCTTCTTTCTTTGTGGCATTTCTCTGGCTTTTTCCCATTTGGATTTTGAATTTTATATGGCCGAGTTCACTGCTCAACTAAGCTGCAAGTTGCAAGTTTTGTGCCATTGATTGGCATTTTGGATAATGTGCAGATAAAAACTAGACAATAGTTAGAAAAATAAGACTAGTGCAGTCAAAGGTGCGCCAAAATGATGACATTCCATTTGCATATTTTAATGCAGTTGAATGACTTGCAAATGGCACAAACTTTAATGCCATCACAGCAGACAAAGGGGGAGCGAGAGAGAGAGATGCTCAACACAGCTTTGAAGTAGCTTCAGCGGATTAAGTATGCGAAAATCTCTGAAATGGCAACTGTTTCGACAGTCACCTTTCGTTCACCTTTCAACTTTGTGGCGCGCATACCCTGTAGCCATTAAATGTTTGTGCTGTGCACATAAACGTCAATGTCTTTGAACCTAAAACTTGTACTAGCGCTACATTTTTTTGTTGTTGTTGTAGTGCGCTAGCACATATAAAATTTATTCATAAAATCCAATGCTAAAAGGGTTATAGTAGACTAGCTAAAATAATGCCAGTTATATGGCAACTTTTAGTGGCGAAAGTAATGTGCTTAGAGAGTGTTCAACTCTCAAAGTTGTTGAACTTTTAGCGTAGATTTCAAAAGAATTATGACTATGCAATATAAGCTATAAGCTTTAAATAAATTTAAAGCTTGTTAAGAGCAGTTCATATCCCATTATCACATTTTCTAAAACTTTAAACCGCAATAACTTTGCGTAAAATCAAGAGATTTTCAAGCGGCATAGCATTTTGAAGTGTATTAGATACCATAATTAATACTGCAATTATATTTTTTAAAATATAATTTTTTTCAAAATTTTCCTTTAAATTTTTTAAAAAATTTTTTGAAAAAATTTTTTTTTTTAATTGTAAAAACTATCTTAAACGTTTAGCCATTTTGTGCTGATTATGAATATATATACTTTATAGGGTCTCAAATGAGATTTAAAGCTATTTATGGGCAGTTAAAATCTATGACCTTTTATAAAACTTTGAACTTACGTGGAAAACCTTGCCATAACCGAAAAGTAAGACACTGTTACGTGTATTTTACACCATAGAGAATTCAGTACGTCTCTAGAGCTGAGCAGACATATAAATACGCCTTGGAAACCGACAGAATTAAGTTTAATTTATGTAAGAAACTCATCAAATAGAAATGCGCTGCTTTACTCTCATACACCTTACTTTGTGGCGTGTGAAAGCTGCTGTGATTTGACAAAGTGTGCTGGCTGAGGCTACTTAACTAAAGGTAGACTATGCGTATACATATATTATATACTCGTATACTGTATCTACATATACATAACTGCTGCTTGGATCCCCTGACTGACTGACTGACTGACTGACTATCTGTCTGTCACAATTGAGCCACAAGTCAGTCGGCTGCTGTCTTCTATCTGCTGGCCTGCTGTTGCCTTTGTTTTAGTGTCGGAGCTGTGTGTCTTTTGAATGGCAAGCAAAATAAATCAATCAAATGACAAATATGCTTAGACAATTGCCAGGACAAAGAGCTCAGCTCTGAGGCTCTCAGGCTTGTCCTAATTTCATTGCCAGACTTGCAGCACAAATCTGAGGCTGTGGTCGCCAACACAACACACACACACACACACATACAAACACTATATACGTATATAGTAAGCGGTAGCGTTGTCTTGACTAAAGCCGCACTTTGTTGTAGTTTTGTTTTGCGGTTTGCTTGTCACATTTTATAGGCCGCATATGTTGCGACCATTTTTCTTTCAACTTGTTGTCTTTGTTGTAGTTGTTGCTGCTGTTGTTGCTGATTGCGGTGTGGCACGTTCGCCTTGGCTTACAGTTAATTTTGAGTGAAATTCAATTTATCATTGTGCGTCCCATAAATCCGCATTTCGTTTGCCATTGCTGCTCCTAACGAGCAACGAATCAGACCGTGTCTCATTTCATCCCGCTTCGACTCAACTCAACAAATAAGATTTATACGTTGCGATTGTTGTAGTTGTCGCATTTCATTTGTTTGCAACATAAGCAAATGAACGTAATTTGTCGGACAACACACAGTGCTGCACATAAAATGCGGGTCAACATGTCGTATGCGCAATGCATTTAATGACTTCAACTGCACTGAATAATCGCATGTGTGCGCTTGTGTCTTTGCTATTGACATTTATCGCATGGCAGCTTGAATTTAATGACTGTTAAGTTGTTTAAAGTCTCTTGCTGCAAGCACGGCAACGACTGTCGTGTACCCTGTGAATTATATACCAAATATAGGTACTTATGCCATTAGACAACATGCTTTCTATTGCTTATGCTTAGGGTATATTTGCAATAAAGGAACAGAGCAACAACCACAACAAAAGCAACAGAGCAAAAAGAGAACAAGTCGAAAGTTCTTAACTTTTGGCATATTTTGCAGTGTTTTTCTTTTTCTTTTTGGACTTTTTGTATATCACGCTCCGAGTTTATATTATGTTCGTAGATATGTATATGTTATGTGCATATATTGCCGTTTTAAGACTATAAAACGCTGTGACTTTTCTCTCTGTGTATTTTTGTCGGATGACAAAGGCAATTTAGCCATGGCTTTGATCAAAGTTATTTTCTCATGGCATCGCTAAATTGAATTTGACTTATACAGAAACACAAAACAGAAAAAAAAAGGAAGAGCAATGAAATTTTTAAAAGCTGCCTGCACGTGCAAAATAGGCAACTGACTAACCTAATCCACAAATTCATTTTTTGCATCAGCAGTTTTCCTATTTTTGACTTTTACAGAGCTTAAATACACCCAAAATAGCAGCGCTAAGCCCCTGAAATAAACTGAATAGCATTAAGAGCTTTTTTTATTAAATACAAATATGGTAAATACCAGCTAAACCTATGTAATTTATAGAGTTGCTAGCGAATATAAAAATTAAATAATATATGCATTTGTTTTACTTATTGATTTTATACAACTTATTGTTTACGTACACATATTTGGGGGGAGGCAGCAGAATGGCAATTAAATGCTATTTATAGTCTGTTTTAAAAGCATTTCCTGTCGTACTCTCTTTGGGTATTGGGTCTTCTAATCTTTAATTTACAAAACGTTTGAGCTGAAATTCGAATACTCAACTGAAATTTGATTAAAAGTAGACTTTGATTTGATTTACGTTTCCGTTTTAGGGTGAGAAAGCAAATAAATAGTAGATTTTCTATCTTGAAGTGAAGCAAACTCTAATTTAGCTGTAGTTCAATTAAATGTGAAATGCCGAAATGTTAAAAAATTGCGTTGCCTACTTTTATGCGCAGATTTATTCGTCACGAAGTGTGAGTATAAAAAGCATAGTCTGCTTTTTTGAGCAACATCTTAAGTAGAAATATATTTGACAGAATTGCCTTTTTTGTAATCATTTATTGTGAAGTTCTGAAATTTTTTTTTTATAAAATACTTTTATCTTTAAATTTTCTCTTTGTTTAACTAGCTATTTTGGCTCTTGAAATTTCAGCAACTTTTGATGAGTTAACAAATCTGTTCATATTCAATACTCTCTATGCTAGCTGACATTTAGCTGAACTTGTAAACGATATTGTCAACGACAATAGCCAAGTTTTGAATGCTTTGTCTCTTGTTATTGTTGTTGTTTTGGTTTTTCTTGTGCTTTTTTTGCTGTTGAACTCTCACCTCTCGCTTTGATGGAGCTGTTCATGCCATAATTGAGCTTTGGAAGTCTTATGGCAGCTGCATCATTGATTTAGCTCCCCCGGCACATTGGATTTAGCTCTCTCTCTCTTACTTTCTTACTCTCTTTCACTCTGTCGGCCCGGTCAACGCCAAAGTTTTGTACAAAAGTTGTTTTCGTTTTTCTTTTGCTGTTTTTATTTTTGTTGTTGTCATTTGCACGCCCGTTGCGGTTGTTATTGTTATTGCTGTCTGTCTGCCTTGGCCAGAGAACTTCAGTAACAGACATACTAGCTAGCTGAATTGCTGGCAAAGTTTTTCCATTTGCCAGGCAACTCAGCCAGGTTTTTAAAGCAAAGCCTCTATGTAAAATTTGTGCGCATGTATAATTAGTTTTATTTACAACCACCTGGCACACAAAATTTTAATTAGAATTTATGCATGAGTCCAGTTATCAGGTGGCAATTGCCTTTTTCTTCAGCTATAATGGACTGTAATCCGAAGTCCAAGTTTGTAGCTCGCCAATGAAGACTCTATAGAGTGTAGAGTGTACACTATGGAGACTTCTGACAGCTGCTAGTTGTGCGGTGCGGTGTGCAGACAGTTTGATTGCATAGTTTAATGACCAGCGCTTCGATTAGGTACAGTTGAGTTGGGTTTGTGAGTTTGAGTTTGCGTTTGGGTTTGAGTTGTGGGTTTTGATTTCAGTAACTCGAGCATTTCAATTATAAAAGCAATCTTGTTATAATCTCGCCCCGTTTACATTGTACGTCATATTAGTTTACCAATTTGATAGTAAACTTGGCGCACTGCTTTTTCCCCTTTCTTCAGTTTCTTCCTTTCTGGCGTTAAATTGAAATCGCAGTAATGCAATGCTCACAGAAAGTTGCTGGGCACTTAAAAGACTTGGAGGACGAGTGGACATTGCTTTCAAAAATAGTTGCTGGCGTTTCAGATTGCCACACAATGTTGCACAGCGGCACAAATGGCTCACGGCTGCATTTTAATTGTCATTTGTGTGTGTGTGTTTGGAACCAAACGAGCTGGCGACACGTAGTACGAAATTGTGTTGCGTATACGCCGCGTTTGCCAGGCCACAATGTTGCCGTTTGTCGCTGCAACTAACCAGAAAAGTCACAGAGATTGAAAGAGAGAGCGTAGGTATACAGCGCAGTACAAAGGGGCACTTAAAGTTGGCTCACACAGACACACCCATATACACCCGCACAGAAACACAAACGCTTTGAAAAGGTTTTGCTTTGTCGGCTCCGTAATGCAATTACAAATGCTGTCAGTGGGACAGATGTGGCAGCTGGAGCAAGCCAGGTGGTATAGAAACAGCAACTGGCAGATGGCTGTTAGCTGTTGGCAGTTGCCAGTTGCCAGTTGCTAGGTGTTGGCCAAAAGGAAGCACAGCGGGGGGTGCCTCGCTAAAAAAAGAGCGAGCAATATAGACAGAATACGTAAGCAGAGGTGTGAGTATGCTGCACTGTTTAGATGCTCCGTAGTTGTTTGCCCTAAACTAACCAAATGTAAACCGCATTTATTACAGGGTATTCAAAGTAGTTGAACTAGTAACTGGTTGACTAAGCAGCATTAGAATTGAAATTACCAACGCAAAAGCAGAGAAAGCAAGTGGTTAAGCGGCAGCTAGAACCTAAGCGAGCATTAAGTGCAGCTTTTTACACACACAAATACACAAACCCACACACAGACAAACAAAAGAACATAGACGATATGCAACTTCAGTGGAATTAAAAGCAATTCTGTTATATCAAAGAATGCTTTAGCGAGTAATGATAAATTTAGCATGCAAATAGCTGATAAGCAGCTCTAGGAATAAGTTACCATGGGCTAAACCGGACAGTTGCCAATTAAGCAAAATGATATGCCAACTATTTTTCAAGTGCTTAAAGTTTCAATAAAAATCGTTAGCATAACAAAGAAAAAAAAACTAATATAAATCTTTGACTAAAAGTTTCGAGCACAAGTTTTGCTTTGTTCAATAACTTCAGCTGTTTGCTCTAGTGAAATTAAAGTAAACATGGAGAAAAAGTTCAAAGTTAAAACTGTTGAAAAATGTATGAATTACGTGTAAAAGACGCTTTGTTTTGATTTAAGAAAACAACTGCTTTTAATTTGATTTAATATTATAAAAAAAGACGCAAGAAAAGAAGTCATAAACTATGCGACTTTAATTGGCGTTGAACTTTTGACAATAACATCAACTCAAGTTAGATAAAAGAAAGTTTTCATTTTTAATGTTATTTGTTTTGATTTTGATGATGATGTAAAAGTTTTTGGGTTATATAAATTGGAAAACGCTGTTAAAGTTAAAGATAAGTCGTGAGTTTAGCTGCAAATTCTACGGCTGCAAATAAATCACGTGTCACGTGAACAATTTGATGATATCGATAAAACATTAGACGCATTAAAGTTCTAAAAGTGCTTTAGGCCATTATTATGTTTGGTATTGTGTTGTGGCCTCAATTACAGTTACAACAAACAGCAAAACAGTTACAGTAGTAGTTACGGTGACAGTTGTGGCATATCAATCACATGGCCCAATGCCTGCTGAGCATAAACCTATTATTTTTGCAACCGCAGGCAGCATGTCTCTCACTCTCTCTTTCTCCGTCTGTCTAGCAAACTGTCTCTCTCTCTATCTGTGTAGCAGTGATTGCTAAGCCTTGTGCTCTACACATGTGTTTGGCCTTATCAAGTTTGGTCAATTGGCAGCGATAATTTGACTCCAGTCAGTGGCTTCAGTCAACTCTGGTTCACATATGCTGCCAGGATTAGCTGCAAGGGATTAACAGCTAACCAGACCGCAGACATGGAGATGGCCAAATCGGATTGGGTTTGTTGGCCCCACGTTTTGCACTCTCTCTCTCACTCGCTCTGTCTCTGTCTCTCGCTGAGTCAGCATTAAATGTCAGGCTAACTGAATGTGCCCTGAAGTCGCGAGAGCCAAAGTTTTTAAAGAAGCAATTTGCCAAATTTATGTTGTAATTAACCTACCAGCTCCTGCCACTTTTCGTTGCAGCTCTCTCTCTCTCTTTTGCACTCCCTTGCTTTATATCTTCGCACACACTCACACATAGACACACACACCTCTCGCTAACACCCGCGGCCAACACCGCAGCAAATTAAGTTTTGCGCTTTGCTCGCCCTCTGCCAAATGGCAAGTGGCAACTGGCAACTGGCAACTGACGATGGCAGCTAAGCGGATTACAAAATATATTTCTTCTCTTTTTTGGTTTTTTTTGTTGACTCCCTCCGTCGCCACTCACTGTGTGCCAGTTTTCTTATATATATTTTTCATATTTTTCTGTAACTTTTTGTTTTTATTTTTATTTCTCACATTTTGCAGTTTCCTCTTTTATTTTTTTTGACTGTTGCTGATTGGGCACGTGGCACTGCGGCAAATTTGCCTTCTTACACTGCGATAAGCGCAATTACAGAAGAAAATTATAAGCAGAGCAAGACAGAAAGAAAGAGAAAGAGACAGAGAGAGAGAGAGAGAGAGACGTTAGCTAAAAACAGTTAACACAGTTTGCAGTTGGCGCACGTTTGGCAAAAACTGAAGTTGCAAAACTACATAAGAACCAAACTTAATGCGAGTTGGGAATGTGGAAGACTGATAAGAGATAGAGTGAGTGAGAGATATATATGTAGAGAGAGAGAGTGAGAGATATAGATGAATGCAGAGTGACGACTGCAACTTTGAAGCTGCTGTAATCGCATTTACTTGCCAATAAAAATGTTACCAAAAGCATCAAAAGCAGCAATTGCAACGAACTGGCAGCAGATGAGACAGCATTCATGCAGAGAGGGAGATATATGTAGAAAGAGATAGGTAGAGAGAGAGAGAGAAAGAGAGAGTGAGAGGGCATGATATGATGCTGCTGGGACCCTGCGGTAAACTACGAGTATTACGACCACAATCAAATAACCAATTGCGACAGATGACCATGTTCTCAATCACAACCTGGTCACATGAGATGCAAAACTGGACACACGACACTGCGTGTGGCACACACACACATACACACAGACAGACAGACAGACATACATACACAAACGTTCAACACGCACATAATGTAATAATCAAATTAAAGTACGTCCGCAGAGACTGAAAAAATGAAATGCGAAAAAACGACAGAAAATATTGGAAAAATGCTGCGACAAATTATGAAATGAAAATGACCAAAATGAAGTCAATTTTTTTATTGTGTGCAGACGGACATCAATTGATAATAAAAAAAAGTTCAAAGTATGTATTTTGATGATGTTTTCAAAGGAATTTACCACATTCTTACACACACACACACAGACGCACACACGCACAACAGACAGAATGAAAGAATTGTGGCTGGCAGCAGGCGAACAGAGAAATGAGAACAGAAATTGCTTGACATTAAATTCAATGCGATTAGGTCACACACCCATACCCAACACACACACACCCACACACACACAAATACATTTACTAAAGCTGCTGTATGCGAGGGTGGTTTTGTTAATTTATGATTGCAATTATGAGATTTTTGTTGAAATTTTAAAAGTTTTTAGCTATGACAAATGTGGAAATACTTGTGAAAAATTACACAATGAAGTAGTGTAATTTAAACAAAGTGTTTGATGAAATACTTTTGGGTGGTGGGGATTACACATTTAGCATAGGTAGATAAATACTGTTATTAGAGACTGTAATTTCATTAGAGTAACTTATACTCATTAAAAATAGCAATGGTAGAAACTGAGAGTTTCTGCAGAGTAATTGCAGTGATTAACAGCTACTTGGCATAACAGTGTTGCCTTTAACATTACTTAACTTAACAGCTGCGTAACAATCAGCTAAGCCAGCTGCATATGGCTGTAAACTAACAGAGCTTGTACAAATAACAGAAACTGGTACTGTTAATGAAAGAAACAAATATTTGACATAGCTTTAGTTAACTGTGCTCAGTGTTTGAATGTTTTCTGCTTGAACTTATTGAACAACTCTCGATTGCTGGCTTCTCTGCCCGCCCGCACTGATGTGTGCACTTAAATTTGATATCCTTTGTGCGCTACTCCTTATCCCTCTGCTTCTGATTCTGTGTCTGTGTCTGCTTTAGCTTCTTCTGCCTGATGCTTGGGTTGAATTGACTACAACTTGAGGCATTCACATTCACATTCGCATTCAGCACTCAGCATTGCCCTTAGATGCTTTAGTAATGTAGGCGTGGCTCTTGTTGGCTCTTATTATGTTTGGGCTTTTTGCCGTTTGTCCGGTTTTGTCGTTGGTTGAAGCCAAAAGCCTTAGCCGCATTGCTGTAGCTGTAGCTAATGTTGTTGCTGTTGCTGTTGTTGTTTTTGTTGTTTGGGGGAGCCATTAATGCACACAGGCATTGGAATCATGTGACCTAAATACGCTACCCCCAAAGCTAATGGCATAATGGCGGAAGCCAGTGAGAGTAGCACCAACAACAACATCCCAAAACAACAACAACTACAACAAGAGTTGTAAGCAAACATGCTACCAAAATAAAGAGAGAGAGAGAGCGAGAATGAAGCAAAAATGTTGAGCAATTTCTCATCGGTCGCCCAAGCGGCGGCCACTTTAAAAAAGTTGCCACAAAATGAAATTGAAAAGTCAATACAATATAATTTTTTCTTTTTTGTATGCTCTGCTGCCCTTGTTGTCCATGTTCTCTGTACACCCGGCGTGCGCTTTTTGGGCAAAGTGAGCATATTGTATTTGTTGCAGTGTATGTAGAGATTTGCACAGAGTCATAAAAGAGTTATAAAAAGTAAGCGATTTCTATGCGAATTGAGGCATTTACAATTTTATGCCAAGTTTTCTAACGTTTAGCTGCATTTAAAACTTTTGAAAAAACTTTAACAATAAATTATGCACATTTGTGAGCATAAACATCACTTTAATTTTTACTAATAAAGTTATTTTCTTAAAAAATTCAATAGATGTTGTTATGTAATGCTATTTGCAGCTATTTTTAACTGTAGTTTTTATTTGTTAAAAAAATTATAAGTATTGATTGATTTTTTGCGGTTATTATTAATAAAACTTTATAATTTAATTTTAATAAATTTTAAAATCTAATAGCTTTGCTTAAACTAAACCGATTTCTATAAGATATAAATAAATATTGCTCTTAATTACTTTTTAAATTTAAATTAATTGTCGGGTGTTTAATAGCTGTTGTTCAAAATTTACTGTGATAACTTAACACAATTCCGAGAGGGCGATTGGGGGGTATCAGGCAGCGGTAGCCCTTTTGGTAGCTTATTCAATTTATTTGTAATTTTTTAACAATTTAACAGTTAAAAAAAAAAACAAAAATGCGGACAGCCAGAAAATGAAGGCAAAGTTTGCACAACGCACTTGAAGCGACGAAGGGCTAAAAACAAATACAATTACAATTATGTAAACGGACAGTGGACAGTAGAAGGGCCTCAAAATAATATAGACACGCCCCCACGCCATCCGCCCACATACATTTAAACGCCCTGCCCTCGGGCAGTGCCCCTTAACACCCCGCCGTGCTGCGTGTGCTTAGAATATGTAATTCATTTGAAAGTTGAGCGCGAGTTGCTGTCGACAGAAATTAATTTAAGTTATCGCTGAGAGGGAGAGGGAGAGTGGAGACAGACACAAAGACAGAGTACAAAGGTCAAAGGGGTGTGTGATTTAGTAGCTGTTATTGTTCGCTGCAGCAATTCATCAATTAGCAGAGCCGCAAGCAGCTTAGCAGCAAAATGCGATTAATGCATTAATTCCATTTAAGCAAGCACTTTGAGAGAAGAGAGTTAAGGTTGTTTCAACATGTTCAACATGGCTGGGTTCTGGCAACACAACAGAACATGGCCAGAAGAAAACGCATTGAGAGAGATGCAGTTTGAACGCATGCTTGTCTTGAGCTTGTCGTTTACTCGTTTATCTAGTATGGGGCAAAGTTTTAATTATAGTTACAGTTTTGTTGCATGCCACTCACATGCTCGAGGCGCATTTTCATGTTGTTGTTCTTCTGCTTTCAGTTGTGCAGCGTCGGAAATTGCAACTTGAAGCGGTTTTTAGCTTAATTTGAGTTTGCGGCATACACAAACATACACACACACACACACACACACATACACGAGCTCTGTAATCACAGTACACACACACACACACAGACACTAGAGTTTTTGGCCTGGCTTGCAACATTATGTTTGCCTCTCTCTTCAAACAAAAACAAGCAAAAATTGTTGCAGCTGCTGCAGCAAAATAACAAGCTGGCTAGAAAGCAATGACGTCAGAGGCAGGTGCAGCAGCAGCAGCTGCCAGTAGTTTAAGCCTATGGTTAACTAGGCTCATGTTGTTGCAAGAGAAGAGAAGAGAAGAGAAGAGAAGAGAAGAGAAGAGAAGAGAAGAGAAGAGAAGAGAAGAGAAGAGAAGAGAAGAGAAGAGAAGAGAAGAGAAGAGAAGAGAAGAAGAAGAGAAGAGAAGAAGAAGAGAAGAGAAGAGAAGAGAAGAGAAGAGAAGAGAAGAGAAGAGAAGAGAAGAGAAGAAGAAGAGAAGAGAAGAGAAGAGAAGAGAAGAGAAGAGAAGAGAAGAGAAGAGAAGAGAAGTGAAGAGATGTATAAAGAGATAGATAGAGAAATGGGAAAAGTAAGAGAGTGTGAGTGAGAGAGAGATATCATCTTTAGCCTGACAATTGCGTCACTTTTATCGCTGGCGAAAATTAAAATCTAAGCCAAATACACGTTGGCACACAACTTGGCCAAAATATTGTTTGCCTTTGGCTTTGTGCTAATCACATCACGTGCGTTTTGGCTGCCTTTTTGGATACGATATACAAAATACACACACACACCAGCACACACACACACATACACACGCTTGTAATTGTGTGCTTATGCAACTATCTTTGTGCCGCAAAATGTGTTTTTGTGTTTTGGGCCAAAAGCAAATGACAAGCCATGTGTGCTGCTGCTTCTGCTGCTGGCTTGTCTCTGCCTTGTTTGGCGCTTGTGGTATTTGTCGCAATTGCCGTTAACTGTCAGCGCGTGTGTGCTTGATAGTATTTGTCGTTGTAAGCATACCCATATGCACATGTGTGCGTGTGTCTGTGTGTCTGTGTGTGTGTGCTCGTTTCATTATCAAAGCCAAGTTTGCCACTAAGCACGTCGTAAACAATAAGTTGGCCCAACACGGTTATTACTTTGTGCACAGCAAACGGCGACATTTATGTGTGTGTGTCCACATCTGCAGTGCGCCGGCACATCTTTATGGCATATATAATTTTTGCTTAAAATTATTTAATATTCCGCACTGTCCTGTTGCTCCTCGAGCTTGTGTGGCCCCCAACTACATGATTCTGGTAGTGCGTGTTGTTTGTATTCTTGCGGCTTATGTTATTACCGCCGTAATTTCAATTTTGGGCAGACTTTAATGCCCAAACAACGAGGTATTTATTAAGAACTTCCGTTAATACAAATATGCGCCATATTTCAGCTGTTGCTGCTGCACATAAAACTAACTAACTTTATTATATCAATATTTTGGCAAAACAACAGTTTTTGTTGCAGTTTCACAAAGCATTGCTAATTGAATTATTTTGCTAATCAACAATGTAATGGAAATAAAATATATATATTTCCTTTTTTGACTTGGTAAATACATTTTATCTAATTAGTGTCTGTTATTTCAAATAAACATTTCGTTTTTAAAAGCAAACAGCATTTAATTTTGGCAACTGCGCTCAAAAGTATGCTTTAAAAAATTTATTGCAGCTTTGCTGTTGCCGTCATCAAGCGAGAGAAGGAGAGAGAGAGAGTTTGCGACTAATTCTTTTGGCATTACAAATAGAATTCCCCAGCCAATTTAGCCACATACTTTAGCATCTATCTCAAGCTAAAGATATGTGTATATATATACATATATACTATGCTATAAACTACGATATTTACTCCTTTTGCTGCTGTCAGCTTGTGTTTTGCCAGTTTGTCGTTCTGTTTGTTTGCAATTGACATTTTAACTGACTGCTAAGTGCACTTTCTCTTTCTCTCTCACTCTCTCTTCGTCTCTTTCACTCTCTGTTTTTATTTCTTTATGTCTCCATCTGTTAGTTTACTTCAGTCTCTGGCATTCTAATTTAAATTAAACTAATTTGTAAATCTTAAACAGTGAAAAAGAGATGGATAGCGTCGTAGTGTCACTTGCCCTCAACGTGCCCTTGCAACAGACAAGACACACACACACACTCAAACACACATGTATACAGTGTATTTTTAACCCAAATCCATTAGAGCAGTTACTCAAGAACGCTTTAGATATTTATGTGCTGTGCACAGTTAGCTACAGATACTCACACATACACAGCTAAAGATACAGATACAGATACAGTTGCAGTTGCAGTCACAGTAGTCCCACTAGCAGCTACAGAGGTCACACACAGAGAGCTCAACGGCAGGAAGCATCAAGTAAATAGCAGCGGCGACTGCACTTGGGGGCAAATAACGCTGGCAAACAAATACGTAAACATTTATAAGATTGCTAAGCTCATAACGAAATGCACTTACACTTGAGCACACACACACACACACACACACACACATATATAGATACTAAACATATGTATGAGTGTGTGTGTGTGTGTGTGTGTTGGCAATACTTCAAAGTTGCAGGCTGCTTTAGTGTCAAATGCCTCTGCTGCTGCTGCTGCTGCTGCTACTACTCTCCGCACGCAGCATCAAGTATACGACCCGTTGGTCGTGTGCACAAGCTCATCTGCCATTCATATGGCTGCCCCATGTGGCAGTCAATGTAACGGTAGCATCTATGCACCTTGAGAACAGCTACTGTTTCACACACACACACACGCACTCACATTGCCACTGTTGGCTTAGCTGATGAACAGACGACGTTGGTTTAATAGTCCCCAGTTGAGGCAGCTTAAGGCAAATGAAAACTAGTTGAAAAGGCTGCAAGCATTGCATATCGACTAGAAAATACCCTGTAACGATGACATATAGTTAAATGAAGTAAGCTTTAGAAAGATTTGAAAACAATTTTAAACTACTGCATAAAAAGAAGGTTAAATTTATGAGAAAACAGTTGCTTAAACCTGACTTTTTTGGCAAACCTAAGATAGTTTTGCCTATTTTAGTTGCAGCTACAGGGTATATATTGTATAATACATATCTGTGTGTGTGTGGCACGTGGTTGTTGCAACTATTACTACGACTAATAACACTACTTTTGGTGCTGACTGCAAATCGCAGCTGGTCAAATGTAATTAACTGCATATTTCAGGGGAAATTAAGATATTGCCTGGCCAGACAGCTGCGGGCAACACGTTTTTGTGCTCGTTGCAAGTTCACATGTTACACAAACACACACACATAGAGTCACACACAAATGTCTGTGCCCGGCTGGCCTGCTGTCACTCAACTGCAGCTGCAATGTTGCACACAACCCGCATACTTCAACACACTCACACACATGTACATCACACATTCTTCCGCATGTCCGCGCATATTAAAAGTTTAATGCAAATGTAATGAGCGCCAGCGCATGCAAATGAACAGTTTGGTTTTTGGCCGCCGCCTTCTGTAACTTTTCCCCCTTAACCCTTACCCCACTGCCACTGCATCGCTGTGGTGCTAATGAGCACAGTCGCTTAACATCGCTGAAATTTGTTGAAAAATTTAAAAACTCTATTTAGCACTTTGACTGCAGCTGGGAATATTGCTCCGCAAAAATGTTGGTTGGCAGCTTGCGCGCTCATATTACATTTATTAGCCGAAAGAAGCAGCATAAACATAAAAAAAAAAAAACAATGTAACTAGATTCCATTAGAGCGCAAAATACAAAAGTTCTATCAAATTTGTTAGTTAACTGCCAAAAAACTTAACTTGTGTTGTAAATTACTTGAACAGAAAATTGATTTTCTGTTAATGTTGCAGTAATTAAAACATTTTCCATTAGCAAAGTTAAAAGTTGTTAATAGATTCATACAGATTATGCAGCTGTGTTATGTTACAATATGATTAGCGGTGCTAGTAAAGTAACGGTGTTTTATGTGCTGACTTTTTTTCATTAGCCTGCTACAACTACTACAGCCATTTGGTCAATATACATTCATTCATCTCGGTGTGTTTCATCTACCGCTTCTGCTGCTGCTGTTAATTGAATTGGCTGTTGGCTGTCACATCTGCTTGGTACACCTGTCGTGTCTATCTGTGTGTGTGTATGTAAGTGTATTTGAACGCACGTGCGAGCGCAAGTACAGGCAGACATGCCTACGATGTCAATGCTCTTCAATTCCCCGTTCTCCCAGTATGTGTGTGCGCCTTAATACGCATTCAAGCGTACAAAGAGGCGTATGAGTGTTGTGATATCTGCTGTGTTCAGCTCAGCACAGTTCGCTATCTGGCTGTTTTGTTATCTGCCTCAATGATGACTATGACAAGGACGCCATTTTCAGTTTCACTTTCATTTTCAGTTTTCTGGCTTGCTTTTCTACCATTTTCGGTCTCTCTCTCTCTCTCTGCTTCGCTTTCTCTGTGTCTTTCTTGGGAGGCGTTTAATTAAATGAAGTCGTTTGCATTAATGTTCTCATTACGTATTTGCCTACGGCGCAGCTCAGCGCTAAAGGAGCTGAAAATGCTGCTTATGGCAGCAGCACGAAATTCATTACCCAAATGGAGAGCAGGTGGTGCCACCTTTTGTCCATGCCACACGCATATGCATAGATTCAAGCTTACGCACACACACACACACACACATACACAAAAACACCCACACATATACAAATCCACGGTCAATTTTGTACTATCAGCGATGACATGAGACAATTTCTACTTAACGCTGATTACAATCATTACGTAATGGCAGTAATTTAGATTGTTCTATTGATTCCAATTAAACAGCGACTCGGAAAATAATATAATGCATTATGTTCGCAATTTCTAGAACACATTCTTGGCATTATTCACTCCTCAACATGCTTCGTACTTGCGCCATTTAGCAAATAAGGAAATATTTATTGAAAGGAAGTGACTTTATATTAAAACAAAAATATTTCAATATAATTTCTTAATCAAATTACAAGTTATGTAGTTTATTTTCAGCGTGAAAGTATGCTACAAAAAGTTTTACCTCAAATTACAGCGGTCAATAATTTGCTGCATACTTTTCAGCGCGCCATTTTATTAACTTCCTGCGGAAACCATTTCTGTTCTCAGCCTGGAACGCCACACATTTCAAAAGTTAGAAATATCCAAAGCTTGCTTTATGACATGACTTTAACAAAATGTCTTTTAGGCTTACAATTTTTGCCTTTTTCTGCAGGTCAAAAAGGTCAACTATTTAGAGTGTATACATTTGCGTTAGCAACACCATCAGTAGCCACATTATTTATTGTGCTCGTTGTTGTTGCCGGTGTTGTTGTTGTTGTTGCACGTTAGCTTGGCAACGTCGAAATCTAAATTTGAGTTCTTTATTGCTTTTTTGAAATTGTGCCGCCAATTAAGGTGCTCGAAAGCCGCATCTGATGCTGCCTACCAGTTTTGCGGTAATTAAGAACACGGTTAGCCAGTTGGCAGGTGAATGTTTTGCCGTTGCAGGCTCTGCCAGTTGGCAGTTTTCTAGTCTTCAGTTCAGTTCAGTGTTGCTAGGTCAACAGTAGAGCCAAAACCAACAACTTTTTGTGTGTGTGCGGAAGGAATGAAAAACCAATCGAGACAAGTGGCAGGTGGCTAGTGGCAGGTTGTAAGTGGCAGCTGGCAGCTGGTAGCTACAGTCTCTTCTCTTTATTTTTTTCTTCTTCGGCGTGGACAACTTGTGGTCGTTTTTGTGGATGAATTGGCAGTTTGATGGGAGGCTTTTGTTGCAAATTACTGAAGTTACCGTTGATTTGCATTGTAGCAACGCCAACTTACAGAAAGCAGCTCAAAACAGCAAGTCAGTTGCAACAGATGATGTAAGCGTAAACTGGCGGTGCCACCACGATCAAGATACTCGTTTATCCAGTCCCGATGATGATGAACATTCGTATAGATGCTGGGAAAATCATTTTGAGCACAGCCCAAAGTATAAGATACGATGCCAGTGAGTGAATCATTGCAGAAGAGTGGTCCACCCGTATCGCCAGGACATGGACCCATTGGCACCACATTGGCATCCTTGATATTTCCCGCACACAACATATCTGCACTGAATTGTGGTATTAACTGACGACAATATTCCGGCGTATACAATTCCACGTCCAGCATTGATAAGCTCGAGGCCAATGGACCATCCTATTACGAAAAGAATTTGAAATCATTTCAAGTGCTGCAAATGGATCAGTGACTCACCTTAAAGAGCCGTCCCCAGCCCATAACCGTGCAGATGGATCCATAAGGTGGCGGCTTGATCAGCGAGGGCATCACATCTATGTTTGGACCCAACTGTCTCGTTTCTGCAGTACGCAACAAAGCAATATCATTGTAGTTGTACATGGTAAAGTTTCTATGCACCACCGCAAAGGTCACCACCATCTGTACGGCATGTGCAGTGAGATTCAAACGATGACGACTGCCAGCCAAAATGACAATCTCCCTGGGTCTCAGCTCTAACTTATTGACATGCGTAATGCATCTGGCCGAGGTTAGAATAAACTTATCATTCAGCAAACAACCGGCACAGAAATGATTGTCTCCAAAATACGCCTGTGGCGAACGGGAACGCAATGAAACCACCGATGTTCTTAACTTCTGCAGACGTGCTATTGGAATTCCTTCAGCTATGCGTTTAGAACGTTGTGGGTAGTCGGCTTGAGAGCGCAAAAAACAAAGGCAAAACCAGAGCCAAAAGATAATACTTCGATAGAACATTTCAAATACGATATAGATATATTTTTATTTACATTTCGTTAGCCTTTAAAATTGACAGCACTATCAATGCAATTAAAGTAATACAAAGTGTATTAGTCTGAACAGCACTGGGACAAGAGTTTCGAATTTTTTCATTTATCCAGCCAATATGATACCACACATCCGTATAGATTGATGGCATAGACGTGTAACCACAACCGACACGATAAGAGACAAGTCCGTATATCGTTCGATTGTAGATCATGGGACCACCAGTGTCTCCAGCACATGGATGTTCATCCACGGATGAACTCTCATTGCCGGCACAAAGCATTTCCGGTTGCAGATTCTTGATAATCTCCAGGCACTTGTTATGGTCAAACAAGTTGACCTTGATGTGCAGCAAGTTGCCAGCCAAGGGACCACCCTAAAAATAGTGTAAATAGACAATGTAATATCCCTATTGAATTGAAACTTACTTTGTATAAACGTCCCCAGCCTAGAACCATAAATATGCTACTATTTCTTGGTTCTTCGCCGGGCAGGTTAATAATATCAATGCCGGGATTATCTGTGGGCCACCTCTGTTCCAGCTTAAGAAGAGCAATGTTATTGGTGTTCTTCTTCAGATAATTCTGCGGCACAATGATACTCTTCACTTTCCTAATCACCGTATTGGCTGTCCTAATCAGTCTATTGGGCGTGCCACCCACAACAACTAGGGAGCGTGTCCAATGCATTACTTTCTGATTACTTAAGAAAATTGTTGTAAATATAGTAAGAGTTTAATAAAATTCTACCAAACTCTTACCTCATTGTACACTTGGCCGCCGTCAGTACGTATTTGGGTGCTATTATTGTGCCCACACAGAAATGATTATCACCAAAAATGAGCTGAGGTGCACGTGATCGTATGGACACTACATATTTTTCCAAACTATGGGTTTCCTCATCACAAGATGGCTCCGATAAACGCTTCACTCGTCTGTCCGCCCAACTGGAGTCCAAGAGAAATAATAATAGCAGCATTTCCAATACTGTACAATTTCGAAAGTTCATTTCACAGCAAAAAGAAACGGTATTGTGTGTTTCAACAGTGTTTGGCAATTGAGAAAAAGATCTTAAGATGCAGTGCAAACAGCAGGGAAGGCATGTCGAATTCCATAAAAATTCAACAAGACAATTTAAAAACAAACTAAAATAAAAGACAAACACAAACACAAAGTGCAGTAAATTAAAATATTTATATAAAAAATAGCTAATTTACAATTGTAGTTAACTTTTTACACAAAATTCGTTTTAGTTTTGTTGATAGAAAATAACAGGCAACTATAGATAGAAAATCAAACAAATTAAGTATGAGAAGCAGTGAAATTTGTTTTGCCTTTTCAAAGAGTAAATAAAAAACTATTAAATTTGTGCAATTTTTGTGCTGATAGATGCACCGTCATTGATGATGATTGGTAGCTAAAATCCTGTTTATACCTTTTATTAAAGATTCCTGAATCTTTGAACTACGATATCTCTGCCAAAAATTTACCGATTTTCGAATGGTATAGCATTTTACACTATTAATTCTGCATCTAAATTGCAAATTATCTAGAACTTGACTTTTTTCCCAGATTTTGCATACCTACCCCTTGACATTTTTTAAAAAAAATTTTGAAATTTTTTTCTCCAATAATGATACAAATCGATTAGGAATTTTCTGCTTATCATAAATATATGTATATACTTTATGGGATCGGAAATGAGTTTTAAGCTAGTTAAAAGACAGTTATATGTATAAATACAGTTTGGATAAAGAAAGAGTTAGAGTAGGTAAAGTTTGTTCAATGAACCTATCAAACAGGAATACGAACCTATTTTAATACACTTTAGTACGTAGTAGCAAAGTTTATTATATTCAAATTTTTGACTTTAAATACTTTAGAAACTAGAAAAGTTTATATTTACAAGCTCTGGCATGAAACAAATTTTAAAGCTGCTGTAACAGCTGTCAGTCTGTCCGTCTGTCTGCTTACAGCTGTCACTTCAAGTGGGAGTTTTCCAAAAATTGTGTTGAAATTTGATTGGTTTTAAATTGGTCCATTGAATTTGTTTAGTTTGGCTTAGTTATGCTTCAACTTGGTCGGTCAATGAAACGATTTTGAAATACTTTTGGTGGACTTTGTTGTAGTGCTGGTGGTGGAGGTGTTGAGTAGTGGTAGTGCGGTTGCTTGGTGGTATTGCTGCTATGCTGGGCATGTGGTTGAAGTGCTCAAGTGAGCTCAACCCGCCTCAATGTCACTTTGCTTGACAGCTGTTCCACTGAACAGTTGACTATTGTAATTTTCAATGTGTCAGCCATGTTTTCTCAGGGTTCACAGCATGAGCTCTAAGCAAGACAGCATTGGCCAGAAGGGGTTAGAAAGAGAGGGAGAGAGAGAGAGAGAGAGTGGGTCTGTGGTGTCGCTGTTGAAGTTTTTATTGCGTGACTTCCTTTTTGTGTCGTTTCAAGTTTTGCAAGCGGTTGTGCTACAGCCACTTTTAGCTACAAGTTGATAACTCTTTGCCTTGTCTATATATAGATATATATATTCATATAAACGTACATATGTCTGTATGTGCGTAACATTCTTTCAAGTACGTTTCAAGCAAAGTTTGCGCAAAAACTTTTGTCCAAAGTATTTTTTGCTCAAATATTTTCATTTGCTGCGGCAGCTGCAGCAAATAATTGTGGTGCCGCTGGCCGTTGCACGCACACCACCGACACACTTTGTACATGTATACAATTGGACGCCTCGCTGATTTGTGGCAGGCAAATTTATTGACAATTCATGACGCACATCAGAATAACTCAGCAAAACCCACCACGCACTCCGCACCACTCGCCACTCCACTCACTCACAGCACTCAGCAGCCGCCGCAAAAGCCGCTCAAGCGTTTTGTTGAACTTTGGCGCAAGTTTGTCGCAAGTTTTCGACTGGCCGAGACTTTCCGGCTGGCGAGTCATGACAAACTGCCGCCCATTAAACCGTAGATATTTCATTTTTTTTTTTCATTTTCTACAGTAATTTTCATTTTTTACATTATTTTTTTTTTGTTATTATCAGCAAGGACACAACCAAAGCAAGTAGACTGAGAATCTGTGCAAGAAAATGGCAAAAGACAACAAAGTTTAAATTAATGGCACTCAACTATTAGCAAAATTAAAAACTGTCCAGATTACGTCGACCAACTTTAAAAGCGGTTAAGTGAAGTAGCGTGAAGTAAAGACGGAGTGAGAGAGAGAGAGAAAGACCGAGGCTGCTCTTAAAATTTAGTTATTGGTAGAAAAGCGATGCATATGCATTCGATAGCGCCTGAAACTATGCAACAGGCTGGCAAAACTTTAGCACAAGTGTGTGTTAGAGTGTGGGTGTGTGCTTGAAACTGGCGCTCAGTGTTGCCAAAAATCGTTGCTCAAAAAAAGCTAAAAAAACTTAATATAGTTTTAAATGTTGCATATATATATTACTTCATATCAAAGGTGTATAAATCAAACCGCAATTGTATTTCTTATATAATTTCTTTAGTAAATTTAGTTTTTTGCAAGCTAATTGCAGCAATAAACCCACTAAAATGCCAACACTATTGCGCTTTAACTAAACTACAAACTTTTTGTGCACTCTTGCTGCATGAAACATAATAAAACTTTTGTGGCTTTGACATGAAATTGCACTTTCAGTTGTAATTGTTGAGCTTATTTGGATTATGCCGCTAAATGTGTAGAGCATACTTGATTTGAATGTACCAAGTTTAGCCCGTGTTGTTGTAGATAGTACTTGTGATTAAACACACAGAGGTTAATAAATTTGCCAAGTCACTTGATTTGTGGACTTGAATTAATTTGAATTTATTGCCAAAGTCGTCGCAGTGTGTAAGTGCAAATTCATGTCGCGTAAATTAATTAAAACAATTTTGCATTTGCGTGGTAGTAAAGGGGTTGGCAGTGAGGGGAAAAGATAGAGGTGAACGGGGCTTAGAAATTGTGTAGTAGAAAATGTCAATAGCAAGCCTTTTAGACTGATGTATTACATTTTGGATGCTTAATTGAATTAAAGGCGCACCGAGACAGCGTCGACGTCGACGTCGTCGTCGTCGTCCTTGTCGTTGAGCCATAATTAAAAGCGCTTGGCCAACAATCAATTGGCAACATCACAGCTGGAGACAGGTACCACTGACAGTTGACAAAGCAACGTGGCAATGGCAACAAATGCTGCTGCTACTGCTGCTGCCACTGCTGCTGCTGCTGTTGTGTGGCAGGCGGCAACAGGCGAGAAGTGGCAAACAGTTGACTGTATTCGAGAGTAATAGAAATAAATTGGCGCCGCACGCAGCAGCAGCTGAAGAACTTCTTGGCCATTGTCTTGCCACGACAACAGTCAAGTGGCACTTGTGCCACAGTTACCCCGCTCGCTATACACGTAATATGTCTGTGTGTTTGTGTGTGTTTGTGTATCTATGTGTTAGCCAAGCTCATGAATTGCCAAGTGAGCCAGTTGCCAGGCAGCTGCTTAAACCTAATGAAGCTACAGCTCAGCGCGGTGTGTGTGTGTGTCTCTCTCTCTCTCTCTCGCTATCTCTGTATATTTCCTACTCTGAGTGTATGTGTGTGTTTTTGTAGCATGCCCCATTAAGGCGCACGTAATTAAATCTAACTTTATTAGCACTTTTACTCAAATGAGCGAATGAGGCGAAACATTGATGTGTTTGACGCGTTTGCATGTTGCAGACTCCACCATACGTACCAACAGTCGCACCACCCGCACCACTCATCACACATATAGTATATACTTACTTACTTACTTTCTACCTGCTCAATATGGCCCATTGTTTTATAGCAGCACAAACAAGTCATAAAAGGTGTTGCATACTTTTGCGCTGCCGCATTAAATAGTTGCCCAGCAAAGTATGCAATATTTTTTGATACACACTAATTTATATTAAAATTAAATGATATAATCTTTTGCATATACACTACTACCACTTCCCTCCAGTTTATTTCTTAGTTATAGTTTATATGTTTTAGTTTTAGATTAACTTATTAAATACTATTTGCCTGAGTTGTTTGAATTCTTGTTGTTGCCGTTAATTGTTGTTTGAATGTTGTTGTTAATTGCAGTTGTTGTTAAAAGGCCCAGCCACCTGTAACCACCAACCAACCAACCAACCAACCAACCAACCAAGCAACCACCAATCAACCAACCACTCAACACTCTTTCAAAACACCAGACCCCCCACTCTTGATTTCTCTGTTTCTTTCTTTCAATCTCTCTCCCTTTCTCTCTAATGTAGCAATATAAGAAGAACATTGAATGTTTATAATGGACAACTGCAATTAATTTTACTATCTGCTCACATTTCTCTTGTTTTCCAAATATAAAAAAAAAAAAACAAAAAACAAACAACATAAATCAATGCAAAACATAACGAAATTCCATTGAATATTTCCAAACTGAAATTGTGAAATTGCGGTGTGGGCGGCAGCTGAGAATAGCAAGAGCAATATCGATATCAATAACAAGAGCAACACCAACAGCAATAGCAATAGCAACAGAAATAACAAGAGCAAGGCCACGCCCACTGGCAAACTGTGCCGTGTTGCGGCTATTGACGGCGACGTTGACGCCGACGCTAACGCTGACGTCGACGCTGATGCTGCCTCTGACGTCAACGCTGACACTGTTGATGCTGACGATGATGACGAACAATGGTGGCAAAGTGCATTGAATGATGACAGAACCACAACAGTAACAGCCACAGCAGCAACAGCAACAACAATAGCAAATCAACAAATCAACAATAAGTTAAATACAACTGTAAATCGTACAACGACAACAACAACAACAACAAAAACAACAGCAACAACATATAGATTGACGCCACGCGCAAGTTTTCCGGAAATAATGCAACCACGTCTATCACTCAACGGCATGTTGAATCCATCGTATCCCTCATTGATGCCATCGCCGCGTCCACTTTATCGGGATCACAGTTCCCGCTCGATCAATCCACTCACCGCCTACGAGCAGCAAATGGCCGAGCTCGATGGCAGCTTTTATGGCAGCAATGCGGCATATTTGGGCGCCGGTATGGGCGGCAGTGCTGGTGGCGGCACAACGTGCACCAATTTAACATTGGGTGGTGGTGGTGGTGGTGGTAGTGGTGGCACAACAACAACAACAACATCTGCTGGTGCTGGTGCAGGTAATGGTGCTGGTACAGGTTCAGGTGCTGGAGGTGCTTCTGGTGGTTCTGGGCTTGGTGGTGGTGCCTTTCACACAACCGAACTATCAATCACACCAACAATACCCGCAGATGAGCAGTTTATTGATTTGGGAAGCTTGCGTCGCTTCTCAATCGATCGACAGAGCTTTCTCGGTAAGGTGCAGTCCATCAGTGTGTGTGTGTGTGTGTGTAAGGGTGTGTGTGGGTCGGTGTATTCCTTCATTTGATTTGACTCCCCTTCCCTACCAAAGTAAAACAGGCTAAAAGCAACACAAAATCCACAAAATTTACATTTTTTTATCTTTTTAATTATTTTATTTTATTTTTATTTATATTATGCGATATAAAACCTCAATGTTTTGGTTTTCATATTTTAAAATGAGTTGATTAGTATCCTTTAAAATATCGAAAATTATTTAAAAATCGGTTTGAAAGCCCTTTCCTATGTTTTGGCATATGAAATGAATTAACAAAGAAATTTTAACTTTTTATACTAAATACGATTAATATAATTTAAATATAATACTAAAAATATTTTTAAGCATTTACTATATAATATACTCTGACTTATATAAAGATTTTACCGTTTTGTTTGCAGATTTGGGCCCCAAGTTTGGCATATCCCAGCCGAAATTCGGTCAGAGCGTATCGCAACAAGGTTTCTTTAGTTCGCATGACAGCCTGACTACACCATGCCACACATCCCGAGCATCCAACTCTCATATGGCCACCGTAAGCACTGCCTCCGAAATGGATTTATTGCACAACAAACAACGGCACAACAACAAATCACGTGGCCGTCTGAAAACGACAAGCGGCGATCAGCCGCTATTGGGCACCTGGAATCGTTCCACAGGACGCGGATCGCAGGATAACACGCTGGCCAGTGTTGGTGTTGGTGCTGGTGGTGCCACCAATATGTTAATGGGGCACAATCAGTACGGCGGCAACTACTGCAACGGCACCGATCGGTAAGACATATAAAAATATTTATTATTAAACATGTTGATTAAATATTAAATTAAATGCTTTACCCTCTCTTTCGCTTGTTTAGCTATCCACGTTCGCGTTCGCAGCAGCAATCGCACCACAATGCCGCACAACAGCCGCACCACCCATACCAGCTGCAGCATTCAGCCTCCACGGTGTCACACCACCCGCACGCACATGGTCAACCCACACAGGGTGGACCCGGACCGCCTCATGGCGGCCATCCACACCAGACACCACACGGCGGTGGCGCCGGTGGTGGTGGCTCTGGTGGTGGTGCTGGGCATGCGGCACAGCCACCGCATCACCAGAAACCACATCGCACTGCCTCGCAAAGGATACGCGCTGCCACAGCTGCCCGCAAGCTGCACTTTGTCTTTGATCCGGCGGGGCGACTCTGTTACTACTGGTCCATGGTTGTTTCCATGGCATTTTTGTACAATTTCTGGGTGATAATCTACCGCTTCGCCTTTCAGGAGATCAATCGACGCACAATTGCGGTTTGGTTTTGTCTCGACTATCTGTCGGATTTCCTGTATCTGATTGATATATTCTTTCACTTTCGCACCGGTTATCTGGAGGATGGTGTCCTTCAAACGGATGCGGTTAAATTGCGCACACACTACATGAACTCAACGATCTTCTACATCGACTGCCTGTGCCTGCTCCCATTGGATTTTCTATATCTATCGATAGGCTTTAATTCGATATTACGCAGCTTTCGACTAGTCAAAATCTATCGATTTTGGGCCTTCATGGATCGTACCGAACGTCACACAAATTATCCCAATCTATTTCGTTCGACAGCTCTGATACACTATCTGCTTGTGATATTCCATTGGAACGGCTGTCTCTATCACATCATACATAAAAACAATGGATTCGGTTCACGCAATTGGGTCTATCACGATTCCGAATCGGCCGATGTCGTCAAACAATATCTGCAGAGCTATTACTGGTGCACGCTGGCGTTAACCACCATCGGGGATTTACCAAAGCCCCGCTCCAAGGGCGAATATGTCTTTGTGATATTGCAATTGCTATTTGGCCTGATGCTATTTGCCACTGTCCTGGGGCATGTGGCAAATATTGTGACGTCCGTGAGTGCAGCGCGCAAGGAGTTTCAAGGTGAGTACAAAACTGAAAAGAAAGAAATGGGAATTGATAAGGAAAATGTTTTAAAATTAATTTCAAATTCGTTGAAATATCTTAGTGGTCTACAAAATTTACTATACCATAGTTGAAAAGTGATTAATCGATGAAATGATAGGATAGCTATGTGATATAGTTTTTTGAATATAAATTTTTTTCAACTAATTGATCTTAGGGTGAAGAGTAGAAATTTAATACTAATCTTTTATGTTGTGTGAAACTGTCAAGTTCATATTTCTTATAGTTTAGTGTGTGCATTGATCAGTCAGTTAGCAAATTAACTTCACTGCATACATAAATAAAATTATATTCATTCAAAGAAGGCTGCTTCGTAATACTTTTCAATGCTGGCTCTTGAAAGCAATAACAAATGCATTGGGGAGCTTTTAAGAGCTAGACGTATGAATCGAAAGAACATATTCAAATCTAATCTAAAACACATTTTGTCTCGAACCTTATCAAGACAATTTGAAGCGCCTGAATGTATATACAAATTGTTGTTGTTGTTCTTGTTTTTGTCTTTGTGGTTTCAATATTAACGAGCTGCTTGATTAAACTGTTGCTCAGAGAGAGAGAAAGAGAGAGCTGAGTTTGATACAAGCACACACACAAGCACGCAAGGATGGCAACGATAATCCACGCACACACACACACGCATATACAGGCATGGCAGGCAGACATATAGACAGATATATGTATGGGAAACCTGGAGGGGTTGGATGCTCAAAAACATTTGACAAAAACAGAACAATGAGCAAAGCTCTCAAAAGTATGCAAAACTTTTTGGCTTTCGGAATTTTAGCTGCTTAAACTGAGGGAAAATTGTGTGTAAATACGAGTATATGTGCGTCTGTGCGTAGTATATATGTGTGTGTGTGTGTATAGTGTATACTGTATACATATATAATATAAAAGTCAAATGGCTTAGCAGACGTTGTCCTTTTGTGGCAGACAAACTGAGTGTGGCACTTGAAAGCAAACGAAACGAACTAAACTAAACTACTTGCAGTTTCTTGAGTAGTAGTAGCAGTAGTAGTAGCAGTACTAGTTGCAACTGTCGCTTGTGAGCTCAGTAGGCCATGAGGCCATTAGCTAAATGAACTCGTTTATTTGGCCCATAAATAACTAGGGAAATGCAAGTGTCGCCATTTTGCCCATTTTCCTTTTCCCATTCCCATTCCTTTTCCCATTTCATGCTCTCTGTCTGTTTAATTTCAAAGTCAATTGAAGAAAAGTGGAATGAAAATGAAGACGAGTTGGGTTTGAGTCTCGTTTCGTTTCATTTCGTTTCGTTTCGTCTCGTCTTGTCTTGTCTCGGCTGCTTCTTGTCTTTCATTAGGCGATGTCAGCTGAAAATATTAAGGCCACTCAACGGGCCAAAGAGCTAAAGGCCCCAATGGACATTGGCTAACTGCAACAGCAGCTTAGAGCCCAAACAAAGCAAATGATGGGCGTGGCAACTCACACTGCCACATGAATAGACTTCAAACTGGCAGGCAGCATGTTTACACAACACTTTTCATGTGTGCGAGTGTTGCATTCACAAGGGAACAGCACACAGAAGGAGAGACAGAGAGAGAGGGAGAGAGAGAATGAGGGAGAAGCGTGAAAGAGGAAAAGGGCAAAAAGTCAGCAAGCAAAGCTCAGCAGCTTAATGGACGAAACGTGATGCTGCATTAATTTCTGGTTTTATGCACTCAACCTTTTTTTTTTGCACTCTGTTTCTTTTTCATATTTGCATGCAGCAAATCTCAATTTTTATTGCACTACTGAAATTTCATTCGTTTCTGCTATTTTTTCGGGTTATTTACCGATTCATGTTTTGTAGAATTTCACTAGGTTGTCGCATATAGAGTATAAATTCTTTGAGATGTATACGCTGTTCATTTTTTGCATCCATATCGGAAAATAGCAGTGCGCATTCATCCTCTGTGAGAACTTCTCCGAAATTACCCATCACAATGCGTAAATCGTGAGCGTCAAAGAATCCGTAGCCACCGCGATTGAATGTCTCAAAAGCATGTCGCAGATTCTCTTCGCTCTCGATATTACACAATCGAGGGGTCATAAAGTGCAGAAAGTCATCGAAATTAATGCTGCTATCGTGATCCGCAGCCACGGTGCGAAAGAGATCATAGAGTTCGGCTTCAGTTGGTTCCATGCCCACGGCACGCATCATGGGACGCAGTTCTGTGGCCGTTATGTAGCCAGCCTTATTCACATCAAACTTGTTGAACACCTCTTGCAGCTCATTGAGCATCTCCGCCGACAGATCAATGGACATTATAATAAAGAGCAGAAGAAACAAACAAACAATATACAAAAATAAAGCAAATTCAATGTGTATGCGTACAAAAAACAACTGACAAACAAATCAAATCAGTTAAAAGGGAGGCAGATAAATGTAGGAAGAGAGAAAGAGAGACAGAGAACGATACTGTGAGGCTAATAAAACACTTAGGTGACCGTTGCGCTTCGCTGAGTTGGCAACTTTTCACGTAGTTTGCGGCAAAGGCCGCCGCCGCACAAAACTTTGCCTCGCATTATAATACATCATGCTAGTGGCATGCAACGAGTAACAGCAAAAAGGAGAGAGTGAAATGAGGAGAGTGGGTGGAGCAGAGCCATAGCATCATCCATCAATTTGTCAATTCAGCGCTTGCCGCATCAAGTGTGCGTTCGAATCAACCAACCAACCAAAAAAAAAAAAAAATCCCAAGTTTATGCCGCTCCTTCAGCGAAAAAGTTGTGGCAGGCTGAGGCAGCATAAAATCGCAATAAAAAAACATGAAATATGAAATCAAACTGCAACTTCAGTGCTTCACGGCGTATGCGTAATATAAAATATAAAAGCAAATATAACGCATACGCCACATTAGACAGCTGGCTCAACAAGTACAAAGTGCAGAAAACAAAACAAAATAATAGACAGCTCAACTGATTTTTCGTAGTGTGCTGATAAAGCATTTAAAGCCTTAAAGTCTTTTCTCAGCTCAAGTGATTGCTGTTGCCGATGATTTATTATTGCTTATTGGCATTATTAATGAGTTTTCTTTTAACTTTGTTCTGTTGTTTATTACCGATTACACAGCATTTAATGCGTTGTATTATTATATGTATGAAGCCAACAACCTGACATTTTTACACTCTCTGCACACACTTTTCTTACTTCCACTAACATATATGACATTTCGAAACTTATTTCAGCCGTTGAGTTGAGTTCTTTAGCTGCCTTTATTATTGCTGTTGTCGTTTGCTGTTGCCAGCAAATATTGCAAATTCCTCTAGTCATGACGCTTAGAGCGTTACACTTTAGTGATGGCCTTCTGCTACATTAAACAGGACTCTCCACTTGGCTTGCCCATCAACCAACAACAACAACAACTTTTTAAACTTGTACAATGTATATATGTACATATATATGGTATGTATGTACTTACATATATATTTACTTAGGTGCAGTCAAGCCAATCATTCCCCCCTCTCTTTCTATACCTTTACTCACTCTGACTGCTTTCTAGTTTATCGCTGAATGAAAATTGATTTTCAAATAGTTGGCCAGCCTTTTTTCAAATTTGATTGACGTTATTACATTACATAACATCACATCAGAGACGCACCGCATCGCACATACATATAGTATAATATATATTTTCTATATGTATACACACACACACTTGTACGAGCAGCTGGTTTAAGTTATTCATCCATTTAGCCCCACTTACGGTCCGTAGTCGACTTGGCTCCTCCCCACTGCTGCCTGTTTGCCTGCCTGTCTGCCTGCCTTCTGCCTGGTTACAACAAGTGGAAAACTGTCATTATATTTGAGTTATTGATGGTTTTTCAAAATCATTTTAGCAACAATGTTGTTACCACACACACACACAAATATACTCACACTCACTCACTCACACACACACACACAGTTACATTCACGCTTAGTTAAACGCCAGGGCTGCTGTGGCTTGTTAATGCCAAACAGGCGCAAACTTTAAACGCTGCGTGTGTATACCCTCTGAGAAGGGTATATTGGGCTTGCTTTATCGTCCGTTTGTACGTCTGTCTGTCTATTCGTTTTTAATCAAGCATGAGAAGCAGTGGGTATTAAACAGTTGGGTATGCTCAAGTTTACTCTATTCTATTGTTTTTTTTATATAATCTGCTGTCGTGCTTGTTGTAGTTGGCTTCAACGCTTCGGCAAACGCAAATGGCAAAAATTGCCAGACAAAATTATGCTAATTTGTTGCTACGTAATTATTACTGTAAATAGTTTTTTATGCAAATTGGAGATGTTGTCAGCGCTGTCAACGCTTTTGATTGATATATGTACACACATACTCCCCTACCCCTACTCGTATGCTGCGCCATGGATGCTGTTGTATGCTGTGAGCGGCTGCTGTGTAAATTTTCAAATTGTTTTTTTTTTTTTTGTTGCCTCTGCGTTGGCTTTTGGCTGCAATTGTTTACTGCAATTAAAACAATTTATGCGCTCAATTTACGCTCACACACACGAACACATACACGCATATAAACAAACACACTCTCTCTCACTGAGAGAGAGAGTCAGCGGGCAGTGGCTGAGAGTACTTTGAGATGTGTAGTGCCCTATGCGTAAAGGGGGGAAAAGGGATTTGCAGCCATTTTGACTTGAACCCGTTTCAGTTTTACAACTAATGCGCTCTCACTGGGCCCCTTGTACTCTTTGCCCCCCCTTTCCCCTACTAGCTACAGCACTGTCTTTCGCTTTACTCTCTCGCCTATTCACTCTCTCTCGCTCATGCACTTGCTGTGTGTGTTTTTATTGCTTCTTTCAAGTAACTGTTGTTGTTGCTCTCGCATATTGAGCGCGTGGCTAAAAATAGCACTGAGCGTACAGAAAAAGAGACAAAGAGGGTGAGTGATAGAGAGAGAGAGAGGCTGTGGGTCTGCTGGGGTACAGAAAGAGAGCTGAACAAAGGGGAGCTCACGTAAAAAGGGGGAAAGCACAATTCGCATTTGGTGCGCTCTTTTGCCTTTTGCTTTTGCTTCTGCTGTTGCCTTTGCCTTTGCTTTCTTCTGTCCTGGTGGGCAGCAGCAGCTTCAGCAGCAGCAGCAGCAAAAGAAGCAGCGTCCATTATCCACTTTAACTTGCCCGCCTTGCCAGCTGTATGTGTGTGCGTGAGTGCGGTGTGCTTGTATATGTATGTATGTGTGTGCTTTTGCTGTGCGTATTCTTGTGTTGTTGTTGTTGTTGTTGTTCGCTTCGCTGTTTGCTTACGCTTGCCACAACTACAGCTACAGTAACAGCAGCAACAACAGCAGCAAATAAGAGTCTTTTAATAAAGTGTGCTCGCTTTTGGTATACCCTGCAATAACATATAAAGCTGCATATTGTTTAAAGTATATATTCATTAAATTGAGTAGTTAAGAGTTATAAATATAAATAAAGGGTATAACTCTGTACTTAAATGAAAAATTAAGCCATAAACTCTAGATTATGCACAAAAGTTTTTGGGTCTCGATAATTAACATATAAATATGCTTAATGAATTCTAAATTAAGTTGTGACTTTCATACACATGCAAAATTTACAAGTTTCTGACATCCGAAAAGATTATTTTTTGGTCCGATATCATAGACTCTTAATCTGTCTTCGAAACAAATTTATAAAAATCATTCAATTCTACATGAAAACCTTTGGGTATTATACACCCACTTCATCAGTTCATTTAATTTATGATTACTTATTGAAATTCCAATAACTATAAATTGCACTAGACATACAACAGCCGAGCAGCTAAACTGTGGCAAATTTATGCCACTAAGTATGCAACGTTTTTATGAAAAATTCGAATTTCAAAGTCGACCGTTGCATATATGGCCACAAAGTCATTATGCTCGGCTAACCTTGTTGTGATAACAGGTATAAAAACAAGACCAAGAACAACAACATCAGCAACAGCAACAGCAATGCTTCGTCGCGTGTCCTCTGTGTGTGTGTATGCGAGAGTGTGCCACAGCTTCTTTGCTCAATGAGTGTGTGTGTGTGTGTTTATGTTTGCTGCTGCTGCTGCTGCTGCTTATGCCCTACAGCTGTAACCGTGACTGTGTCCCTCAATGTGTAACTGTATAAGTGTGTGTGTGTGTGTGTGAGTTTGGGTAAGGATATGTACATATGTATGTGTGTGTGTGTGTGTGTGTGTGTATTCCAATCAATATTGTAGACGCAGTCGACGCTGTTGGCCGCTTTTGCCCATTAAGCTGCATGTACGCCGACTTACGGTTGTATTTTTAGAACATGGCTTTTTTTTTTGTTGCTTTTGATGTTGTTGTTGTTGTTGTTGTTGTAGCTAGTATTGTATGGCTGCTCTTTAAGGGTAAAATATTCCATTATCCTTGAAAAGCGAAGGATTTTCCTAGTACTGGTTGCTGCTGCTGCCCCTCCCCTCCCCTCTCCATCTCCCTCTGTTTTTTGTTGCATGCAACCAAAAACACGGCTACTGCAGCTGGCATTCGTATTGCTATTGCTATTGCTATTGTTAGTGTTATTGTTATTGTTATCGCATTGCTGACTAACGGAGCGCATTTATTTTTGTTTGCCGCCTGAACAAATCCACAAGAGCAGAGCTTGAGCTGAGCTGAGCTGAGCAGCGAAGCAGCGGAGCGCAGAGCATCATCACATCCATCGTTGAGGCAGCTTCATCAACAGCTTCGAAATCAGTTTTCCATGTGGCAACAGCTAAAGCTAAAGCAAAAGCAACCGCATATGCATAATTAATGATACAAATTGGTTTTTCTTCAAAACTCGGCGGAAATTTTAAAAGAGCGAGATAGATGAAGAAGCAAGACAGCTTTATACTTTTACTAACTCGACTCTTAAGCCAAGATGAAGTCATAACTCAATTACCATAGCTTCTTAGGCAAGCAGAGTATACTATACCAAGTTGTGCTAGTAAATACTAAAACATATTTAACATTAACTTGGAATTTATGCAATTGCAATGCCAAAAACTAATGAATCCCTTGACGGCATTTGCACAATTGCCAAAATGCCAAACACATTTCATAGCATAACTTGAGGCTGCTCAGATATATATAGAAATATATTTACTCTGCCATAAACTACATCTAAAAATTGCCCATTCATGCGTCTAATATTTTTATGTCTGAGCTAAAAACATAAATTAAGCAAATTTAATGGGCTTTGTAATTGACTTTATTGGAATTTGATTTACTGAGACTTTTACTAGAAAGTTTTACATCGTTTTGCCATACACATATAGTACAGTAGTGTATTACGGCAAAAACAATTGGCAATTCAAATTGATCTCTCAATTTGCAACACTCTTGTATCACATATAATCCGCATATTTCAGCAACATATCAAAAGCTACTTTTAGTTTTGTATTCCAAAAAAAAAAAAAAAAAGAAGAGAGATAAAAAACAACAAATCGCTTTTGATGCATTTTTTAAGAGTTTTGCCAATGGAAAATGGTTCAATCAATTGCTTATAGTGTATAAGCTCGCATCACTTTCGTATTATCCTCTTCCACACCTTCCTGCTGCTCCTGCCCCTGCTTTGGATATAAAACTTTTCACAGTTAAGCTGTTTTTGCTTGCAGTGTAGAGACTAGGGCTCATGCTCGTCATATTATCCTTTATCTTGGCCCACCTTTGGCCCTTTTTGCTGTTGCTGCAATGCTTTAAAGTGAGTGCTGCATAACTTGCTGCTGCTGTTGCTGCTGCTGTTGCTTTCATATCCTGCCATGGCAGGTCAGATAGGACAGGGCAGGTCCTTTGTCTTTTAGCTTCACATGCAGAGCACAGCGTCGTCCTTAAGTGGTTTCTAGTTAGTTTGAAATTTTCACTTGGCCAGCTACTTTCACTCCATCCACGACTCCTCCAACTCCACCCAATTCCCTCGCCTAGAAATTCGACTTATTCTTTAGCTTTAGTTCTTTTCTGCATTCAGTTGGCGTAGTTTTCCTTTAGTGCTTGGTATTTTTTGTGTCTTGGGCTTATGAAAAGGCCGGAAGAGCAAGTTTTTGTCACGCATATTTACTGTTTGTATAAACTCGAGTTGCCTGCCTTATCTCCTACTCCTCCTCCGCCTCTCCACGCTGCACCCTAGAAATACTTGCTGCAGTTTTGTTTGCCAGACAATGGTTTCAACTTTTGCATTCAGATGTTTTTTTTTTTTTGTTTTCTTCCTTTTATTGTTTGTTACGCCACAAAAGGCAAAACTCATATATGACGCCAACTTTTTCCACAGCCGTCAACTCTCTGCCACATGCCACACATACGCAATAGCTGATCAACTCACTTCACAGACAGATAGACAGAACATGAGACATTTAGACAATTTCGACTTTCATGGTGCTTTTCATTCATTTATAGTATTTGTTGACAGTTGAACTTGCTGTGCAGCTCAACTAACTAACAAGACACAAAGCCTTGCGTGTGCAATATCTAAATGCAATTATAGTTACAGATTAGTGCTTAAGGTGGCAGGCGCCACAAATTGTGGCAGCACAACAAACAACAGCTGTATGTAGCAGCAGCAGCAGCAGCAGCAGCAGCAGCAATAGAAATAACAACAACAACAGGAGCAGATCAAAATGCGCCTGTGGCAACTGCAGCCAAGCAGAGCATAAAATGAAAAATAAATAAGAAATAAACGAAAGCAGAAAAATAATAACAAGAAATTTGTTGTAGCTTTGTTGCTGATGTACCTTAAGATATCCTAGATATTAACTAGGGGTTAGATAAACTTAGAAAGAATAAAGTTTTCTACCGACAAATTTGATAAATCGTATAAATATACAACAAAAAGGTGAAAAAATATGAAAATTTTACGAAATAATGTGAGTTTTGTTAAAATAATGCTAATGAATAACTTACATGCCAAACTGAGCTAGAGTATAATTGGATTTTGACAAGTTTAATAACTTAATTACTGAAATTAATGCGAATTTAATTGAAAACTGGACTATTCTATGCCTAGCTTGATTACTCTATTGCGTGGTATTTTAAAAGGAAAATCTGAGGCAAAATGCTGCGGCGCAGAAAATGCGAAGCCAAATGCAGTTTGCAAAACGCGTTTGGGGGCAACAATGCCACGCCCAGTTGAGCAACTTCAGGGCAAAATGGCAAATTGAATTTTGTGTGTTGGCAAAGTGCAACGGAATGGAAAGAAAAAAAGCGTTGAAAGCAATTCTAGTATAAGGATAAACTACATATATACCGACTATATAAACTATATATATAAATATTTCTATATTAAATAGATATACATACATACATATGTGTGTATAACAACCACAATTGGAAAGCCAGATAAATTGAACTAGCTGAAATAATTGCAGCATAAACAAAAGTGACAAACTTACCGCAATTGTAAAGCCACAGCCACATGCATATGGTATGTCATATACATATATATATATCTAAATTCTATATAAAAAACATTGGCATACGTTGGCAATTCCAATTTATTTTTAGAACAAACACACACCGACACTCACACATATAATACGCCATGGAATATGCAATTAATATTTAGATTGATTTGCAAAATGGTAACAAAAAACTCAGAAAAGCGTAACGTGCCAAAGCTGCCACGCCCATCTGCTGTTTGCCCATTTACCAATTTCTCCAATTTTCTCCCATTCTGTTTCGATTCTCTTGTTTCTCCTTTAGCTGTGGCATTTTTTTGCCGGAATGCTTTCAGTGTCAGGCAGCCAAGCAGAACCGCAATAAAAATCGCTGTAATTTTGCATGCTGTCGTCGAGTAAAGTGTGTGTGTGTGTGTTCGATGTGTGCGTGTGTATGCGTATCTGTTTTTTACTATCCGCCATATCCGTGGGTCATGTCAGCTCTCTCTCTCTCTCTCTCTCCGCCTCGCTTTTCCTCTCAAGATGTTGCGTTGCCATGCAAATAATCCTTGAATGCGTTCGTTTGCCAATTGCCAAGTTGTAAAGTGAAAAAGTGAGTGTGAGCGTGTGTGCGTGTGTGTGTGTGTGCTTATGACAGTCGATAACCGATAACCGATATCCCAAACAAGCAGTCAAAACCACAAACACATTTACCCTCCTACCCACCAGATACTCCTGTATCTCGGTACATGCAATAAAATTCCAGAAACTTTGAACAAAATCCATAAAATATTTTTAGTAGTTGTCTACTTGCATGATTTATTCGTTGGTTAAAGTTTCATTTGTGGCACACGTTTATGCGTTTCAACAAATGTGACATTTATGTGCAGATATTTGGCACATGGAATGTCACCAAGTTATCGAATTTATGAGATTTATTTTGATATAAGTCTAAAAAGAACGTTAAACAGATGCTGACAAGTCGTTAAGTGTTTGCTATACAAGTAATAACTTGCTAATAATAAATTCGTTACTAAAATCAATTAATTTATAAGTAGAGGCAAAAACTAATTTGATTTTAAATTAACATACACTTTATTTAAAAGGTTAGCAGTTTAATTTCCCTACATCTAAATCAAATCTTTGAGCTAATTCAATTTGTTGGCTGTCATTAGCCAGGGAATTACCTTTCCTACACTAATCTAATTGCTAAAGTGTGGCATTTGATAAGAGCAAAGTTTTTCGATTAGGAGTATAAATTACTCAGTCAAAGATTAAAGCAATGAACGACAGGCGAAAGTGTTTTAAATCAAGTTCAATTCAATACTACAGACAATTCACGCGAATCTAAAGATTAGATAAGTGAAATGTGTTTAAAAACGAACACAATTAATAAAATATATAGTAATTGAAAATAGAACTTGACTTCTAGGCTAGCAGCTAAAAGTGGAAACTGCTTTGGGATTGCCTTTCATAGACCAACAGTCGCACGGTTATCACTGTTAGATAAGACTTTTAAAAGCAATAATAAACTTAATAAGCACTACAAAAATTACTCATATACTAAATTTAGGAAGCACATTGCATAATCAAACGTGGAAGTACTTTAATGGCAAATAAATCAAAGAAAGAGCAATGCAAATAGCAATTGATAAAAGCTTCCCTTAGGTTTACTTTGAAACTCAAACAGTTTTGTAGGTTCCGGGTAATAGGCAAACTCTTACAAAGCAGATAGCTCTAAGAAAACAGTGCAATTAACTAGTTTATAGTATTTAAAGCATGTTATTTTATTAGTAAACAATTCAAAGATACTAGTTTAGACCAAAACCTGATCAGTTTCATAGCTGCCAGGCTTGAGGCAAATCCTTGAACTGGTATTCAGTGGTTGTTGTTCGCAGATCAAATCGTTAAAAGTGGTGCAATTCCTCACACTCAGGCCGAAGTTGGAATATCCCCAGTTGTTTCCTTTATATCCATACAGCACCAAACAGTCACCAGTAGCTGGCTTAGGTTCTTCTGGTGTCCAGGGCAAATAACGTGCCTGCTCTCCAGTACTCTGCCAGTAATACACACCCTTCTGTCCCAATGTGTTGCCCGATGTCCAGAATCCCCTAATCCATGGTGCTGAGGTGCTTAACCACTTCTCAATCTGCTGCAATTGTGTCTGATTCTGCAGACTGAGTAGCCCGCTGGCACCCACGGAACGACAATAACGATCTGCCTCGAACCAAGTAAACCACGCATTGGAGGCATACAGACACTTTCCTGCCACGTTGGTAAAGTTCTTCTGGCAACCGAATGTGTCATTACTCTGCACAAGATCCAGTTGGGTCAGCGCTAGGCTGAGTATGGCGAGTCCTATTACTTTATGCCACAACATTTTCGATATTCACTAAGGTAACTGTCAGTTATACATCAGCCTTTTATAGTCGTTGGTCTGTGGTCTTATCTGGCTTATAATAATAGAAAATTGATAAGCTTTCACCAAGTCTTATAAATAACCAAATGACTAATGAAAAAACCTTAACAGCCAAATATCAATTAAAATTATCTTTAGCAATTGATTAAAACGAATTGCAAGACTGCAAACATGTTCTGAATCTGCTGCTTAACTAATTAACTAGTAGATTGATTTAGTAAAATAACTGTTTTTTCAGTTCATTTATAACTTTAATTCGGATTTAATAATTTATAGGCATCAGCTTAGCTTAGCCCAGAACCTGGACAGTTTCATAAGAGCCAGGCTTGAGGCATATCCTTGAGCCGGTATTCTGAGGTTGCTGCTCGCAGACAAATCCATACCAACCGGTGCAATTGCGGATTGCCAGGCGGTAATCAGAATAGCCCCAGTTGTTGTATTTGCTGCCATAAAGGGTCAAGCAATCGCCAGAAGCTGGTTTAGGTTCACCCGCTGACCAGGGCAAATAACGAGCCTGCTCTCCAGTGTTCTGCCAGTAGTAGATACCCTTCTGTCCCAAAGTGTTGCCAGAGGTCCACACATCCTGAACCCATGGAACTGAAGTGTTCAACCATTTCTCAATCTGCTGCAATTGTGTCAGATTCTGCAGACTCAAGAGTCCAGCACCCAACGAACGACAATGACGATCTGCCTCGAACCAGGTATACCATTTATTGGAAGCGTACAGACACTTTCCTGCCACGTTGGTAAAGTTCTTCTGGCAACCGGATACGTCATTACTCTGCACAAGATCCAGTTGGGTCAGCGCTAGGCTGAGGATAGCTAGTCCTATTACTTTATGCCACAACATTTTCGATATTCACTTTTCGTTTCACTTGGTTTAATGTTGGTGGAACATGTGCCTTATATAGTCGTTGGTCAGTTGTCTTATCTCGCTTATCACAAGAGGGAAATGATAAGCTTTGACTGAATTTATTGAGAAATTTGATAAACGAGAGACTATGGAAAAATCCCCCTAAATAATATAATTTTAAATAACGCTGGCAACTGGTCTTGGCGAATTTTAATTTAAATAATGTATTAAAACAGAAGTTGTGCTTGGAATATATTCAATGCTGTCTAATTTAAATTCAAACAAACATTTAAATTAAATTATCTGTTTAGTTTTCAAATTAGAAACTTCAACAACAATTGACCATTATTAATAGTCAACTTCACCTGTCCACTAAATTCTCGGAAATCACACCAAGCGATAAGTTTATATTGAATAATTGATAGTGCCATTTAAAGCACACCACAATGAAAGTTTCAATTAATTAAAATTGAGTTTAGTATAAACAAAGAAATGCCAATTTAATTATTTTCTTTTATTGAAAGGAAAATATGTTGTGGTTAGTCATACTGAAACAATCAATTGATTATTTTAGACTAGAGCAAAACCTGTGCAGTTTCATAGGCACCTGGTGTTAGACAAATTGTGGTATTATATTTCTGTGGCTGCTGCTCACAGACATGAGGTCCCCAGTAGGTGCAGCTCCTTACAGTTAGCAGGAAATCGGAGTAACCCTTATTATCCATCCTATTGGCATAGAGTATCAAGCAATCTCCATTTGCCGGTATAGGTTGTCCCGGAGACCAGGGTAAATTATAGCACTGCTCACCGGTGCTCTGCCAGAAATAGACTCCCCTTAGACCCAGCGAATTGCCCGAGGTCCAAAAGCGCGGAGTGAACGGTACTGTGGTATTTAACCATTGTGAAATCTGTTGCAATTGTGTGGAATTCTGCACGCTCAAAAGTCCTGCACCCAGCGAACGACAATGACGATCTGCCTCATACCAGGAATACCAGTTATTAAAAGCCGACAGGCACTTGTCGCCCACCAAAGTAAAGTTGTTTCTACAGCTGTTTGTAGCTAAATCCCCGCTAGCTTGCTGCAACTGCAACAGCAGCAGACCAAGCGTGGAAAAATAAATTAATTTTTGCCACAACATTTTCTGCCAATAAGTATAAGTCACTATTTAATTAATCGGTTGGGAATACCATTTATATAGCATCTGTTTTGGCTTGACTTATCTGCTGTCGATATGATTCACTTGCTTTAGTATGAAGCGATAAGTATAGCAAAATGATATTAAAAACTTGCAAAGTAAGTAAGTCACAGAGCGTAGCAAAAAGTAAACCATAGATAAGTGGATAAGAAATTCTTAGTTAAATTAATAAACAATTTCATTTAATTTTAAAACACCAGACGGAAATAAAAGCATCGGAAATCATGGAATGACATACATTCTGCTAGGCTTCAAAAACTTTAAAATTATTGAACTTAGGACTAGATTACAACTCCTAGTCCCAGTATTATTTTCAACATAGCGCCGTGCCAAGTTTAAACCAAAACCTGACCAGTTTCATAGCTTCCCGGCTTAAGGCAAATTCTTGAAGTGGAATTAAGAGGCGCGTGTTCGCAGATATGTGGTGCGAAATAGCTGCAATTGTTGATTTTCAGCCGATAATCGTAGTATCCCTGGACGCTATAGTGGTTGGCATAAAGCAGCAAGCAATCACCATTAGCTGTTTGAGGTTCAGCCGTGACCCAAGGCAAATAACGAGCCTGTTCGCCAGTGCTCTGCCAGTAGTACACACTCTTCTGTCCCAATGTATTGCCCGATGTCCAGTACTCCAAGACCCATGGGTTGTTGCCGTTCAGCCACTTTTCAATCTGCTGCAATTGCGTCTGATTCTGCAGACTGAGTAGCCCGCTGGCACCCAAGGAACGACAGTGACGATCTGCCTCAAACCAATTCAAATAACTATCGGTGAGCAGCACACACTTTCCTGCCACCAGAGAGAAACGCGGCATGCAGCTACCATCATCAGCAGCAGCATGACTTAGCGTCAGGCCAAGAATTGCGAGTCCAAACAATTTGTGCCACAACATTTTCAATATGCACTACATAGAGTTGAGAATAAGTTGGAGGAGCCAGTGCTTTATATAGTCTCTGGTCAGTTGGCTTATCGGCAAAGTAGACATTGATAAGAAAAATTGCAGTATGATAGTTAATTCAGCAATGATAAGTTAAGCATTTGAAGAGTAGCTGCTGAGTGATTTATAAACATATCTTTAAGATTGTCTAAGAAGTTTTTCAGTTCACTTTGCTATAAATTACCAAAGTATTTGAACTTTTGCCCTTTTTGCTTGACTGATTGGGCGACAAGGTATTGAAATTTGATCACTTGACGACTGTCGACAAATGGCTAAATGATAAATGAGTGTGTTTGTGTGTGGCAATGTATTGTTTTTGGACGTTGTGGCGTCACTTGCATTATAGATGAGTTCCTTGTGCTGTATATGTGTGTGTGAGTTGCCTGCTGGGCCGACAAGCAATTTTATTTATTTGTTTTCAATCTGTTTGCTTGTTTGCCAGTTGGTTTGCTAATGTTTACACGAGCAAACATTGAAAGCAGTCTTCCTACTCCTACCTACCTCTACTCTACCCTCTTACTCAATGCTGCATCCATCGTACTGCCCAAAACTCCCTAAGCTCTGGTGACACCAAAACCAAGCAGCCAGGCAGCTAGTCAGCCAGCCGCAGTTGTCAATCGACAAATTGTGTCAATATTTGCTGGCAGTGACGTTGAGCCAAGAAGAGATTTAATTTCCTCGCAACAGAACGGCGCTTGCTTAGACACACACACACACAGCAGCTCACACACACACACAGAAACAAATTGAAAAACAAAGACAATTGTTAGTCACAGCCACTAGCCAAAAGATGTTTGTTCACGCACATGTCTTGAAAGGGCAATTAACGAAAGAAATTGATCTTTATTTTAGATTTGGACCAACTAAGAAGAAAAAGAAAACCAGACATAGAGTAGACTAAATTAGAAAGTTGGAAAGGGAAGTTGAGGCATTATATTAGTAGCTAATAGAACTAGTAAATAAAACAGCATTTAGTCATCAAAATGGACCACGAAATGTCTGGTTGGCAGTGAAGAAAGCATTAAATTTAAATTATTACCTATACGTAATGCCAAAAATATCTAAAATAGACCGAAATCAATATGAATATTATTTAAATTAAAGTCTGATAGCTAAAATTGAAGAAGTGTGAGCATAAGATTGCGTATACGCAATGATTTCAAACAATAAAAGGGTTATTTTAATTGATTACATATACGCATAGTAACCAACTCCAAACAGAGAGTTTATAGAAAAGAAATTTCATTCATGTAGATGAAGTTATAGCACCATATTACGCATACGCAAGAAAGTATAAGAAATTACCTTTAAGCTTACTAACCAGCAAGAATAGCTAGAATCCAAAGAGCTAAACCTATGCTTATGCCTGTCTTTCAAATTAAGCACTCGTTTAGTTTGCTTAAATCCCAAATATTACTACTTGAAGCTAATCAGTCTTAAGCAAAGGCAGAACTATAAATAAATTGGGTATATATTGAATATATTGAAATTTATGCAGGACAACCAGGTTGATTGGCTTGTTATGCCAGCGCGCTGGCTACAACGATTAGTGGGTCAAAACAGTGAGCGGCATTTGTATGCCGACAGCGTTTCAATTTCTCAATGTGTTTTGTGCTTATTACTTTGTATATATGTAGATGGAACTTGTAGTGAGTGTGTAATAATATACGATTTCTTTTGGTATTTTTGCAGCCAAACTGGATGGAGTTAAGACGTACATGCGCATGCGGCGTGTGCCGAATCATTTGCAGGTGAAGGTCATCAAATGGTTCGATTACCTGTGGCTCACACAAAAGTGTTCGGATGAGGAGCGCGCCGTATCCTGTCTTCCTGATAAATTAAAGGTAAATAATACAACTGTGCCTGCGCCCTCAAACAAGCAGCAGCAGCAGCAGCAACAGCAACAACAACAGCAGTCTGTTTGTGGCCCTTTTATCCATTTTCATCAAGCTTAACATTTCATCTACAGTCTGCCTTTTCCCTTTAGCCATACACGAATTGTCCATTTCTCTGTTTCATGTTATCGTTTTATTTTTTCTGCCATTCCCCTTATCCTCTGACATTTTCTTTTACGATTTTGCTTTACGTTTTGTGTTCTTCTTAATGCCCAATGCTGTATGCGAAGCTGTTGTTGTCCCTGGTTCTTAGTAAATGTATCTGTATCTGCAAATGTATCTGTATCTCTATCGGTTTTTTTTTGTTTTGCAGGCTGAAATAGCAATTAACGTCCATTTAGATACACTTAAGCGGGTTGAGATTTTTCAAAACACTGAAGCTGGTTTCCTTTGCGAATTGGTGCTGCGACTGCGACCCGTGCTCTTCTCTCCGGGCGACTACATTTGCCGTAAAGGTGAGTGACCAACCAGACTTGCCATAAATAATCACACAGCCTCACTTAATACTGTACTCTCTTCCCTTTCTCTCTCTCCCCTCGCTTTCTGGTTTCTTTTGCAGGTGAGGTGGGCAAGGAGATGTATATTGTGAATCGTGGCAGATTGCAGGTCGTTGCTGACAATGGCAAGACGGTGATGGCCTCGTTAAAGGCAGGTTCCTATTTTGGCGAGATTAGTATACTGAATATGGGCACCGCAGGTAAAGAACTTGGTAAATATCCCGTTTTAGTGCGACAGGCGGAACAATAACAATAGCAAAAAATAACAACAACAACAACCAACCAACCAATATCTAACGTAACTACAAAATAAACACACAAACACACCCAAATATATACTAAACAAAATTAATCAACAAATATCTTAAGTACAGTATATAGTAACTTTTAGCTATATGTGTTTGTATTCACCTTTAGACAAGTCAATGCTCTCCTTAGCAGCACAGCATATCGTGCACTCTATATATTCCTATACCAATTCACACACACACACACTCCACTTAACTCTTTGTGTGTCTTTCTTAGGGCGCATTAATTGATTGCTTTTACTGCAAACTCTATTTAATAGAGCTCCATTTTCCTCCTATCTATCTATCCGTGTGTGTGCAATCATTTAAATCCCATCAGTTGATATTCATGTTGTTTTTTTTTCCTTTTTTGTTTATCCCTTTTATGCTATTATGTTAATTTTTCTTTAGTGTTTTTCATTTTTTTCTGTATATTGTTTTTTGTTTCGATTGCGAAATTTGCATATTTCGATTTTTCAGCCGCCCCTAAAAGTATGCAATGCACTTTTATTGCACACCAAACAGAACGCGCATTCTATCTCGCTCTATGTGTGTGCGTGTGTGTGTGTTTCTCGCTTGCACTCAGCACAATTAATGAATGCCAAATGCAATTATTGCACCTGCATGTTCTCACATTCATTCACACACACAAACACATCCGCACACTTGAATGCACACACAGACACTCACTTCTACTACACATTGTAGTGTTGCCATTTTATGCAGCATTATGTAATGAAATAAACTACAATGAAATCAGCTTAAATCGAGTTCAATTGCCAGCAATAATTGTGGTTAATTCCTTGTCAGAGTAAATTCTATTTATAGAATATACAATATCTATGGTATAAAACATACACATCTATCAATTGATATAGCAAAATGGCGCTCAACTGTAAACGCTGCTTGAGGCTTCAACTTAATACAAAGCGCAATGTAATTTATCTCAGTGCACACACTCACACATATACTTTTTGGGGCGCGTCACTTGCAGCTGCTTAATTAAATCTTCTTGCACTGGCAACATCAAATAGTATTCGTATCTGGTTGGCAACATTAGCTGACAGCTGGCAACTGGCAGCTGGCAAACTTAATTTTATTTGAATTTTTCGGCTCTGGCAGTTGGCATTGAAAGTTTTGCGCTCGTCTGGCTCAATTAGTCGTTGACTTGCAGACAAACAGACAGACAGATGGATAGACGAACAGACGGACAGACAATTGGCCAAGTTTTGGGAAAAGTGACAAGAAATGCGCCATCGAAACGAATCATTTAGTTTGTTATTTACACTTTAGTTTACTTCTTGTTGTTTTTTGCATGATTAAATTGCTTTCAATTGAAGCAATTATCATTGTTTTCTCATCTTTCCCCCAAAAACTTTACCCTTTGAGCCCCGTGTTCTAAGCCCTAGGCCAGCAAACTGCCTAAGTAGTTTGTAAGTGTGAAAATCGATAATTTAGCTAGTAAATACTACTTACTCTATCTTGATCTCTCTCTCTCTCTGTCTATCTATCTATATATCAATCTCTCTCTATCTGTCTCTCTTTGTGTGTGTCTCCCTCCTCTGATTCGTTGTTGTATTGCTTTGCCTGGCCGTAATTCTAAACGTTCTAATTGTGTTTGAAAGTGTAACAATTAAGTATACGACACGTTGATACCACAATTTATACAATTTTTGTTAGAAAAACAACAAATGGTTTTTTGTTTGTTGCTACTTCACTTGTCTGCTACACTGCACAACAAAAGAAATTTAAATATTTTAATTGCACGCCAAAAATTTTAAATTAACAATAAAAAATGAAAAAGAAATTCCCCAATTGAGTTAAGTTTGTAAAACAAAAACATTTTGGCAACTAATATTAATTGCATAAACCTTTTGGTAATCGTTGCCATTTCTTTAAAATACACACATGTACACAATAATAGGTGCACCAATGAAATTAAGAACTGCAGAGAGGGTATATTGTTTTTGTCATGAAGTTTGTAGTGTATTGAAGAAGGTTTGACAGTCTCCAAATATATATAGATATATGCCATATCCATCAAATAGCTTTTCTAAAGCAATCCCAAAACAAATTTACCCAATATATATTTAATACTTGCCATATACGTATGAAATAACTTACTTTTAATTCATAAACTTCTCTGTGGAGGGCAACCAATCTTTAGCATGTCAAAGATTACCTCTCTTGCTGGTTAAACTTATTTCAGTTTCATAAAAGTTTATGTTTTTTTGGTGTACCTATTGTTATGACCGTGTGTGTGTAGTTGTGCATCCATTTAACTGCCTCTGTTTGTTAACTGTCAACCTGCAACTGCAATCTATAAACAATTCCCCAAACGCAAGTTGGCATGCAATTTTAATGTCTTTGTGTCTGTGCAGTCGACAATAAGAACAGCAACGAACAACGAACAAACAAACGAACAAAAAGATATTGTACTGTAAAGATATTAAAATTAAACTTTTGCCTTCCAAACAAAACCCAAAAAAAAAAAAAAAAAAATACAAAAACAGGAAACAGACGCACTGCCAGCGTACGTTCCGTCGGCTACAGCGATCTGTTTGTGCTGAGTAAAAAGGACATGTGGGACGTACTCAAGGAATATCCTGCGGCGCGTGTGCGTTTGGAATCGATTGCCGTGAAGCGACTGGAGAAATACAAGAAGGCGCCGCTGGAGAAAGGTGTGTAAAACAAATGCATTTCCCTCAATTACTTCTTTCCGCTTCCTACCAAAAACAAGAACAACAACAAGAACACACGTTCTCTATCGAAATTTGTTGTAACTACAATGAGTATTGGAATATCTGAATGCGTTTCTTTTGATGATGATTCCCCGTTTGATTAACACAAAATCATTGCTTGTTTTTCTTTGGCTTTACCTTTCTTCGTTTCTTTGTATCCCAATTTATTTTCTTTTCTTTTCTTTTGTTTCTTTTTTGTGATTTTGGATTATATAAAAAACACAGTCAAATACTTTAATGTAGTTGCCATGGGCCGCTGCCAGTCAACGCCGGGTCTGGTGGAGAGCTGTGGCCGCACCACACTGGAGGATATGTGGTTGCCGCCAGCCTCAATGTTGCATCATGTGCAGCAGCATCAACAGCAGCAGCAGCAGCAGCAGCTACACCAGCAGCAACAGCCACTGCAGCCACAAAAGTTGCAGCAGCAGCAACAACAACTACAGCAATCACATGGCTACAGGTATGCCTCGAATTTGAAATCACTTTATGTTAATTGCTTTTTAAACTAAACACTCGCCGTTGTTTTGCAGTCCACGCAGCTATGCGGATCATTTGACGCGTGCCACAGACTCACCGCGTTCGGCAAGTCCCAGTGCACATGGCAGCGAGGAGCGACCGAGAAGTCGCGCCACTTCGCACCACTCGATGCGACCACAATCGCAGCCCAGCCACACAGGTTAGTGATTTATGGCACAGAACCCAAATACACTACAAATCAGCACCACAAATATCCATATAAATCACACGTTATCTCTCTTTCTCTTTCCCCATATCGCTTCAGTTGCTTCTACTTTCCGTTTCCTTCTATATTTTTCTCATCTATCTATTGTTCTTTTTGCCAACCAACCAATTTGCTTTTAGGCTCTTACTCTACTTCCTCTATTACTTCACCATTTATCTTTTAATTTTAACTGTACAATATTTAAATTTTACCATTTCCCTTCTGTATACTATCTTTCCACGCAATTTTCATCTAACCATTGTATTCCTTTCCTCCCTCTCTTGTTCCTTATTGTGTAGCATATCCCTTCTATCTTGTTTTGCATCTGCTTTGTATCTGGTTCTATCTTTATTGCATTATTTCATTTCCGACACCTTTCTCTCATTCTATTACATCTTTCCCTATTATAATTGTCCGCCACTTTCTCCCATCCCATCCATTTTTCCTCTGCTGTTGGTCTTGTATCTTTTTCGTATCTATCTCCCATTTATCCGCCACCATTTTGATGCCTCTTTAGTTTTCTCGCAAGTCAATTGCTTCCCTATTTACCCATTAACCGATTTTTAATTCTTTCCTTTCTAACTCACATATCGCTTTGAATTCTCCTGCATATCACTACTATTACTCTGCTAACTCTCTTAATCGCCACTTCATACTCTCCTTCTCGCCCTAAAGGTCACATTTGCGACTCGAGTTCGCAGCTGGAGTGCTATGGCGCCGGTGTAAGCGGTGGCGGTGGTGGCACCACACCACTCCTTGGCTCCCATGAGGCGCTGGAGGATGAAATAAAGCGTTTGAGAGAACGACTGCATACTGTGGAATCGGAGAATCAGGCGCTCAACACAAAACTGTCGCAACAGCAATGGGATCTGGAGAATCGACTGGCTGAGATTGAAATGCAAATTTGTGGAGTTTCGTCCACTTCGAGCGTGGATCCTGACAATGAGGCAGAGGAACTGGAGCGAAATCGTGAGAGTATCATATAACACGGGAGCGTGCTGCCCCATCAGCAAGAGCCGATCGGTATGCTGTACATATCATGTTCCTCATGAATCCATCGCTCATTCGACAGCCACAAAAAATAAAACGAAAAAGAAAAGAAAAGAACAAGAAGCAAAGCATATAAAAGAAAACAGAAGAAAAGCAAGCGCCGCCTCATTAAAGCATTTTGCATTACTCTCTCTATCTCTGTCTTTCCGTCTGTCTCGCTCTCTCTCCATCTGTGTGTGTGTGTATCTGTATGTGATGTATTTGTAATTCAACTTATCTCTCTATCTATGTTGGAAACTTTGCCAAATTGCCTTACTAACTGAATGAACCTGAATGAAACCCACAAAAACAGGAGCAGCAGCTGCTGGCACTAGCAATCACATGGCTCAGGAACAACAACAACAAGAACTGCAACAACAACAGCAACCTGGACACATATTGCGACGCATGCAACGCGCCAGCAATAATGCAACACAAACAACAGAGCAGCAAAAGCAACAACATCAGATAAATATTGCCAAATATTGCTCGCTGTAGAAAAGCAAAAGAAGAGAGCAACAGAACGAGTAGAGTAGAGAAGAATGCTGCTTGAAAGAAATAATTGATTGATTGATTGATTGATGATTGATTGCTGAATAGATAGCATCACATTCAACACTACAAATGGCACTGCCAGAAACAAGAATTGTTGTTTAACCACTGCACCACCACAATTGATGGATATATGCATTCGGTATAAGCAATATGTATAAAGATTAGCATTAAGATAAGCTACCAACTAGAGATAATCCCATTTACTAGACTTAGTTTGCAAACTCTCTCTCTCTCACTCTCTCTCATTCCAAAATACCCAAAATAAAACTACGTTAAGGACTAACCAACTTTTTAAACAAACTAATCGATTACATATATAAATACATACATATTTACAACCATATATAATTAGTTAAAAAAAATAATCGGAAAAGCTTTAATGAATATTCCGAAGAACAAAACTATAAAATCAAAAAAATTAAATAAATAGTAATATATATACATAAAGATAACTCATTGAACGATTATCAGCTCTAGCTGAACTCTCTATATACCTTCAACTTTTTCCATATATACATATAGACATATTTAGTTATATAAATAGCATCATTAGTATTAGTTTCTTCGCTACTTTTACTAATAATATTTAAAACAAAAATACATTCACAAAAAAAAACATTCTACAATTAAAATTAATAATAATTATAATTACAAAAACATTGTACATATATTTTCAGTCTAAGCATTCAATTAGAATATATCAAATAAAAATTATATATACATACCTATAACGCCCAGCGATCGGGTTATAAATAACTAGTGTATTGTAAAATTTGCTAAATGTAATTGTAATTCGACAAAAACAACAAAAATTTACTAGATGTGTATATGGGAAACGATTTACTTTATAATTGAAAATAATATTTCAACAATTTATGGACAAGAAACTAAAAAAAAAACCAAAAATATTTGCAAAATATTTGTACTATTGGAAAAGAACTGCCACAGCATACAACACACAACTAAAGAAAAAAAATATAAAAATACATTATACACCATATAAAAAAAACAAAAACAAAATGGGTAGCAAAACTGTCAAAGAACTTTTAATGCAATATTACTATATTGTACTACTATATTAGTATTGTATTTATAATATATAATATTATGTTGTATGGTATAATGTGTATATACATGTACATGTGGTACGATATGGTATGGTTATACTCTACTGATCGATCTAAATGTAATGAAAATTTAGTTAGTTGCCAAAGCTAAAAAACGAATGCTGAACACACTCACATAATACACACACACAACATACACACAATTTGACATAAGTTGACAACGTATTCTAAACGCTGTAGAGATGGTTCTGTAGCAGAACTAAGCGATGATTTTTGGTATCCATAATATGGGTATATAGACGCACTGCAGGCTTAAGTGATCGAAGACCGAAGAATTTAGCTGTAAACTCTAGACATAACTACAAAAAAGAAAAAATCTATACTTATACTTAGTTACCAATTAGATGTGTACAAGAGAAGACCAAATAATATTTCACAATTGTTCTGTGTCAACAATATTACACACACACACACACATACACAAACATCCCAGTGGAAAGTGAGTTCATTAGCGGACAAAGTCGGAACAGTCTGTACTATAGTTTTAGAACTGTGTCAGTAAAATACTGAATTTTTATCTGACTCGTTTGAAATACTGAATTACCTACCATTACTGTAGGGAGACATTCGCACTTTCGCTTCAGACGAAGTCTGACTTTGCAGTACTGAATATACCACTGACACGGTTAGTGACGGCTTCAGTTTTTGAGTTTAAGCTTGAACTTTCAGCAAAGATTTCACAGTTTCTAGAAACAAAACGTGCAGATTTGTGATTTTGGCTACTAATATCTGTACAGAATTCAAGCTTTCATTTGCCACTGGGACATTCATACACTCACACACACACCCACACCCACACTTTTACACATTCGAATCGAAAAGTAATAATTACGAGTATAAATGTGAAAAGAAATGGATAAAAAAAACTAAGCTATTAACTTAAGTGTATCAATGAGTATGCGATTGATGAATTGATTGATTGATTGATTGATTGAGTGTCTATAAGCCGCTAGTTAATGTGCTATTGAAGCTCCACACTGTGAGCACAAAATCCCATGTAGGAAAAAATTATAAACTAAACTTATTGAAATGATAAACGAAATTCACTTCATGCTGATGCCAAAACGAAAATTTTGTTAGCATTTCTCTTTAGATTATACTTAACTAGTTTCGTATTTTCTTATTTTGTCATTATTATAAAGCAGCTTCAAAATACACAATTCAGTATTCCGAATTCCTTTTCATACACTAGTTTCAAACCTAATTGTATTTCGAAAATATTATTGCAATTTATTATAATGCAAAGAAAAACCAAATATGAAAAACCAAAAAAAAATAATAATAAAAAAAAACATAAAGTTTATTCATTAATATGCCTACATTAATAATTACAATAAACATAAAATGGGGTTTCATCAAAAGACGAAATGAAAATTGATAAGTAAATAAAAGAAAAAACAAATATGAGGAAAAATGTAACGAAAGAAATGAAATTACGCTAAAAAGTTGTTGACGGTTTTACAGTTTTTAGTTAGCCAAGTGATGGAAAGAGAAAAAAGCGAAACGTTATTGATTATAAAAGCAAATTAATTATTACATTTTATTGCTTCTTAGCATGCTTAAACATAGCACATTATTTAAACAAATACAAGCTGAGATTTGATAAATTATAGATTCTATATTGGCATTTTTTTTCACTAGTTTATTTCTTGTGTTAGGCTCAAGATGTTTTTTGTTAATGGATCTGTTGAAATGGGATGAAACAAGAGAAACTACATCGATTTGGTTGTGTTTGTTGCAAATACTTATATAGAACAATTTTTGGATGAGTTGAAGTTTTCAAGTTGAGCAGAGAATAAGCAGTATAAGTGAATGTTACGCAATTAATTAATTAACTAAATACATAACTAATTAATTTAATGCATGATGAAAAGCAAAAACAAAAAAAAAAAAACCAACAACATTTATAGCTTTATTTTGTGACTATAAATTAAATTCAATAATTTATAAGATTATACAATAAAACATTTATTCAGCATGACTTCATAAACAACAACAGAAAAAACACAAAATGATGCAAAGGCAAAAAAGATGAAGAAAACAATATATATATATATATATTAAACTAATGGCATTTTTTAAGATAATATATATATATATGTATATGCATATATATGGCTAATATAGTCAGTTGTATATGTAATACAAACTGTACCCAGGTACTTATATGCTTATGATCCTATTCTGGATCGTAGGTGAGCATTTTAAAGCCATTTTGTGTGTTTAGCCAGCAAACAAAAGACAACAACAAAAGCAACTGATTCAACTTCAGCGCAAACAAGGGGTAAAAAATACAAATACAAATAAAAATCGAGAAAAACCAATAAGAATCATTATATGAAGATAAAAAACCAACAACAAAACACACAAAACACTACAAATACAAAATAAAATCAAAAACAAAAAAAATCATTCTTGAGATATGAAAGAAAATGCATTGTTTTTTACTTGGGTAAAGTGGGTTTTATGGGTTAGACGTAAGTACAGGTAAGTCGCTTAAGGGGGCACAATATAATAGCTCAAGCTGTGTTTTATAATCAATAAGTTTTTGAAATAAGCCGCACAAATTGTTCAATTATATGTATGTGAATTGGAAAAACCACAAACTCATCGGCAATTAACGTGCAACGTGCAACAAAAAACACTCAAGAACCCAAAAGCATTTCGTAAACGGAAACGCCACTAAAAGCCAGACACAAAAAAAAACAAGTGTGCAGCAGCTTAGCCAACTAACTCCACTAACAGCAAAGCAGTTAACAGAGAGCAACAGAAACTGAGAGACTGCGAGAGAGAGAGGAAGTGCGCTAACCAGGCGAATTGAGAGCCCAAAACAAAAGCGCAAACAAAGCTGGCAAGCAAAACAAGCCGCAACAAGATCGCAATGAACGATGATCATCATCATGACGAACGATGACGTCGCTAGTCGCTGTTGTTGGCTTCCAGTTATGGCCTCAAAAGCTCTCTGGCTAACTGGAAAGTATTATTATTTTTTTGGTCGAAACTGAAAACTGGGCTTGAAAGCGCCGCACACGAAATTTCAGTCGTTGTGAGCAACTCGTGCGCGTTGGACGTGTTTTGTTTAGACCCCGTTTACAAAAAAAAAAGGGCAACTGCAAAACTGCAACCAACCCGAACCCCCCGCAATACAAACCAGACAGACAAATAACGTGTAAGCTACAACAACAACAACAATAAGCAGCAGCAACAACCGCAACAACAAGTGCTAAAAAATAAAAAGATAGAAGGAAACAAAAAAAAAACAACTTAAACCTAACGAGAAATACCATAAAAACAGTTAAAACTTATCATAAATAAAACGCGTTGTAACTAACATTTTTAAACAACAGCAACAACAAGTTCTTAATTTATCTGTGCTGCGCCCTACAACAACAAAACTCATATTATTATTATTTCTAGAAGCACATTTCTATAAAGTACAGTGGTTTATAAGGCTTGTCAGCAATGTTTTGTGTGTATAACTGGCAGCTGTAGGCATCTGTGAACCCATAAAGTATATTGTATATTCTAGATCGTCATCGGCAGGTGTATCCGATCTATCTGATCACAGGAGTTAAAAGAGCTAGAGTCAGCAAATTTGGCATTTAGATTCTTTGATGCAGCAAGTTGATACCATTTGCTTTAAATTTCTGATCCGCCTTTGCAAAATACGAAAAATCATTTCCAAATGGACGTAACTCGAAAAGTACTAAAGATATATCAACCAAACTCACGTATTTGGCGTATGCTAAAATTTTCCATTGAACAACTATTTCTTACAGTTTCCATATAAATAAGCGGTCTAATTCGTTGTTTAGTACAATAGACTCTTTTGTTCTTGAAACATCTCTAACGTTATTACTCTAAACTATATACAAGGTCTCTAACAGTCTATTTGCTTGATTGTAGCCTTTCTTATTAGTTTGTTGTTGGCCAAATCGCAGTTATTTTGAGGTCTGAGAGAATCTGAGCGAGTTGCGTGCTGTTCCAATTCCAGCCATAAATTAGAGACATGTAGATATCTATTCATACTCATTCTTCTCGAACCATGTTAAACACGTGAACTTCGTGCTGTCGTGTGAACAAAGCAACGGCATCACAACAACGAGTCTTGGCCATGTTAGCCGTATTGGCCGCCTTGTCTGTGTTGGCCATTCATGGTGCCAGTGGTAAATACCAAAAGTCGTCGCGCGGCAGGGGCGTTGTCTCTACAAATATTTGAAAACGTATATTTTGCATATTTGTTGGCCCATTACGTAATGCTCTCTCGCTCTACCTCTCTCTGTGTTTTGCTCTAACGAAAACCGAAAGTTTGTGCTTTGATTTAAAAGCTGGTTTTTCAATTGGTTTTTAAACGGAGTTTTCTTAGTGGTTTTTCTTTAATGATAATTGGTTTTAATGGTAGTATTTTAAGAGCCACAAAGTTGAGGGAGTGATATAATGAGCAAAAATTAAGAATACTCAACTGGAAACAATAGAACACAATACAAACAACAACACATTGCGTTGCGTTGCGCGGTGGCTGCGCTTTGGTGACGTCTAACGGCATAAATCAAATGACTGAAGACACAAACTTGAAACGCAGAGAAGCTATATGAACATGTGTGTGATTGTGTGTATGTGTGTCTGAATGATTGTGTACTCTCTGCTATTTATGCACAGCTATAAATGCTGCCAAAAATTCATAGGAAACGCTTCGTTAATGAACTGCCAGCGTTAACTCAAGGCGTGTCCAAGTTATATATAAAACAAGAAAGAAAATGTCAGTCGGGCATGCCGACCGTGTAATACCCTCTGAGCTTCGTTTCCAATTATATGAGTTCATTTTGGACTGCTTACAAGCAGTGCACTGCGTAAATTTTATACACACAAGCAGTGCACTGAGTGAGTTTTAGATACACAAGCACTGCTTGTGCACTGCTTGTAAACACTGCAGCGTAAACGAAAGCAGTGCACTGCTATTGCGAAAAAAATTTAAGTTTTCATGAGAAACTTTTTTAATTATAGTCCGATTTTGATTAAATTTTCACAATCGTTTGATATTATTTGTCTGCAGGTATATACTAAGTAACAACACTATACGTTAAGAAATAAGTGAGCCAGCGGCATGCAAAGTTACAACGCAATTGTGGGCGAAGGGGGCGTGGCATCCAATAAATTTTGATGGCATTATATTTAAATTGCAAATAACAACCTGCATGCCAAAATTGGTATCCTAGGTATTATAGTTACCGAGATATTTGCCAAAAACATTATTTTTTCCGAGGTATGTCTGGTTTATCGCTTATTGTGGGCGAATGGGGCGTGGCATCAAAAAAAGGAAACAAACTTGTTTGACTGACTAAATATGTGGTCAATACTGACTAAAACGGATATTGTAGCTCTTACCATCTTGAGATCTGTTTGTTCATACGGACAGACAGACAGACAGACAGACAGACAGACAGACGGACGGACAGACGGACATGGCTTATCGACTCGGCTGTTGATGCTGATCAAGAATTATATACTTTATGGGGTCGGAAACGCCTCCTTCTGCCTGTTACATACTTCTGACAAACCCATTATACCCCTCAGAGGGTATAAAAATAACAGCTACATATAGCGCATATTGCTTATATAGCATTTCAAGCAGTTTGGGAGTATATTTAACCATTAAATAGTTATTAATAATGTGTTTAAAGTGGTATATAATGAGGCTACTTAAGTACAGAAATTATAAATTATAAAATATATATATATTTTAGACTCTAAACACTTGACCCAACTTCTTCTTAGCTGTTTCTACTGCCGCAATTAGTGCAAATTGTTTATATATTCAATAAAGTGTCATTGCTGACATTTGTTTTGGATCAAACACTCGAAAATCATTCACATTTCAATGCCCATTTTAACGCTGACTGCGGCACAAATCAAACTTGAATTTTCGCCCACGTTTAGAACAAGGCGTTGAACCACCATCAGCTTCAGCACCACCACCAAAACAACAACAACAAGAACAGTAAATACATTACGTTAAGAGGCAGCTCCATAGCCATGTGGGTGCTGATCATGATGACGATGACGACTGTGTGAATTGTGTAGGAGTTTCAGCAAGGCAAATTTCGGACAGCAAATCGAAACGAAACGAAACAAATCGCATTCAAATTGTGTGTAAAAATGCCAGCAACAACAACAAGAACAGCAACAACAACACCTACACATATAGTGCAAATATCATATCAAACTTGGCCAGTTTTAGCTGTTTTAGTGTCTAAATCTAAAATATATTTTCAAGCCGCTTACGTAATGTTATAGGCATGGCCCTTAAACTAAAACCTGGGCGTGTTGCTTGAGTCACGTCAAAGATGTTAACAAACAACAAAAACAACAATAGCGACAACAACAACAAACAAAACGGCAAACAAATGAGGCAACTAGCCAAACACTTTCATTGCCTGTTTGCACTCTTGACCAACTGTGCAAACCTCGCATTGCCTCAATTGTAGTTGTCAGTTAAAGTTGAACCTAACTTGGAGTTTAAAACTCTCGTTGTTATTGTTGTTGCTGTTGTTGTTGGTGTTCCCATTCCCATGACCTTGCCGAATGTGCTGGCTGTGTCCCAGTAAATGACTCGATTTAGAACGCGTGCTCATTAACTGCTACAACTAATTATTATGGCCAGAGAGAGGTTCATTGCCAATGCCAATTGCAACAAATATAATATGACATCAGCTTCAAACAGCAAATCGCACTACAGTTCAGTTCAGTTTAATTTTAATTTTATTTCAGTTGAGTTCAATTGAGTCAGTTGTTTATGTACATAAATCCATATGATGATGGCGACCTTAATGCTATTGTATTTTTTTTTTAAACCCTGAACCAAACTGTTTTTATGAGGTGACGTATTCCTATTTAGTTAGTTTCTAGCATAAATTCATCATAACTTTGACTGTTTCTAAACTGTATTTATAGATCTAATCTGTTTCTGTTCTAAGCTCAAAATTGTATTAAATCGCTCATACTTCAAAAGCTTAGAAAAGGGTCTTTACCAGATTTCAACTGCCCAAAAACAGGCTCAAATATTTTTTGCGACCCCATAAAGTATATATATTTATAGCCTACACAAACTGTCTAATCAATTGGGATGGGTTTTCTTAAAAAATAAAAAAAAATTTTGCATGAAAATTTTTTTCCCAAAAATCTTAAGCTTTTAATGCAGTTTTAATAATCTGCACAAATACAGTATAGAATGCGAAAATTGATTGAAATTGGTTGCGTTTTGACAAAGAAATAGTAGTTCAAAGTTGTCGAAAAGGGGTTTACCGGATTTCAGAAGCCCTAGCAAGCTTATAAATCATTTCCGACCGCATAAAGTATGTATATTTACGACCAGCATAAACTGGGCAATCAATTAAAACAGTTATTGCAAAAGTTGTAGAATATTTGTAAAAAATATTCGTATTTAGTATGGGATACTTTTTGGTTACTTAAGTTAAATACTTAATACCACTGCACGAGTACAGAGTCTTTAACAGTCACTCTACCTAAATGTAGCCTGTCTTGAAAGTTTCGTTTTTGTGTTTTTCCAAACCCAACCTCTATTGACCACATTACATGTGGAATGCACATCCAAAGTGTATTGTGTGTGTGTGTGTGTTTGTATTTGCAGTCAGTTTTAATTTATGCAATATGTGCAACGCCATTTCATCTACATTGAGCACTTAATACCCTGTAAACTGTGTGCACATTTTGCCAGCTGGTTTTGACCAAATACAACGTTTGCTTTAGCATTAGCATTAAGTTGTCATTGTTGGCTACGATTCGATTCGAATCGATTTCAAGAGCTCTTCCTATTGTCTCCAAATATGTATAATATGTAGGCTTTTATGTCACAATATTTCTTCATTTATAGAATTTGCATTTGCGTTGCTTAATTTATACACATAAATCAATGAATTTAATAAGACACAGCATATCAATTTTTGGATTGTTGGAATACTACATTTTATTCTGTTTTACTATTTATAGCAGCGTCATAAGAACTAAATTGGGAAATAAAGGGGATTTTTAAATAAATGTTTAGGCTTACAGGGTATCTGTTTGACAATTGAAACATTTAGCCTCTATAATAAACTGCTTCAAACTTTTCTGCCAAACTTACAGGGTATCTGTTTGACAATTATTTGCGTCACCAGCGTTCTAGCACGCTTTGAAACACAACTGCGCGCTCAATTCTGTCGCATTGCTTTTGGAAGATGAGTGATGTCATCATTAAATAAATAAAGTGTTTCTCAATATTGACAATAAAGCAACTTTTTGGTTAAGCATGTGAAATGTGATACCTCCAAGTGATATATGCTATAGTCATATTCAACTTAACCGGATTTCCGATAATTAAGGCATTTTGCACTTCTGACGCCTTCGTTGTCTTGTGCCAAAATGCAAATGTGTTGCTGGTCAAGTTAGCAAAGAGGGGAAACAGCAGTGTGAAAACCGCTAACAAGACCGCAATGTTGTGTGTGTGTTTTTTTTTTGGCAACATTTGCTAATTCAACATATCAAGCAGCCAATTAGCGTGTTGCAAGTTGGCTTTCGATTTGTTCACCAAACTAAACTAAACAAAACTAAAGCACAAAAAAATTCCTGCGGTAAAAGTGAGTGAAATTGTCAACACACAATAAAGAAACAAAACAACAACAACAACAACAACAATGTGGTTCAATGGGGAACAATTGTGTGTGAGTGGTGGCATTTGAGAGAGTGAAGTTTCAGCTTCCCACATTGGCTTGGTTGGTGGCGGTGCCGCGACACCCACCCAGCACACAGTCAGTCAGAGCCAAGTTAGCCAGCCAAGTTAGCCGCACAATTGTCTATGGATTGTAAGCAGAAACCTTGACGGCCTTCTAAAGTCGCTCCGTTGTGTGTGCCGTTGTGTTGTGTGGTGTTGTGTTGTGAAAGACTTGCAGTCTTTCCTACGCTGCTCTAACAAAACAACCACACACGCCAGTGCTGCCATTTTAGCTTATTTAAGGCTAGTTCTGGCTTATTTTTGAAAGTGAAATGTTGGAAAAATTATTAAAAATTGCATTCGAGCTATTAATTATTTTAGAATCTGTATCTTTTATACCCTGGGCTATCCTATGACATCCTTTCCTATCCTATTCTATCCTATCCTATCCTATCCTATCCTATCCTATCCTACCCTATTCTATTCTATTCTATCCTATCCTATCCTATCCTATCCTATCCTATCCTATCCTATCCTATCCTATCCTATCCTATCCTATCCTATCCTATTCTATCCTATTCTATCAGATCCTATGCTATCCTATCCTATCCTATCCCATTCTACTATATTTTATTTTATTCTATCCTATTCTAGTGTACTTAAAACAGATCTGACCAATTTTTCTCTTCTTAGCTTAACTTTTCCTTAGTCTTTCTATCATAAGTTGTAAGCCTATTTTAACGCTCAAAAAATCAGACAACACTGCCAAACACACACACATACTACACCACACATCGTATTTTTCTTTCTTCATATAGTATATTTTTTCTCGATTTTTTTTTTTTTTTTGTTTAACGCTGCCCACCGCATTGAGATCGCAAAGTTTTGTGTTTTGTGTTTTTTGCGGCGAAATTCCAAACTAAGTGAATTTTTTTTTGTTTTTTTTTTTTGTACATTATTTTTATTGTCAGACTCTTTTTTTTCAATTTTCCTTTTGGCTCGCTTCGTTTTGGCTTGGAACGAACGAACGAACGGTTTGGAAACCAGTTTTTCTATAGGCAGATTCAGATTGAGATTCGGATTCGGATTCCCATTCGTAATTCGTATTCGTTTTCGGATTCATATTCGCATGCCCACATTTTAGCTGCTGCTGCTGCTGTTGGGAGCGAGCTTTAAAGCTTGTGTTGGCATGACGTCATTGTTTTTTTAGCCAGCACACACTCAGTTAGCTGCTTGTTTGTTTTGGCCCAAAGCAAGTGGCTACAAAGTGTGCAGCCACTCAGTTTGCATTGAGCAATGATCGCGTGCGTTTGAAAATCAAAGTCTACAAAAAACTATAAAAAAAACGCCAAACGAAATCGAAATCGCAACGCAAACGCGTTTCCCAATTAAACAACTTAATAGAATAAAGATATTTCTTTTCTACAGAAACAACAACAACAAATCGAATATAGTTTAAAACAATTGAAAACATGCAACAATTGCCAGGCCAAGTTGCATGAAACTGTGGCACAAAAACAAGTGAAGTGAGGTGAAGTGAAGTGTGTGTTGTATAAAAAAATGGACGTCAAAGATATCAAGGGCGCCAAGGTGACGCATGCGGGTCTGCTAAAGCACAACACAGATGGCAGCACGGAGACCCAAAAGATCACGCATGCCGGACTGGTGGCCCGTAGTCCCGAGGGCACCGCTGCCAAGGGCATGAACATACGCGGCAATGAGGATCTATGGGTCGAAATCCAGGCGAATACATTTCGCAACTGGGTCAACGAGCATTTGCGCGATACGGACATGCAGGTGAGTACTAACATATCGCAGAAATGGTGGCAACTCTGGGCAGGGTTGCAGCTTAGCTTACGTAAGCAAGCATTCAAGCGCAACGAACAGCAATCAATGGGTCGGGCAGTTGTCAATATATTGTGTATATACATATATTATAGTAGCACTATCAATTACGCGCAGTTTAGTTTGATCGGCTTAGAGCAGGGCCTGGGAAAATTGCAAAATGGCATTTCCACGCTTCAACAGGTGGCTGCTGGCTACTGGCTACTGGCTGTTGGCTGCTTGTTCTTCCGCTTACTAAACTTGGCCATAAATGGTTACACACACCACCCCGTACAACGACTCAAAACTCAACTCACAAGTCGCCCACACATACGCACACGCGGCGTATACGCAACGCCCACTAAAAACTGACTTCAATGAAAACACTGAAGGCAATACTTGATAAACATTTATTAAACGACTCATAGTCGGTCAATAATTACAATTACATGCTGTGATTTCGATTGCAGTGCATTTGTCATTTTATTTTTGAAAGCCAGACTTGAGTTTCATTTCAATTTCTCACACACAACACAGCACAACACAAAACATGGCCTAACCATATTTGGGCGCTTGAATGCCAAGGTCACCACAAAAAAACGCAGCTCACAAAACAATAAACAACAACAATATGCTATAGTATAATATACAAAAAGCGCAGAGAGTTATAAATAAGCAATATGTATATAGAAAGACGCTGCTTCAAGCTACAAACAAAAAAACAGCGACAGATTTTATTTCTGTTCAAGTTTTATGCATAATTTTTTAGCGTATTTATTTTGGTTAAAAAAAGAGAGATGACACAGGGAGCTGGCACAAGGTCGTAAGCCCTCTAAAATGGGCAGCATACGTAAATAAATTTAGTCAAGTCGAGTTCAAGTTGTAAACAGCGCTAATTGAGCAGCAAACCAATGACAATATCGCATAAATTTTAGATATGAGTAACTCCATATAACCCGGCCGCTTTTATTTGGGTCAAAATGCCAAATTGAGAGTGTCAAGTGTGTGCAGTTTATGTTCTAGCTTACGAGATATTTTTATGGCTAATGAAATTTGCAATCGGCATTGTGTGACATATTCTATTAGGCCACAAAAAAAAAACAGCTAAGGAAAGTAGCACATACTATTTACGAATACACTGTCTACAATTAATCCAAAATTAGTTGTATTGTGTGACAACATTTATTATAAAACGTATTAAAAAGTATTAAAAAAGTTTATTAAATCAGTAAGTGCACAAATAATATATAAATTCCATAAAAGTTCTCGCTATTACTGTACAAAATAAACTGTTGTTCAAATTTCAGCACTCGTCTGTTGTAAGTACAAATATGAAAAAAAAATTAACCTTTTGAACTATGATCTCAAAGGAATTCCCAATCGATTCGCTACTATTGTGAGTAGAGCAATTGTTAAAAAAAATGTGCACACAAAAAAGTCCATTTTAAATGTATTTGCACACACTTATCTATTGTGAATACATTTAATATAGCTAAGAATTTGAAATGCAAAAATTCTATTGTCAAAATAGGACAATTGTTGGAACTACAGAAATATCTACAATATGATGTATGTTTGTATGGGAATCTTATGAGATAAGAATTTTGTGCAACAGCAGACAATTGGAATTTATGAGTAAACACATTGATATTAAACACACACACATAGAAGCACAAGTGTGCATCGTAAAAAAATCAAGAGACTGGCAAAATTTAAAGGTTATGACAACAACACACAAAAAATGTACAGCAACAAGAACAGTAACAGTAACAACGCCCCCAAACTGTAGATGTTAAGATGTATGTATATGCTATGCTTTTTATACAGCTACAACAACAACAATGTGCGAGATTTTTATGGGCATCAAGTGAATATTTTCTATGAACACGAACTGAAACTGAAAAATTGCAAACAAACAGCGAAAGACACGCGATTCTCTTAGCCGGCTTGCTGACAGCTCCCAGATAAAAGCAGATAGAAAAGCTTTATGTCAAATGCTAAAATTGCCAAGACGCAAGCGGAGAAAGCCATTCAATCTTCCAGCTTCAGCTACAGCTACAGCTCCAGACCTAGCTACAGCTACAGCTGTTAGCCACTTTGGTGTGAGAGTGTTGGCCACGCAATTCACCTTCGCACGCTATACGCCCCAAAATGTGGGCCAAAACAGCAAAGCGGTCTACTCTACTACCACTTGTTGTTATACTTTAACATAAAGCCAATTTATCATAATTTTGCAACATAATATAAAAGTGTTCGATATGCCTTCAAATTTTATCAAACTTTTTATGGGGGAAATTTGACAGAAGTTTTCCTGCATTTCACGTCAAAATATCTTTAGCTATAGGAAACCTTAATACGTATACAAAATCGGAAAAAAGGGGTTAATCTATAACATTAATATTATTCAAGGGAAAGAATATACATTATTGTATTGTTCTTTAATTATCTTCTATGAAAATTACCGCAGATGACGCTTGGTACGAAAGTTTATAATGAATTTCTAGCGTAACTGTAAGCGTATCCAAGCTTTGACTTGGATGAAAGCAAGCTTTTCTTAATTGTTGTCTTGTTTTTATTGTAAGAGAGTCATGTAGTTGATTGGCCATTATGAAAGTTGGCTAAGTTGGCTGACAAGCAACAGGTATGTACTGCGGTACATTAGGGAAACATGTATCATAATACAGCTAACATACATACATAGTTGCGATTGCGATCCAGACAATGCTAATTAGCTGCCATTGAAAGCTGCCCCCGATAGAAATAGAAATAACAGTGGAAGCAAAAATAACTGAAAACTTACCTTTTGTGTAATTAACAGGTGCACGATTGGGCGACAGACTTTTGCGATGGCACCTGTCTGTGTGCCTTGGTGGAGAGTCTGCAGACGCGTCCATTGAAGCCCTCGTGGAATCGCCGTCCGGCCAATCAACATCATTATCTGGAGAATGCCACAACGGCACTCAAGTCCATTGAAGCGGATCACATCAAGTTGGTTAATATTGGCAACGTTGATATTGTCAATGGCAATATTAAGCTTATACTGGGCCTCATCTGGTCCCTGATTGTGCGTTATCAAATTGGACGCAGCAAGTTTCCGCCACGTAAACTGATGTTGGCCTGGTTGCAAGCCGCTTTACCCGATTGCAAGATCGCCAATCTGACCACCGATTGGAATAGCGGTGTCAATCTGGCCGCATTGATGGACTACTGTCAACCGGGACTGTTTCCCCACTGGCGTACCTTGGATCCTAGTCAGAGTGTGCGCAACTGTACCAATGCCATGAATCTGGCACAACGGGAATTCGGTGTGCCCAAGGTGCTGGAGCCGGAATATCTGGCCTCACCGTGGCTGGACGAACTGTCCGGCATGACGTACCTGTCGTACTTCATGAAACCCGGCGGACCTGGCTATAATGCCACAATGCGTTGGGTTAACACACAGGTCAAGGAGCCGGTGAAAAACTTTACGGTGAGTTTTTTATGAATCACAACACAATAATTAAGCTCTGATCGCAATTTGTCATCACAAAATTCACTTGACAACGATTACACATTCTTTGCACATGCGTCACTCAAAAAAAATAAAAAAAAAAACTCTCACTTGCAATTAACTGTATACATACACTTTGATCACATTTATTGCTGCTTTTGCATTTCATTCTTGCAAAACACTAACAACACTTTTTCCGTTAACTTTAAGCTAACGGCGCCCACGCCTTAGTTCATTTATTCCCACTGCGCCTGCTGTTAGAACTGTATTGCTCTCTCACTTACGCATTGCTCTCAGCACAATGCTATATACAACAACAATTTTGCACATTCCTTTGCTTATTACTTTTCTTTGCGAAGGCTGTCGAGTTCGACAACAACAATTTCACAAGTCTTGTTGTTGGGAATTTAGTTCTATCGAAAATTTGCTGTTGCTTTACACACGCGTCACACGAAAAAAAAAAACAAACAAACAAACAAACTCACTTGCAAATAGCTGCATAAGTACACTTTGAACTCACGCACATAATTTTACGAGCACTTGATCAATTTTATTGCGGCACATTATTACTGCTTTTGCACTTTATACACCAACAAATTTATACATACATATATTTTCAAGCATCACATTGTTCCGTTAAGTTTAAACTTTGCAGCTGCGCCCACGCCTAAGCTCATTTAGATTTTGTTCATACTGCGCCTGCAGTAAGAACTGTACTGCTCTCATTAGTGCGTTTGCTCTTATCACAAAGCAATATACAACAACAGCTTTGCGCCTTCCGTCGCCTATTTCTTTTCGTTGCGCAGACGGCCGAACTCGACAACAACAATTGCATACGTTTTGTTGTTGGAGAGAGAATCCTAATGCTTGTTTGTTGTTGCTTAGTCTGCGAGCATGCACTTGTCAAAATCACTTGCAGTTTTCAGTCGCCAACGAAATTCGTATTAAATCGAAAGTTAATGTTGACAGACTTTTTGTTGGAGTGCATTAACATAACAATTTGCTTTTGTGTCTTTGCTTCCAGTTACGAAATGCAATTATTTTTGTTAAATTATTTATTAATTGTTTTTTTTTGTTTTTTTTTTCCAGAGCGACTGGAACGATGGTCGTGTGTTTTGTGAAATCATCAAGGGACTGGGTGGTTCGGCTCCTGCGCCAGACAAGCTCAGCACGGATCCGTTCCACTATGAGAACAACATAAGGAAGGCTGTGGATGCGGGCGCCAAGTTGGGAGTGCAACCCATATTGACACCCAAGGACATGGCGAATCCGGAAGTGGAGCATCTGGGTATCATGGCGTATGCGGCTCACCTACAGTGGGTTCCACCACGTCCCCCACTCTCCGACCTTATCAACGTGTACTTGGAGAGTACATCCGGTCGTGTGGGCGAACCGGTAGGTAGAGGGGTTGTAAGGGCTTTGGACCTTGTTGGACATCCATTAATGCTTAATTCACATTTCACACGCAGACGCATTTCCGTATCGACGTCATGTCACGGGACATCAGTTTGAGTTCCGTGCGCTGCCATGTGGTGCCGCCATCCGGACATCCCGGGCAACCCGTACGCCTGAATCCCCATGGCGAAGGTGTCTTTGTGCCGGAACGTTATGGCATGCACGAAATTGTTGTCGAAATTGGCGAGGATAGTCTGGGCGGGCACTTTTTCCGTGCGCTGCCACGCCACATTCAGGTGGCGCCACCTGGCATGGCACCCTGCGCCCTGGGCAGCCTAGTCGAGGTGCTGGTGAATGCCACCGGAGCACCCAAGACGGAAGATATTCTGGTCACGGCCGTGTCACCCACAGGCATTGCCCACAACTGTCCGCTGAAGAAGATCGACGAGGGACATAGTGCCATATTCAAGCCGGACGAGGCGGGCATCTGGGAGATCGCCATCACATACCAAGGACGTCACATTCAGGGTGGACCCTTCACCTGTGCCGTCTTCGATCCATCGGGTGTCTCCGTACACGATTTTGATGGTGCAATGCCGCTGCGTGCTCACACCTTCGAGGTGGATGCACGTGGTGTGGGTGTAACGGGTGAACTTCATGTGGATATTGTGCATGACAAACATTCGCTGGTCTGCTCCGTCGAGAAGGTGGTGGAGAACAAGTATCGAGTGACATTTATGCCACGCCAGAATGGCAAATATCGTGTGTACATCTATTTCAATGGCTACGATGTCAAGGGATCACCATTTATGTGAGTAAATTATTGTGCTGCAAAATAACTGTGTGCACCTTGTGAGCCCAGTGAGCCACATACGTCTAAACTAACCCTTTTTTCTCTACCACACAGCATGCGCGTTGGCACCAAGGGACGTTCGGGTAAGACACGCAGCAGTCCGCTGCACGAGAGCAAACATCGCTCCGATAGTCCTTCGATGCACTTTACCACCACAACGAATACACGTCACAATGATTATCGCAATTCGTCGCTCTCTCGCCGTGATTTGCACAGTCACAATACGGCGGAGAGAACCAGCAGCTATTCGCCGCAGTATTCGCCCAAGCTCGACACAACCGATTATCATAGCTCTAGCTCCCGTTACTACAAGCGGGAGAGCGAGGTAAGTTCTCTTACTCTAACATGGCTTTAGTTTCATCTAATTGCACGCCGCATGGGGCACGGGGCACGGGGCTTAATGTTAATGCTTTGCACCACCCAACCACTCAATTACATCAAAATTTACCAGAATTTGGCTAAAACTTAACATTCACATCCCACCACCAACAAAATACCACCCTTTTGTCCCCCCTGACACACACACTCAAAATTGCCTTCGACAGGAGAACCACGCGTCGCCCACACCACCGCTACCACCCACATCGAGTGGTTCACCCACTGTGAAATATTTAAACTCCGCCGATCTGTACACGGAGACGGCGGGTGGCAGACGCGATTCAAAGACCTCCAACAGCAGCTCGACCAAGAACGATTATTACTACGACAAGGAGAACGAACTATACAGTCAGCGACGGGTCACCACCAAGCCCAAGTTGGCACCACCACGCGAGGAGCGGGAACTGATTAACAACAGCAGCAGCAACAGCACTAGTACCTATCAACGCCATCAGCAGCATCAGCAGCTGACCAGTTCGCTCAGTCCAATTCCTAGTCCCACACTGAATGTAACTAAATTTTGTTTGTTCTTGATCTTGTTCCAAACTAAAATAACTCTGTTGCTAATTATATTACATATTATTTATGTGTTTCTTTGATTTTGTTTATAATTTCCTATTTGACAATCTAACTAATCTTATGCTCTTTCTGCCTTCTTAGACGCGCTCCAGCGAGCTACATTCGCACAGTCCGTTGACCATCAAGACATCGAATCAGTATGAGTCGTCTACGCGCAACATTACAAGCAGCCCTCGCCACGCCTCCGCCTCGCCGGTGCAGCGTTATTCGCCCAATAACGCCTACATTTCGACAGCTACACATCGCATCGGTAGTCCGGTAACGAGCACACTCAACAAGGTGAATATATTATAGGATATATCTATTAAATAACTGAAAAGTAACTTAAAAAATTCTTACAGAACGGCTACGAAACGTCGCGCACTGTGGAAAAATCATCGACCTACAAGTCCACCTCGAACTATGTGACCGATTCCAATATGCGTGCAAGTCCATCGCTTTATGGCACCGCGGAGAGATTACGCCGAATTGGTTCTCCAGAGCCCCGGATCGATCACTCGTCGAATGTACGCGTGTCCTCACTAAAACCGGCATCGGCTCGACGCGATAGTTGGGATGTGATCAATAAGACAAAGCACATGCTCTCGCACAATTCGCTGGAATCCTTGGCGAACATGACGGAGACGCAGTTGAGCACGGAATTGAATTATGCACGACCCGATTTGGACAATGAGACGCAGCGCAATACACAGTACAACAAGTTTGCTCTACACAAACAACAACAACAGCAGCAGCAGCAACAACAGCAGTCGGATTATCGTCGCGATTCACCCGATGATGTGGAGCGCTACAAGTAATACCTAAAATTTAGCATAATATCTTTAAAACTTATACCAACTTACACCCATTATAGACCCAGTGCCATCACAGTCAAGTCACACTCGAATAATACGTATACGGACAGATCCGGTGGTTATACGAAGACGGTTAAGGAATCCAGCGAGCATGTGGTTACGGAAAGCAATGGACATAGTCCGCATACGGGTAGCGGTTACGGTTACAGTTCCCTCTCCCGTTTCCGACCCATCGACAGCAATGCAACTGGTGCTAAGGCAATACGTGTACAGGATATACCCAATGGTTCAATTGGACGGCCCGTTGAATTTGAAATCGATGGCTCCAAAGCAGGTTCCGGAAATTTGGAAATTCTTGTTAATGGCGGACGTGTCACATCCTCCGTACGCTCACTGGGCGGTCAACGTTTTATAGCCAGCTTTACGCCACACGAACATGGAACACACACGGTACAGATCACATTCAATGGAGATACGGTACCAGGTAAGTCGTATCACAGCCGGAAATCAAAACATGTGACGCAATAATTGACGCACCAGCTTGTGGGTGTCGCTAAATAAGAGCATACAAGTTGAAGCCATAATCTACGGCATTCTTTAGCTGTACTTCAAGCCAAATTGGGCAAGTCAGGTTTAGCTTTTCAACTGAAGATCATTGGTAGCTAAGCTTAGCAGTAGAATTTTAATGTTTAATGTTAAGTTTTTATACAAAGCTCAAACCACTGTGCGGCGAATTCAACAAAACTGCGCTCAAGCTAAAACACAGAGAGCGCGCGATCATTAACAATGCACTCGCTTGATTGCGCTCTCAGGCTCTTTGTTGCTCTCGCTCTCGCTGATCACTTGTTGTTTTTGCTGCTGCTCACCTGCACTCGCGCTCTCTCTTATGTGCCACTCTTTTACGCTCTGACGCGCTCTTGTTGTCGCTCTCGGCACTGAGCGCAACCTGCCCGACAAGTTTTTGGCTGTTGTGTGTGTTTAGTGGCTGAGAGACGCGTTTTGGCAGTGAACACTGATCAGTCACAGCTCGCGTTTCAAACGAAACTGACACGTCGACGGAGTAAATAGTTCCATAATTGCCGATCGCAAAACGGTTAAAGCCAAGAAAATATCTAAATAAAAGAAAACCAACAAATATTTATGTGATTGTGCAAAATGTAAAATAAAAAAAAATGTTAAAGAATTCTTTGTAATCAAACAGTGGCCACATTGTGCAATGCTTTAAGCAGAAAATCTCAAAGAATTCCCAAATACTAGGGAGAAAAAATAAAACAGAACTCAACTGTTTTGTGTGGAATGTGAAGCGAATCGAAAAGATTTTTTGTATAAGATTTCTATGGCTAAAGAAATATGCTAATATCCAAATGCGGACGTCATGTTCCCGTTCTCCCCGTACCCGTTGCCAACAGTGTTTTGCCCTCATCGCATTTGGGTCTCTTATTGTTGTGAATGTGTGTGTGTGTGTGTGGGGCGCGCTACGAAAAAATGTATAAAAACCAGTTTAATGAACCTTTAAGCTGAAATATTTTGAATGAGACTCGACAGCTGCTTTTGATTTGGCTTAAAGGTTGAGCTTATAGCGCATTAAGAAAACTGTCGCCTATGCGCGATTTTCCATTTTCATTGAACGCACACACTCACACACACAGTCGTTGAGGCAGCCATTTTCTGTGTATGTGTATGTGTATGTGCTGGGAGCTTGCAACAAGCCGCAATTTAGCGCATTTATTGGCCAAGTTAGGGGCACTCCGTATGGCAACAAATGTATACAAACACTCACACAGAGTTGTGTGTGCAGCTGAGAAGGGAAGTGGTCTGCATTTTTTTTTCGTAGTCGTTGTTGTTGTTGTCTTTGTTTGCACTGCAATTTTCAATCTGCTGTCGTCGCTTGGTTTTTCCAACATTTTTCTTTTCTCATATTCGGTTTTTAGACTCTGTACCTTTAAAAATAGCACAGGCATTTGCAGCTTGTCACTGAGAAATGTGCGTAAGCAATGGAGAGAGAGGCAGTCGAGTGTTGATTTCCGAAACTTCAAAAGCTAGAGCTACTGAAAATTAAAAAATCGCTTAAAAACCGTTTAAGGAGGTAACTTTTTAAGTTATTTAAAAAAAACTCACACATTCGAGTATAATACTATTTTTCAATTCCTTACCAAATTTTGCTAGAATTGGATAAATAAATCACATCCTAGATTTGATAAGTCTCTCAGTTGATCATAGTTTTAAAGGAATATTTCGTTCATTACTTTTGAATCAAACTGGCATATTATGTACTGGGTATTATAATACGCTAATTTACTGATCAAATTTTATAAAAATCTGAATACTATATCAAGTAGCTACCATAGAAACTATCTATTGAAAATTAGTCTTCTTTAGCATATTAAAGTTTTCGCTTATAGTTTTACATTTGCTTTAAAAATAAGTACAGGGTCTTTGGCTGCCTGCTCACTCAACTGTATATACTTTGTATATATGGTTTAGAGGCCCACTTGTTGCATGCTGTCTATGTATGCCGCTGCTGGAGGAGGAAGTGGCACGCCCTTCTGATAAAGCAACATCAGATACGCGATGTTGTGGCTCGAAACCCGTTGGGATAGGTTGTCAGCCTGGCTGCACATGCAGCAGGTATACACAGGTATACAGTCAGTCAGTATGTATGTGACTACTACGCTGCCACATACTACATACTACTTACTTGTGGCAAGGGCGTGCCACAGGTATGTCTCAGATTCGTCACAGCAGATTGCAATTTACTTCAGCTCTGCTCTGCTCTGCGCTGCTCTTCTCTTTACTCCAAACACTTCTCTTTTTTGACGTGCCTTGACGTCCAGTTACTTCTACTTTCCCTGTGACAACCTACAACAACAACAGCAGCAACAGCAACAAATATTTGAGCCAACATTTCGTTTTCATTTTTGTTTTGGCTTGTTTAATGCGCTGCCACTGCTGCTGCTGCTGCTGCCACACCCCACTGTTGGCCAGGCCAACACTGAGCTGAGCTTTTACCCGCTCACTCGCTTATGGCCATTTCCGTTGTTGCCAACATATTGGCATACACTACCACACACACACACACACATACAGAAATTTCACAGCTCCCCTTTTTACTTAACTTCAGCATACCCCTTCATCTTAGCCACTTTGCATTCAATTCTGTGATTTTATGAGCCACATTCAAAGTGAAATTTTTTTGTTTGGCAACTGGTTTTTTTTTTTTTGTCTGTAAACTTTTCTTAAAACAAATGATAATAAATTTAAGCAAATGATTGTGACGCGTCGGAAAATGTGAGAAAAATTTAAAAACGCGATAAAAACGTGCGCGATTTCGTGACTTTGTTAAAAACAAAAAATACTACAAATATGTTGTTCTAAATTGTTTTTTGTTCATTTCTACATTGGTTGAAATTCGTAAAGCAGTGAAAGCATTTAAAAAAAAAAAAAGAAAATTAAATAATTAAAACACAAGTATTATATAAAATAAATAACAAGTCGCTGACATAATCAGAGAGCGAGTTAAACAACGTTTAATATTTAATTATTTTTCAAGTGGTTCAAGTTCAGACGTGCCGCCGACAACAATTGTGAATTGATATACAAAAGAAAAAGGTCCAATCACGCGTTTTCAGATACCACAACAATATCTTGCACTGCCCCAACAACAACACACAACAGCAATACCAAACGAGCAACAACAACCGCAACGTCAGCAGCTTCAAAACAGACGCCACAAAACGTAAATCTTCTTTTACAAAATACCAAATAAAAACATTGAAAAACGCAGCTTTATTTATTGTACAATCGGACCTCAATATATAGTAGTAACATAGTAGTAGCTTTCTGTCTGCTGCTGCAAAGTCGGCATCTTTTTTAGTTAGACACCACTGTAGCTGTTGTAACGGTTGCTGTCAGACATTCTGACTTTGAATTTTAGTTGCTGCCAGTTGCTGTTGCGGCAGCTGTTGGCCATCTAACGGTTTTAAGCCGCAGTCACGTAACCGATTTGGATATACGCATACACACACACCGATTACACACACATTGGCACACTTTTTTACACACACACACACACAGTGTGTGGAACGTTTGCATATTGAATAACAGCATTCTACGATTTGTAACTGCACTTGTTCTACGTTCGCCTGCCGGAAAAGTTGATCGCTGGCAGCGACAACAACTTGCCACTTGCCACAATACGGCCAAGTAAACCGGCCATGAACAGCAGTGGCTAAACAGCCAAACTAAGCCGCATTTTGCATGCTCTTAAACAAAGGCAAAGAAGTTGCAAAAGTGTTAAAAATCAAACTCTTTACCTAAGCTTAGTATTAAATTTTTATTAGTTTCTTATCATTCAAGTATTAGCTCCATAATTTCTATAATTTTCTAAAATTTCTATATAAAACAATCCCAAGTTTTGTAGCTCAAATCACTTAAAATCTACAAGCAATAAATCTTTAGAAATCACTTTTCATCCCAAATTATTGAGAGTTTTTTAGGTTAGCTAAACCAGAGATTTATTTGATCTCTTTAATGATACAATTATCTGTTATTATCAAATTGTGCTTTATTTTAAGCAGATCTTCCAACTCTTTATAACTTTCATATATATATAATTTATAGAAAGTGCCATAAGTTAACATTTTCACAGCATATTTTGTGTCTTAAACTAGTTTTTGCAATGGAATGCAATTAATACTGTTAATTTTTTTACTTGTGTTACTTGTGATTATTTGTCTTAAATTAAGCTCAAATTGCAGTACAAACTGGCAACAGCTATAAAATACCCTCTACTCTAGCTAGTTAATCGCCTACTTAATCAAAGTCGTTAGTCATGAAGTGCAATCGAAGCGCGATCATCTCTGGGTAAATGGCCAGGTGTTGAGAGCGCGCTAAGAATGTGACTTTTAGACCTTTATTTATGAGTTTGGCATAGAGTGGACTATGGAGACTAGATAGTAGACAGTGGCTTAACAAAGAATGCTTTTTTAGTTGGTTAGCTAACGGTATTTGACTACTAGCCAGCGGCTTTAAAGCGTTTGTTTGTGGTTCTGCAGATTGCGCATACGCAGCGTGTTAGGCTAATTTGAAGTTGAGAACGTTTGGAATGTAGTTTTGTTATATAAAAAATCTTAAATCTTTGTTGTTTCTTATATTCTTAGTTATTTGTGTTAAATTTGCATATAAATGTTTGAACTTTTGCTAAAATTTTTAATTGATTTCAGCAAATTTTCCTCTTAAACTTCCCAAGCTGACTCTCACTAATTGTTTAGTCACCAACTTGGCTAATGTTTAATCGAGCAGTTGGTTGGTGTGTGCGTGTGTGTGTGTGTCTTGCGTCTTGTATGTTTGTTATCAATTTTCACCTGATTAGCGCAAACATGTTGGCCATAATTTGCTTTATTATACTATGTAGTCTGTGGTCTAAAGCTCGTTTAGCTTTTAGTAGCACACAAAAGCAAGCTACGCCAGCATAATCAGGAAGTTGTGCTCAATCTATATGTGTACACACACACACACGCACACCGGTGTATAACACACTCATACACAAAAGTATACAATCACTTGCCACTACGCACAAACTGCAACATGCAATTCCCACAAAAGTTGTTACTCTGCATGACAGGCGCTTTCATGGCATTGGTAAGCGGAACTTGAGCTTGGGCTTGGGCTTTTGATATGTTATTAATATCGACTTGCCACAGTGTTGCATGCAACTTTGTTGGGCCCGAGCGTTGCCAGATGCGGTGCATACCCTTCAGCTACTGCCAGCTTCGGCGCCAGCATTGAAAAGCCATTCTCTATTTCATGCCAAACGCAAGCCCGAGTTTATGCCATATGGTTTGGATACCATGCACTTGCCCTGCGACATGGATGCATTAAAATTGGAACTAATCATACCCAATATGCCCAATCATTGCATCTGGCTGTACAATAATCGCTATGTTAGTCAGTTTTTCTATCGCAACTTTAAGCTCGTTCAGCTGGAATCTTTCTTTTTTGGACAATATTATGAACGACTCAAGCGCTATGAAATTGATCCACATAATTTCTGAAAGAAGTTTTAATAGTTGTTGTGACTAAAAGTTTCCCTGTATTATAAGAATTTGTTAAAGAAATTTTTAAAAAATATTTTTAAAATTAAAAACTAGTTGTATTAGTTTTTAAAAATATTTTCAAAATTAAAAACTATATTTTTTTTTGTGTTAGTTATTTTCATTTTAAGAAGTTGTTATGCTAAAAATGTAAGCAAAATATTTTCAATATTTTCTGTTGCCTTAAAATTTCTAGCTTGTTCTTATATAGTACTATAAAGTCTGTCAAAATTTTGCTAGTTTAGCGGAAACATAAGTTTTTGTTACATTAAACGATTTGCGCAAGACAAGTTAACAATAACAACAAAAAGTGCCAACTCAAATCGTGTTTGTTTTTGTTTTTTTGAGCTACAACGCAACAGTTTGATTTTCCATTGAACTCAGCTGAGGCGTTGTGGCAATTTTCATGGAAATGCCATAAAAAGTGGCAGCAGCTGCAACCGAAACGAGCGCTTAAAAGGAAAAGTGCAACAAAAGAGAAATGTGTGGAAAGTTGCAAACATTTACTTTTGTTTGCAACGCGTTGCTGCAACGAAATCGAGTAGACAAATCAATAAAAAACAGAAACAAACATAACGCCAACATTTTGAAATTTAACGAGCTGAGTGCAACTTGTAATTGGCAATGCAATTGCAATAAAAAACCTATCCAAGTTCAATTCGCAACTCTAGCGGCCTCTCTGTGTTTCTCTCTCTTTTTTCCATAATGGCTTTGAGCTCGTTTCTTAGCGTTTTGCAACACACTGTCAAAGCGGTAACAAAACGGCCACAGAGTTGGCTACAAACTCGCTTTGAACCAATTAATGTGCCATAATCTACGATACTCTGGTTGATTGTCTAAGCATTTTGTGGCAAACTCACCGTGTGGCACAAAATGCAGATACAGCTAGCTAAAGCGGACAACAACAACAACAACGACAACGACAACGACTAGCCGACTACAAGATACAAGACACAAGACACAGATACTCAGCTCAAGATACGCACTTGTAAGTCGCAACGAGGCGGCACCGATTGCGACAATTATAATGAGACGCAGCGGAAAACAATGCGAAATTCAACTAGAAACCTAGCCTTGTTTTGTTTAAACTATGCGAGGGTTGCCACAAAAGCAGATTTGCGGTTTGTGTGCAATATAAATAATGTGAATGTATAGTAATGCTATAAAGCGGAAAATAATTTAACTACGTTTTATTATTGAATTTAGATAATATGTACACAAATAATTTGCTTAATATGTTTAGTAATAAGCTTGTTTATAGCTAAAATGTGAGGAAATGAGTGAATTATAAACTCAAATGATTGACAGATTGCAATTTTGTATGCTTATTTACAGCGATTTTGATTAAACGTTTACTGTCATAGTATACACTAGTATTACCTTTTATCTTTTAAATATATTTATATAATAATAATTCTATTAAAGCCCCTTAACTAGGTATCTAACTAGTGCCGAAAGCGTATATTCAACTCCCAAAATACATTAATTTGATTACAAATATGCATAAAATTGCATTAAAATACAAAATATATTGAGCTAATTGTAAGTTTTTTGTTCGTTTAGGCTGTTACTATGTATTTTATATTATTCACAGTATACTTTAAATGACTTGCATATTAATTATGCTAACTGCAACTCATTTTGTGGGTGGAATCGATGAAAACCTATCAATTAACCCACGCTATGAAGTACAAGTGACTTGCCAGTATCATGTTTACTTAAGCTACAACTTATTTGGAAATTTTTGAAAATTGTTCATAGTTAGATTTGTTTTTTAGCATCAATGAACCCTCACTGACATGTTTTAGTGGTTGGTTTATGCATAGTACAACTGATTCTATGGAAGAGTTTTATACAAACTGAATCTAGTATACATTTCCCAATACTTGCCAATTAACCCTCGATGCGCAGTTCAAGTGGCTTGCCAGCAGCTCGATTACTTTAGCTGCAATACGCTTTGTGGGTCAGATAATCCAACCTCAGCTCCAATCCCAACCCAACCCCAATCCCAGCCAAACCACTGGCTGAACATTTCTCAAGAGTAAAGAAAGAAGATAAAAAAAACAGCAAAAAAGTATCAAATATCATTTAAAATAGAGCTTAAATAAAACTTTTACTTACCTGTTTCTCTTTTTGTTTGTTTTTTTTTGCAGGTTCACCGTGGCACGCTGAGATCATGTCGTCACCCGGCCTAACCGCTCTGGGCGAATCCACACGCCTTGTGCCCGCCAATACGCCGGCGGTTTTTGAGATACTGCCGCCTCCTGGACAAAGCCTGAGTAAAGGCGAGTGCGTGGCAACGGTTTTGACCCCAAACAAGTCAAAGCTGAATGCCAGAGTCACCCATGAGGCGGCAAATGGTGCTGCACGCATTGAGTTCGTACCCACCGAGGTGGGCACGCACATCATTGACGCGTCCATCAATGGCACTAAGATCGCTGGCGGACCTTTGATAGCAAAGGTCTACGATGCCAGCCTGATCCAGGTGACCGAGGTGAATGGCGGCGTGGTTGGTCAACCATGTCAATTCCGTGTGGACGCCAGTGCGGCTGGCGAGGGACAACTGGAGATATCGATAAATGAGGGCGAGGTGCCCAATCATGTCCAGGTTGTTGGCGGTGGTCGTTGTCTTGTCTCCTTTACACCGGAGCAGGCAAAATCCCATTTGATTGACATCAAATTCAATGGCGAAACGGTACGCGGTTGCCCTTTTGTCTGTGCCGTGGCCGACACATCGCGTGTCCTCCTCAATCTATCCAATCTGGAGCTCATACCCGTCAATCGTCCGTCCTCCTTTCACATCACTGTGAGCGGTGGCGGTGCCGCCGAACTGGCGGTCAGCGTACGTGGTCCCCATGGTGAGCTACCCGTACGTGTCACCGGCGACATTCATGCCGGTTTCACCGCCGAATTCACGCCCACCAGTGTCGGTGGACATTCGATAAATGTGGAATACAATGGTTTTGCGGTGCAGGGCACACCCTTTCTGGCCAAGTCATATGATGCCAGCAAAGTGGTCGTTGGTAGCGTCTCTCGCGGCACCATGGGCCGACCCGTACAGTTTACGGTTGATGCCGGCGATGCCGGTGAGGGTAATCTCGAGATAACCATATCGGCCAAGGGACAAAATATTCCCACACAGGTGCATCCACAGGGCAGTGCAAGGTGAGTTACAATTTTAAGTCTTACTTGGTTTCTTTCTTGAAATTTTATGCTAGGTTCAAGCTGCATCACAGTATAAAGACAAATAAGCTTACTAGCTATACTTACTATGATATATCTGTAGAAAAACTCGCATTGCTTCAGAATTTAGCTTCAAGTCTATAGAACTTCGGTGCATTTTGCTGCCTAACTGTAGCATCTAGTTGTAATACAGTGTGAACCCACCATAAGTTTTCTGAAAGCTACTAAAATTAAAAGAATTTTATATAACAAACAGTTTCTTACTCCGTTTCAACTTAAATGAAGCCATATGTATTCATGTTTTCACTCTCTTCTTCTTCATTTCTCTTGCAGATTCTCCGTTTCGTTTGTGCCAACGGAGTCGTGTGAACACACCATCAATGTATCGTTTAATAAAATGCCCGTGCCCGGCTGCCCCATAACGGTCAGCATTAGTGGGGGCGTGGCCGGGCCGCAGGTATCCCTGGGCGGTCCAGGACCCGTGCATCAGACCAATTCTTTTGTTATCAATCACAATGGCGGCCGTTTGGAAGATATTGAGGTCAACGTCGAAGGTATGTAAATGCGACACAATGCGGTTGCTGATTGAACTAACAGCCAAGAAAGCCCCACAACCCCCCACCCTTTTGGCAAGGGCAGGCATAGAGTAAACTGCAATGTCCGCGTTGCTCTGTCTGTCTCGCTCTCTCACACACACTCTCTCTATCTTTCTCTATGTGTTACATATCTCGCTCACGCCTGCATTGATTTTGGTACAAGTTTTATGTAATTGTAATTTAATTGCTCGTTTGATAAATGTTCATTTGTTTGTGTATCAGTTATCAGCACACACACACGCACACACACATAGATACACACACATACACCTAGATTTTGTATCTGTATCTGCATGTACATTTTACAATTGTATCTTTTGTAGCTGCTACTTTAAACGCACACGCTGTTTTTCCCACACACACAGAGACTCGCGCACATTTTCACACTTTTCAGCACAATGTACGGAAATTGTTGTTGAAAATTCTCAAGCATGTCACGTTCCCCCCTCCCCACACTCCCCCCAAAACTTCACACGCTGCCACTGACATTGTGTACATACCTACTACATACATTTACATACATATATTTCCATACTCCATACCCGGTGCGGTGCTGTGCGGTGGATCAGTGGTGCTCATTATTTAGTATGTGTAATTATGCCTGAAATTTATCATTTTGGCAATTGCTTCGTTTACATTGTGACGCATTAGCAGCAGCTGTAATCTTACTATGTTAGTACATATAGTATATATACTTAGACTTGATGCTTGGAAAAGCAGGCTTTACAATTTTCAATTGCTGGATTATGTCATGACCACAATGTCAACGCGTGGGTGTTAACTCGTTTCAGTATATGTATGTCTGTGTGTGTGTTTAGGGGGTGTGTATTTGTATTTGTGTGTACATTATGTTATGTAATTTGTATCTAGTATTTTGTTAAAAAATTTTTGTTTGTAATCTTACGCCCTTAATTGTAATAATTTGCTCACGTTTTATATCTGTATTATATTTCAGGACGGCGAAATCTTTTGTACTAGACTCTATAAATATATACATATATATATATATATATATACTTAACTAACTATCTTTATATAAAAACTCTCTGACCCTTCTTTCTCTGCATCTATCTCTTGTCTGTCTTAATATATATAGACATGTATATACTATAGTTGTTTATACTATATATATAAAACTATTCCGTCTAACACAGTCCGTAATTATAACAATTTAGAGAGCGCGTGTCAACATTATCGAAGTACTACTGTATCAAGCACGATGTGAAACAGCAAAACTGCAACAACAATTACAACAACTATAAATATATATATATATTAACAAAGTACTCTAATTTCCCTACTAATTGCTAATCTATACTACAATTTATTTCCATATATTTTTTTTGTTGTCTAATTATGAAATGAAAATTGCATTTTTCAATTATGTAAAAGCAAAACCAATAAAATGATTTACCAACATAATTTGTGATTATGTTTTAGGGTTTTCAATTTTTTAGCTAGACAGCAGTTTGTCAGTTTGTATATTGTATATATAGAGTATATAACCAGGGGTTTTAGCAGATCCTCATCTGACCAAACCTACTACAACAAAACACAACAAAAATTACACCACATGCAACATTATTACAGTTTACTAACATTTAGTTATCGGTATTAAAAAAAAAACAATTTATAAATCAATTATAAACTCAAACTAACCGCACTGCAAGTTTAATTAATAACAATATCAGATTCCCCAACTAATACTACAGCTCTTTTTTTTGGCATCTTTTGTACTATTACTATTTTTATACCCTCTGAGGGGTATATTGGGTTTGTCAGAAGTATGTAACAGGCAGAAGGAGGCATTTCCGACCCCATAAAGTATATATATTCTTGATCAGCATCAACAGCCGAGTCGATATAGCCATGTCCGTCTGTCCGTCTGTCCGTATGAACAAACAGATTTCAGAGATGGTAAGAGCTACAATATCCGTTTTGGTCAGTATCGACCACATATTTAGTCAGTCAATACAAGAATCTTTTTTTTTTCGATGCCACGCCCCGTTCGCCCACAATAAGCGAAAAACCAGACATACCTCGTAAAAATACATGTTTTTCGCGAATATCTCGGTAACTAAAACACCTAGGGACACCAATTTTGGCTCACAGGTTGCTAGATGCAATATAAAGACAATGCCATCAACATTTTTTGGATACCACGCCCCCTTCGCCCACCAAAAGCACTACTGGGTTGTAACTTTGCATGCCGTGACATGACACTTATTTCTTAACATAACGTTTTGTAACTTACAATATATTTGAAGACAAATAATATCAAACTATTGTGAAAATTTCATTAAAATCGGACTATAATTAAAAAAGTTTCTCAAACAACGAAAATCGTTACATTCAAGCAAGGCATAGCCACGTGCATTGCACTGTGCGAGCGAGATAGACATACAAATTTGTGTGCATGTTAAGTTCTTGCACCAGCTACTCCAATTGGAACTCATATAATTGGAAACGAAGCTCAGAGGGTATTACACGGTCGGCATGCCCGACTGACAATTTCTTTCTTGTTTTATTTTGATTTTTTAATTAAACAAAATTCAATTAATGCCTCAACTAATCAAAGTTAACATTTTTCCAAATTTTTTTTGCAAAACCAAACGAATATACAAAAAAAAATGATACCACTAACCACACGACACAACAATTAAACAAACAAAAAACTGCTTAATATTTGAATTTCAACAAAAATGAAAAAAAAAAAACAAAAAACAATTTATAAACATAAAAACAACTCGTTTCCGGCCGCGTCGTATACGTAATATAATAATACTAAAATGAATATGAAAAACAAAAAAAAAAACAAAACGAAAAACCAAATGAACAAATCAAAAAGGTCCTGCTGGGCAATCAGTTCCCGCCCAAGTGCATCAATCCGCCGAAGGTGTCTTCAAGGCCGAATTCGTGCCTCGTGTTGTCGGCGAACATCGTGTGAATGTGACCGTCAACGGTTTACCCACAGCCGGCAGCCCCTATGCAGCCAAGGTGAGTAGAAAATTCACTAGAATGTGAAACAATCCTAAAGGGAAATTGAGTTCTACACGGATAAATGGATGTAAAGATCATTCTATGTTTTAAATAATGCTACAAATATATTATTGCGATCCTAACTACCCCTAGGTCTATGACGTCAGCGCCATTAAGGTGAAGAATGTAAGCAGCGGCACAGTGGGCAAGCCCGTCACTTTTCTGGTTGAGACCTCACAAGCCGGTCCCGGCAATCTGGAGGTGACTGTCAATGGCGGACGTGTGCCGACATCGGCTCAAGCGCAGGGTCAGCATACCTATGCCATCAGTTTTACGCCCCGTGAGGCCGAGAGTCATACGGTGGAGTTGCGTTTCAATAGCCAGGATGTGCCTGGTTCACCGTTCACCTGTCGAGTGGCGGCTGCGGCAAGAATACAATCTCCTGAAACCATGGATAAGGTCAGCGTAGGCAGACTCTTTGAGTTTGTGGTCGAATCGGATACGAAGCCAACGGTGGAGGTGCTGGGACCGGCCAGACGCAGTGTGCCCGTCAAGATCGATACACTGAGCGCCACGCAGGGCTACAATGTCAAGTTTGAACCCATGGAAGTGGGTGATCATTCTGTGGAGGTGCGTCTGCCGGGCGGTGGTCATGTGGAAGGCAGTCCCTTTCTGCTCAAGGCCTACTCCGCCGAGAAGGTGATTGTAACGGATATACGTCCCGGAGTGGTCAACAAGAGTGTGAGCTTTGGCATCAATGCCTCGCAGGCGGGTGCGGGAAATCTAGAGATCATTGTCGCCGTCAATGGCAAGAATGTGCCGAACTTTGTGCAATCCGAGGGAAATGCTCGCTTCAAGGTGAACTTTAAGCCCACCGAGGCAGCTGCCCACTCGCTCTCCGTGCGCTTCAATGGACATCCGGTGCCGGGATCTCCCTTCAGTTGCCACATTGCCGCCGCTCCGGCCAGTTCCATGGGCTCACCACGTGCCCAGGCGATGGGTGAGTGCCTCAAACAGGCGGCTGTCAAGATGGACAACACCTTTGAGCTGGAGGGCTTCGATGGCATCGAGCCACAGATATTTGTCACCTCTCCGGCGGGAGATAACGAACACTGTCAGCTGAGTCAGCACGATGGTGGCAGCTATAGCGCCTCCTTCCGTCCCAGCACTGTGGGTCGTCATCTGATCAGTGTGTTGGCCAACGATCAGCACATCAATGGATCACCATTCAGTTGCAATGTCTTTGATGTCTCACGTGTCAGCATTAGTGGCTTGGAGCAACAATACGGTCCGGCTACTTTGGGAGTGCCGGTCACCTTCAGTGTGGATGCAGCGGGAGCTGGAGAGGGTACACTGGAGCTGGTGGTGTCCACCGACAGCAGCACCGTCAAGGCCGAAGTGGTGGCCTGTGCCCGTGGCCTCTACGATGTCACCTTTGTGCCGCAGAGCACCGAACCGCACTACGTCAACATCACCTTCAATGAGGTGGCCGTCGATGGCAGTCCGTTCCGCGTGGACATTCAACAGAATACACAGCACATACAGATCGGCAGCTTGGCGGCCATTGATTTTCCAGCTGACGATCAAATTGTTGAGATTATTGCACCCGATCAGAAATCCGTGCCGTACACCATTAACCGACAAACAGCCGAGTTCCGTACTCACATGACGGGCAATTATACTCTACGATTTATTGATAGAGAAACACGTCAGCATATTGGCACTCGCACCTTGTGTGCCTTTGATCCCATGCTGGTAAAGATCACCGAAGTGGGCGAAGCGTTGTGTCATCGTCCTGCCAGCATTGGTGTTTCCCTCAACGAGGCCGGACAGGGAGATTTATCCGCTTTGGTGCGTTGTGGCGCCACCGAGGTGGCACACACCATTCGTGGACCCAGCAAGTCGGGTGTCTACGAGATTGTCTATCAGCCGACACGTGTCGCACCGCACAAGATCAGCATTCTATTCAACGATGTGCCCATTTCACTGAAACCTCTGGAGATAAATGTGCTGCCCGCCAGTGCAGGCAAAGAGATTAGCGTCAGCGGTTTGGGATTGTATCAAGCGCGTGTGGGCAAGACCACATCTTTTGCTATTGACACCGTGAAGCGTCCAGCTCGGGAATTCGATGTAGTGGTCTCCGGACCCGGCGGACAGGCTTTACCCGTACGCTGTTACCAGACCAAGAACGGACACTTGCAGGCGGAGTTCAGCATCAACAAGCCGGGACAGTGTGTGATTGGTAAGTAGCTGGAGGATTGGATAGCATTGATTGTCCTAGCTAACCCCTTGAAAAAAGTCCTAGCTAACCCTTTGCTTTTTTTTTTCGCAGAGGTACTTCATCAGTCCAAGCCCCTACCAGGCAGTCCCTTCACCTGCGAGGCCTTTGACAGCAGCAAGGTGAGTGTTCAGGGCGTGTCCAAGGAACCTCTGGCCCTGCACAGCTCCAATAGCTTCAGCGTGCGTACAGACAATGCCGGCACCGCCGAATTGGAAGCCTTTGCCATTTCGCCCACGAATCAAAGTCTACCCGTGATGATAAGTGAACAGAACGAGGGCATCTATAATGTGGAATTTGTGCCCTCACAGCCGGGCAACTATAAGATGACTATAATGTACGGCGGAGAGACAATTCCCAGTTCGCCGCTCACCTTTACGGCATCGGCAAGTGGTGTGCGGAATGATGCACGGGCAGCTGGACACGGACTGGAGGTGTGCCATCGGAACAAGGAGGCTTCTTTCGTGGTCTACTGTCCGATTGCACCCAATGTGCAGATTGAGCGAGCGGATGAATTTGGCGAACGCATCGAACCGAAGATCAAGGCACTGGGCAATAACGAATGGCGTATCTCCTATGTCATATTGTCCGTGGGCAACTATGAGATTAGAGCTAGTTGTCCGAATCGTGGTAGCTTGCCGGGCTCACCATGGCGCGTCTGCTGTGTGGAGTCCACGAAGGTAACACCCGCTGGTGGTTGGGGCACATTGGTGGATCACGATGGGCGTTTGATACTGCCCGCACGCATTATCTTCGATGTGGAGAATGCTGGACCGGGCAAGTTGGTCTGCAGCATCGATGGCTTGGAGATACCCGTGGAGAAGCTGGCCGATGGCAAGATGTCGCTCAACATTACCGGCGACAATCTGGCAGCCGGCGAACATGATCTGGACTTAACCTGGAGTGGTCTAACCATCACCCAGTGTCCACGCAGCGCCTTTGTCACAGGTCAACAGGCTGCCGACAAAGTGGTGCTCATGGGTCGCGGTCTGGCTGCCGCTCAAGCTGGCGAGGCCGCGCACTTCACCATCGATGCCTCCAATGCGCCAGCGGGCAGACCAGAAGTTATTCTACTCACACAGGATAATGCAACGCTTCCGGTGAGCCTAGCCCAACCGCGTCCTAGCGAGAACATCTGGTTGGCCAGCTATACGCCACAGAAGTCCATGACGGGCACTCTGACATTGTCGGTGAAGTGGAACGGTCGCCTGGTCAAGGGTTGTCCACTCACTGTGGCCGTTGGCTCCTCCATGGATGCCTCGAAGGTGATTGCCTCCGGCGAGGGACTGCGACACGGCATCGTTGGCAAAGACATCAAGTCCTGGATAGACACACGTCGCGCTGGGCCCGGAGAGCTGACAGCTCACTGTGCCGGTTCCCGCAAGGTGGCCTACTGCGAACTGTACGATCATGGCGATGCCACCTTTACGTTGAACATTAAGCCACAGGAACCGGGTCGTCATCTGCTGACTATCAAATACGGCGGACAAAATGTGCCGGGCTCACCGTTTGCACTCAAAGTGGCCGGAGCACCCGATGCCAGCAAGGTGGGTTTTAATTGATAGTCTTTAAATAAATTGGTGTAATTAAAATTTGTGTTCTCTCCAAAAAGGTACGCGTTTATGGTCCTGGCATAGAGCACGGCGTGCTGGCCACCTTCCAATCCCGTTTCATCTGCGACACACGCGGCGCCGGTGCCGGACAGCTGACGGTGCGAGTCCGTGGTCCCAAGGGCGCCTTCCGCGTTGAAATGCAGCGTGAGAGTCAAAAGGATCGCACCATTCTGTGCAAGGTAAGCTGGTAAAAGCTGATTCCATTGAGAAGTTCGATATTAATTTTGGGAATATTTTCTAGTACGATCCAACTGAACCGGGTGATTATCGGGTGGAGGTTAAATGGGCTGGCGAATTCGTGCCTGGCTCACCGTTTCCGGTCATGATCTTTGACACTGAGGAGGAGTTACGAAGGTACTTGCAGGGCATATGAGGCCAGCTCAACCATCATGTTATCGTCTTCCCCAGTGGCTTGAGTCCCACCCTGCCCATGAGATATCAGTCCCAACTACAGCTACAGCCGCAGCAACAGTCTCATTCGCAATCGCGTCGTGCCACAACCTGCGTGCCTCTATAGCGAATGCTACACACACAATATGAACTTATATATATATGTTACAACTAATAACTAGAGTTTAGTTTAATAACCGAAACCGCAATCGAACGAAACATGCATGAGTCTAATTAAGAGTCCCCCACAATCGGCTTCGGCGCTACGTTGAATAGCTTTCTGTTCTTATAGTTGTAAGCCTAATCTTTATTACGATATACATATACATAAATATACAATGTTAAATTTGTAACAAAAAATAGTATTCGATACAAATACACAAATCTTGAGATATACTACTACTGTATTCTACAATTCTAATTCTGAGCTTCCCAATCCTCGGGCAATGCAAATTTATTGATAAACTCATGCCGATGAGCGCGTAGAAATTTTAGTAAATTAGTTTCCACAAAATGTTTACAGACATTTGTGAAATCCTCATCATGTATGTCCAGTGACTTGATGACACTCTGTCGCTGTTTCATCAATGAGGTGAGTGTGACATCATTTCTCATTTGCAGATCACAGAAACGATCGTGCATAATGCATTCCGTCCAGGGTTCCTCAAAGAAACTAATAAAGTTCTTGATCAGACCCAATTTATAGCGTTGCCGCAGATTATTGAGCAGCGAATCGTGTCTGCCACAAAAGTGTTCCAAAAAGTACAGTGGCTTATATAACTAATAAAAAGTTTTAAAATAGAGGGATTAAGACTCGATCACTTTAAACTTACGTCCTGTGTCACGCAAGTAATTTCCTCCACTATGTAATGCGGACTCATGCGAATGCGACAAAAGTCTCCATCGCAATAAGTGGTCATCACATGGCTATAGCTATTGTCCAATTTGCCCAATAGATAACGCTTGGGTATCGTTATCTTAAGAATTACATGACCCAAGGGCAGCACAGCACGAAATATTACAGGTTTGCTAAAACGAAAATCGTCCTTCTTAACCGAATCCTGAGTTAACTGCAGTATGTTTATTAACTAAAAAATTTAAAGGAATTTTTAGGTTATATAGAAATATTGGAATAATCTTCAGAAAACTTACTCTCTCTGCCATTTCTAGTTCACTTGTATGGGTATATTGATAGAACACTTGCCAGATTATAGCCACATTTTTTCCCGCCGCATAAATATTTGGATCATTTGTGCAGAAGTTTTCATCAACCAGTATTTGACGGTTCTGAACCCGAATTCTGCTGCGTATAAGCACTAAGCAAAGATAATTAGTTAACAAACTTGATCTGCGTCTACTACAAAACTTAGGAAACTTACTCTGCTCGGTCGGATTAGTTAGATGATTCTCCAAAAAGTTAATGAATAAATCACACTCCAAGGTTAGTGGCTTATCCGAGCCAAATTGCCGAAAATTGACCGACTTGATGAAATAAACATTTGAATATAGTGTAAAGTCTTCAAAACTAGCCGAATCGTATACAAGAATGCCCAACTCCTTAACCATATCAATTAGAATAATATCCAAATTTTTATCATAAATGGAAATATTTAAATACTCCGGTGCTTCGACACGCCGTGGCTGCACAAGAACCACATCATCGGCATGACAACCGTGCTTCAGTAGAAAATCGATGCAGGCATAAACATCCAAAACCGAACCATAGACCACAATTCTTTTCCTTTGCAACCTGCTCTTGTTTAACTCACGGATCTTATAGTAGAGCACAATCTTATCAAGGCGTCCATTGATGTGGGCATAATTGTACGGCATTTCGACAAACTTTCCTCTGGGCACTCTGGCCTGTAATTCGGCCGGAAGTCCATATTTGGTATCACACAGCAGCAGTAGTTTCTCATAATGAATCTTACAAGCATTATCCAATCGAATGACCTTCTCATGACTACAAACGAAGAAGAAACGAAGATCTACGTATTGCTAGAAGTTAAATCTGGTGTGAAATCTTACCAATCAATGTGTTCTACTTTGCCGGGCACAAAGTGTATCCAATTGCGCAGATCTAAACGTTGTGTAGTGTCCATAACAAATGGCGAAGTGTCGCCATGATACAAATAACAATCATCGGGATCAGTACAGAAAGCGCACTTGAGATCAAAATCATATTCCGCCTCGATTTCGCCGTACTTGCAAATCACCGTAATGTCTAACGAAGGCAGGCAATTTGTAGTATTAACATACTTAAAACTATAAACAGAAGTGTAGTTAAAGTAATCTATTTGAACTTGAAAAGGAATTTCTCTAGCTTACTCTGCCGTATTCCAGCTGAAGATCATGAGACGTAGTAGAGCTCTACATATGCCCGAAAATCCTACAATAACCAGCGGACTTTGATTGCCAATGAATTTGGAGGGGAATAGATTGTGACGATACAAAAAGAAATTATCCGTGACGCAGTTAATTTGTGGTAATGTTACCACTTTGGATTGTCGCCTGAAATAAGTCTCATTATTGGTATCGGTGAACCAGTTTCTTTGCATGCGACGCGGTTCCACTGGCATCATACGTAGCGCCAAATCATTGGGCAATACAAGTCCCTAGAGACAATAAATATGCTTTATTTCTGGCAAAAAAAAATCCATATAAATTTACCGTAAACTGTTGCAGATAGAAGAGTTCCCGATAGCCAGTTCTCAGTGAGACTGTGCGTAGTATTTCATCGGACCACATGTGAAAATATGGATGTAAACGTAGCATAACAATCTCGCCACGATCAAAGGTTAAGTAGTTCTCATCGTAGGGCAGCCAGAACTGCTTATAAATGCCCTCATAGTTGGAGAAAGGTCTAAAAAATTTTAAAAATTATATGTTTTCTTATGAAACATAGCTTACTGAGGTAAAAATTCTTACCGCATAACAACAAATCCAACTGTAGTGCTATTCTCCCTACCCAATAGTCCGGAGCGCACAATCCACATGCTAAACTCTGGATTCACACTCTCCAGCACATCATTGGCAATTTGTTGCAGTATATTGACAGCACTATTGTCATCCAGTGAGAAGAGTGGACTTTTTGTTACGTTCTCAGAGCTTACTTGATGTGGTACATAGTTTTGAAACATGTTAATTATGTCGGGCATATCATCCTTTTCTAGCGGATAAACGCTAAGCTCTGTGCTAACCGAACTGCGATGGGCCACAAAGATTTCATCATGCATTTCGTTGCCAGGTCGATGTGGCACACGCTATAAATTCCTCAATTGAAGATTTGAGATCTGTTACTGTATCGTTTAAACACTCACCGTAAAAAATCGCAGCAGCGACCAAAAACTAAGTGAGAAATTGGTACCCGGTGGTATGGGCACCACACAGAAATCATACTCTGTATATGCACTAAACATAGCACATAGATAATAGAAAGTATACTCCATGCGCAGACTTGGATGCAGAATGAAATTCCTCAAGACAAACGCTCTACCGGCAGCTGCCAAAGGATTCTTTTTCAACTTGAGTGAGCTTCTCTTTTGCGTATCGAATGTTATCTCCAAAGTCTCTTCAACTCGACTCAGGTACGTAAATGATGACTTTAGTTCTACATTATATTGATATTATAGAAAGCTTTAATGTTATTATTTTAAAAGTCAGACTTACGATCGCTTATATAACGAAATACAGAATAAACGCGTTCCTGTTCCGTTATCTTGTATTTCTCAACTTGTTGCAATAAAACACTACGACGCTTATCAAAATCAATGCCTATCGTATTAATCGTACGCAAACCCGAATGTTCCATGGCACTAGGTTAGTATTATATAGTAAAAAAAAGTTGAAAATCGTTTTCTAACTATACTTACTAAACCTGCAGCTTGACAGTGCTATGCGGTACATCGGGTGTATAGGCGACCAGATTGCCAACGCTTTCCAAATCATAGTTCTTGATCAAGGCTTCTATATCTATGTTTTCAGAGAGCCACATCATGCCAGTACTACCGCTGCTTTCGCCACTATCCTAAAACGAAAGGTGCTGTATTAAAGCTCTATTTATATCTAAATTCTATTAAAACGCACCTCGGTAACTATAATTTTATCTTTATCCATTTTACCGGAGGTGCCCAAAAGCATTTCGGCTATATAGTAATCACCATGCTCATTTCTCATATGCGGCTCTTCAACATCAATCATTTCAATAACATCATCATTATCCTCGGGTCTACAAATCACATACATATATACCACTAAAAATACATATAATATTTGTCAACACACAACTTACAAAGCCTTTCGAAATGTAACCTTGGGCATTATGCTGGCACGTGTTATTATAATCAGAGCTGGTAAATTTTTGCGACTTTGCATATCGAAATCATTGGCATAGTAGACTTTACCATGTTTCTCCAGTAATTCATATTCCTTGACTGAATAGTTCGGTGGTCGAATTACAATCAGAAAGTTTACTTTATGCTCACGATAGAATACTTCCTGCATTATTAGTTTCAAGATCTTTTCGTGCGGCGACAAATAAATGTAGAAATTGAAAAATATGGTATTCATCAGAGATATGGGCAAGTCCACACTAAAATATATAGTACTCTTCAATTATATAGCAATATGCTATACTTAACTCTGCATACCAAAAGCGATGCTCAATCCACTCGATCCACAAATCGTTGGAGAGTACAGGTATATTTGGATATATACAGAATTCCGAATATGCCAGCAGATTCGTGGGTTGATCATTCAAATACACGGCCATGCGATGGGTTTGATACTCCTGGAATAACTGAGACACGGATATATCGAACTTATTCCCAAAGCGTCTAGGGGATTTTCCATGGAAGAGCACTTCAATTAGCTCAATATCATGGCTGCCGACTGTTCGTACCACATAATCCTGTTCCATTTTCAATATATAGTTGTTTATTTATAAAAATATTGTATAAGATTTAAGTATATATATGGTAAATATATATATATTTATTTCATTTTTTTGTGTTTGAAATTTAACAAGTTTTTCATGGATCTACACATATTACTAGTACTTGAATTTCGTATTAAAATTTCGAGGGATTTGAGCAGCTGGCTTCTAGATTCTCTCCCAAAAAGTCCTCGGGTAAAGCGAATTCATGTTTAAAGTCCTGCCGATGTGTTCGCAGAAATTCAAGCAGATTCTGCTCCAGTATACGTTGATTCACCTCATGAAACTGTGTTTCTCCACATTCCTTATTCTGAATAAAATGAGATATAAGCTTTATTACTACCTGCAAAGTGTATAATTAGCAATATGCCTACCATTTCCAGCGCTTGTATCATGGGTTTCAGTAGTTTGTGATTCTCTGCCTGAAAATTCTCAAAATTGTCATGCATCAAAAGCTCCGTCCACGGCTCTTCGAAGAATTTCATAAAACATTCGATAAGACCAGCCTTATAACGTGCCTTTAGATTGTTTAACATTGCCTCATGCTTGCCACACAAAAGTTCCAAAAAATCCAAGCTATGAGACTACAAAAATAACAAAACAAAAAAAAAGTTTAATTATTTAAAAAAATGGAGAGAAAAGTACTCACTTCCTTGGTAACCACAACGATCTCATCCACAATCATCCTGCGCGATAGACCAATCCGACAGAAGGTTTCATTGTGATACGTGGTCAGATAACATTTTTGACAACCAATTATACAAGTGGCCAAATATCGACAGGGCATAGTCACTTTTGTAATGAAATTATTCATGGGCAATATGGTGCGGAATAGAACGGGTTGTGCGAACTTTTCCTCATAGGGTTTGTCCAACTGACGATAGCCCAGAATATGCATAAGCTATATAATTAAAATAAGCATATTAATATCAGCTCAATTAAAAAAAAGCAATGGTATATTACCTTCTGAGCAGTCTCCATTTCGCTAACGAAACGATATTGATGATTAACGGGCTCCTTGAACTCTATAAACTTTCCCACCGCATAGATATCGGGATCATTTGTCTGAAATTTCTCGTTGACCAGTATTCGATTACCCTTCAGATCAATGCATGAATCATTTAACCCTATCAAAGAATTGTTATGGATATAAACTTTACTATACCTTACTTATACTATACTTACATTTCATCACAGTGGGTTCCATATAGCCCACAGCGTATGATATGAATATGTCACAGCCAAAGGTGATCTCTTTTCTGTAAATGTTCGTAAAGACGACATCAATGATGAAATTCGAGGAGCCATGTTGAACCCAACGCGCAAAGGTTAGCTCTGTATGTACGGTTACGCCCAAATCTTCAACCATTTGATCAAGTATATAACCAATATTTTCATCCTCTGTTGGATTCTTGAACTTTTGTTCCTGTTCGGTGCCAAGTTTAATGTGCGGTTGCACGAGAATCAGTTGTGTCGCACTCACACCGTGTGTGGTGAGAAACGCAATGCACTCATAGGCATTCAGATTCGAACCATAGATAACTATACGAGAACTACGTTGCATTTCATCCAATAGCACACGCACCTTATAGAATAGAATGAACCGATCAATACGATGGTTTATTTGCAAAAAGTTATATGGCCTTCGACCCGATTCATCAAAGGGCAAATGTGATGTCTTTAAGCTAAAGTTCAAGCTGTTCATCAGCAGCAATGTGTCGTAGTAGATTTCACAGCTCTTGTTGATCTTCACATACTTTTTATCCCGGTTTATAAAGTTGACATGACCGGATACAAAGTGTACCCAATATCTCAGATCCATGCGCGCCACAACATCACGGACATAGCACGATGAGTTCTCATAGTACATGAAACAGTTCTTGGAGCGCATACAAGTGGGACACATGAAAGTGCATTCATATTCGGCCTCAACTTTGCCAGGAGCCGCAATGACAGTGACCTGTAGGCGTGGCAGACAGGTGTATGTATCCGAGTTCTTGTGGCTACAAGGAAAAATCATTAAAGGAAAATTAGAGAGACTAATCTCTACTTACTCTTTGCTATTCCACAGAAAAACCAATTGTCTTAGAAAAGCTCTGCATTCCGCTGAGAAACCAATGATGACCAAACGATTTGTATTACCAAAAAACTTGGTAGGATTCAACTTATGCCGAAAGACTGTCAGATGATCCAAATTATAGTCATATGTTGGCAAACCCTCGATCGGTGTGGCAATTTTCGCTGGTGTTGTTAACCTATGATACCAAAATTTCTTTTTCGAATTCGGTTCGATAAGCATCATCAACGTTTTCAAATCATTCGAGAATATATGACTCTATAAAGTAAAAGTTATTAGGAAATAATTGAACAAAAAAGGTGATTTAATACTACTTTACCTTACGACCACAAAAGTAATAGAAATCATAGTACTTTGTCTTTCCCGATAGATTACGAAAAATGATGTCGCAACTATTATTGAATAGTGGATGTAACTTTAGCGATATAATCTCGGCTCTATCCTTGCTCAGATGATGATCATGCGGTGGCAAATGATAATGTCTTTGCAGATCATGATGGTAATAAAATCGTCTGAGTATTACAAAACCAATGGCAGTATTTTCATGTATCGGTTTACTAGAGTTGCCGCAACGTATGGTAAAGACATCAAATTCACTGGATGGATTGTCTAGAACATCGTCCACAATCTGTTCAATGACACGCAGTTCATTGTCGCTATGGGCATGGGTGTTGACCTTTGAACTGTAGGAGAAACTGCTGCTCTGCGACAAGCCCGTATGCTCAACCTGTGTCAAATGCGCTGCAAGACCCATAATAACATCAACATCCTCTCTGCTCAAACGATACAAGCTAGAAGGAAAAATATATTTACTATTTTAAATATATACATAAAGTTGGCTTACCTTATTTCACCAAAGATAGTGCTACGATGTGTTATGTAGATATCATCCAAGCTGGTCATCTCGCTGGGTCGCTCTGCTACGGGCTATAGTAAGAAAACTCAATAAAAAGTCAAGCTATATAGTATATAGGTAACTTGCCATAAAATATTTTAGTGTCTCTATGTGACTGCGCAGTGGTTTGCAGCTTTTGGGCATTACCATTATGCAATAATCTCGATCGGGAAATACCGAAAACATGGCGCACAAAAAGTTAAATAAACGTTCTAGCGGAAAATCCTTGTGAGCCGATATATATTTCAAGACAAACACATTGATGGCATTTTGAATTCCATCTACATTTTTGGGACCGTCCGTATTATATAGCAAATTAATCGTTTTCTTTTGCTGACTAATATAGTACTTAATCGTGACAATATCTAAAAAAAAGATTTGAACAATTTTAGAATCAAGTTGTGTTAAGTTGAGAAACTTACTCTCAAGAATATACATGAATTTCAAATAGAGCGGCTCAACGGTATAAAATTTATTCAGCGTCTTGGAATTATCCACTATTGTGCCTTGTATGGAGCTTACCTTAAACTTGCTAGCACTAGCCACACTAAAGAATATAGGAATTATGTTAAGTAATATAGCAAAATTAAGAGCTTTAAATACTACCTAACGCCGCTATCATTGCGCTGCACACCGCCTATAATTGTAGTGCCCTCCAGATCATCCATGGCATCGGCTGTAAATAGATTCGCCTCGGGTTTAGCTTCCACCGAACTGCAGTAAAAAAATCTTTATGATATATGGTATAGATATTGGAATAGTACTGCTTACAAGACATGTATGCCCTCATAGTTAAAAGGCTTGGCGGGATCAAATTTGATGAGATTGCCAAAGGTTTCCATTTCATAGTTCTTGACATAATACCTTATATCCACATCGGTTTCTAGCCACAAGAAACCCATAGTTATTAATTCTTTCAGCTCGTTCTCAATCTCAGCCACAATAATCACATTCTTCTTGGCCTCCTCATCCTGACGCATCAGTTCTTCGGCTATATAGAAATCACCCAGCTCTGCTTTCAGTTCGGGCAAATCCCTTGAGTGTATCTCAATAATATCATCATTATCCTCGGCGCTAAGATATGGAAAAGTTATTTTTTTTATAGCTGTAAACTTCAAGACTTACAGCGCCTTGCGATATATAATTTTGGGTAGCAAATCAAAACGATAAATGACATATAAAGATTGAGTATTCGAATTGGTTGTAATGTTAAACTCGCGTGGATAGTAGATCTTTGCCAGCTTTTCCAAATCATCAAAACTTTCGGCATAGTGCTTGGAATAGCTTTTAATTTCGGGCATTCGCACTGTAATCACGTATTTAATGCGATTCTCAATGTAGAAAACCTTTTGTATCACTTTCGACAAGGCATTTGGATGTTCTGTAGCATAGATGCAATAGTTAAAGAATAAAGTATTCACCCAACTTATGGGAGCAGTGATGCTAAGATATATGGAAAGAATTTGTTAGTACTCTATTATAAGTATTTCATTCCTCACCAATATCTATGCTGTAGCCACTCCAGCCAGCTATCGCTCATCAGTGGACCTATTGCCGGATAATCCCGGAACTCAGCATATGCCACAATTTCGCTACGCTCCCGATGGCTTAGCACTACCAAACGATGGGTCTGATAGTGCTTGAATATAGCATCCATAGAGCCATATTTGAAACGCTTGTTGCCAAACCATTTTGCCTTCTGCACATAGGTCAAAGTGCCAATACTCTCCAGATCATCGATAGTTGCTCTACGCACCGTATAATCCCCCGACATTAAGAAGGAACCGCAACAAAAACTTTTTGTGTATTTTTGTGTATATTTTATATATTTTTTTTTGTATTTTATTTAAGTGTTGTCATATTTTGATTAATAACTTTTAGTCGAAATCATTTTCGGGCACAGTTAGACCATCCAATTGATAGCATTTGGCTCTAGCTTCTTTGCATTTGGCTGGATCTCGTCCAGATTCAATATTTGCCTCCCAACGGAAATAGGGACATTCATGCTTCTGATGGTACTCCATGACGCACATATGCAGAAACATATAGTAGGGTCTACAGGCATGTTTCATCAATGCTCTGCTGCCGGGAGTATTCTTTAGCATATTGAATTCTGGTAGAGCTAAGCAGAAATATATGATTAGCTTAGCTAGTTTACTGTGGTCTAAAAATGATTTTACTCTTTTGACGACATGTCTCATAGGATTCCAGAAAATATGCCTTCTCCTTGGGTCGGTCTTCGTACAACTGTTCCGCCTCCAGTTGCACCATCTTCATGTTGAGCCCATCTCCCTTGCCTATAAACTTGCTCCGCTTGTAAATGCACTCCACGAAACACTAGTTAGAATACTTTGATTAAACAAACTTTATATAATATATCTATATAGCTTAACGCACCGACATAAATCGAAGCAGTTTGCCCACATCATCATCATGTGGTTCGGGCATTTTGGAGGAGTGTATTGCCATACATTTTGCCAGATGTGGCCCGTCTCCCATAAAGTACTCAGAGCAACATCCACTGCGCTGTCATTATAACAATTATAGCACAATTCGATTCTATAGATTTATAACTCACCTTTTTGCTGCAAGTTTCCACGGTAAGAGAGTCTATAGCAACGACTGTTTCCTCACTGTCCTCACCAAGGATCTGACCAAGTGCCAAGAGTCCAAGTAATAAAACGCTTAAAATATAATGTAATTTTTCCATTGCCTTAATTAAACTGTTTAAATTTTGACTCTAATCGGGAGACTTTATAGCCTAGCCAGTGCCATTAGTTACTAATTGTTTACTTAATTAAATATTTAAGCTATTAAATTTTTAAAATACTGCGCAATTGTTTAATGAAACGTAGCAAATTGAGCAATGCCTCATTTACTAACAAATAAACCCAGATAAAACTACTATATAAACCCTTAAGCAAATTTTGCAAAAGTTATTTAAAATGAAATATATATTTTGTTTAATATTCGCGCATTTAATCTGTGTAAGTTTTAGAATATATCGAGATCTAAGATATATAAAATATTATTCTTCACTTAGGCTATAGTTGGCACCGAAATTGACTGCGATAAGGCGGAAAATGTGAACGAGGAGCATATACACTATTGCTGCAAGCATCCTGAGGATCAGAATGAGATCATTGAGGCCTGTGTCAAGGAAACGGGCTTCAAGCTAACCAATCCCAAGGATAGAAACGTTTTAGATATAACCGCTGATCGCGCCATGGCTGCCTCTTGTTTCTCCGATTGTATACTTAGGAAAATGCAATTTATTAAGGATCAGAAGTTGGACATGTCGGCGGTAAAGCAACACTTTGAAGCCAAGTATACCAATGATCCCGAATATGGCAGTGAAATGATCAATGCCTTTGATCATTGTCATGGCAGATGTATGTAGTTAACTAAGCTACTATACTTAAACTATATTGTCTACTCCCCTTTGCAGCTCAGGAGAATGCACTGAAGTTTTTACAGAAACACGTGGAGCATCGCTGTGATCCACAGTCGAGTGTTATTTTGGGCTGTGTCGTTAAGCAATTCTTCCACAATTGTCCAGCTAGTCGCTGGTCTAAGACACCGGAATGTCTGGAAGCTTTGGAGTTTAGCAAGAATTGCCCAAATGCCTTTGCCACGCTATAAATGACATCTTTGTTTAATAAATGCAGTCTACAAATCCTTAAGCTATTTTATATTAGCAGAATGCCCACTTTAGCTAATTTATAGCTATTTTAATAATATTAGAAATTTAGATATTTTTATACACTAGCCAAGTGTTTTGCCTTTTAACTTTCTTTTTTTTATATATTTTTTGTTAATAAAACATTTTTTAAAAGTGCTCTGGAACGGGAATACCCTCAATGGCGTAACACCGTTCCCTGGCCTTAGTACAGGTGGTACTTTGCTGCGATTTGTCAGATTCCCAACGGAAATAGGGACATTCGTTGTTGTGATGGTATCGCATGAAACAATCGTGTAAAAAGGTATAGAAAGGTCTGCAAGTATTCTTTAATACAGCCCTGATAGCCGGCGAGGCCATCATAGCTCCGTATTTCTCTGTAGCTAAGTTTAAAAAATTAATATAAATATTTATAAAAATTTAAAGAAAACGAAAAGTTAACCTACTTGTCTTTCTGCAATCATCATAGGCCTTGATGAAATAGTCCCTTTCCTTGGGTCTACCATAAAATAGTTTCTCTGCTCTCAACTTAACCATGTTCATGTTGAGTGTGTCCTTCTTACCAATAAACCTTGTCTGCTTGTACAAACATTCCAGAATACACTATAAGAAGCTATCTATTAGATATACTTATAGTAAAGTGTTTTAAATAATTGCACAAACCGTTAATGAACGAAGTAGTATGTTAAAGTCTTGACTCTCGATATTATTCAAATCAAAAGTGCTAAATTTACCAAAGCACCGTATTAAAACTAACTTGTCCTCTATAGTTGTCTCTGAACAGCATTCATCGCGCTGCCATAAACAATAATTTAAATCAATTTAATTAATATATATTTTTTTTAAGCTCACCCTCTTGAAGCAGCATTCCTCGTTGAGTGACTCTATGGGGACGCTGTCTGGGCCAACAATCTGAACAAGCGAAATGAATGCAAGTAGTAAAATGTATAAAATATACTTTAAGCGATCCATTGCCTAAATAAAACTGATATATATTTGACTTTGATGTGGAGATTTTATAGCATTTCTAAGCACATTAGCTTAAATTTGTTTGCTTAATTAACTGCGGAGTCGATAGATCTATTAGGTTCTATAATTTAAACGAATTGTTTAACTGCTGTTGAAAAAGATATATATATTTTATGACTCATAGTTCACTTTAAAATGTAGTCTTCAAATCTGACAGATTTATAATTCCAAGTTCCATTTAGTCGCAATATAAGCTAAACTAATTTGGGGCATAATTCTTAAGTTTTTTTTCCCCAATTTTCCCCTTAAGTATACCTCATCACAAAGACCTTTATAAGAATTATGCATTTTGAAATATAATTAAACTGACAGATTACTGCTTTTTACATGGTGGTTAACACATCCTTGCACTTCTTGGAGAAGGCCAAAGTTTCCACACACTCCGTGGTATTGGACCAGCGACTTCTTGGACAATTGTGAAAGAATCTGTGTATGACACAGGCCAAAACCACACTTGGCATTGGTTGGCAGGAGAATGAGGCGCTGCTAAAGGTCTTGACCAGAGAACCGGATAGAAACTCTGCTGTGGCATCCTCAGCTAAACAATATATAGCAATTAGTTAGCCTTTAATTGAACACAGATCTATATAACTTACATTTCGAATGACAACTATCGAAGGCAGCCAGCATTTCGGTGACATATTCCGGATCCGATTTGTAAACCGTCTGATAATGTTGCCTCACCGCACTCATATTTAATTTATTGGGATTAGTTAGATCCATAAACTTGTAATGATCGAACACACACTTGGCATAACAGGTGCCCGTCATCACCTGATCCACCGTCACATCCTCCAGCGCCTCCTCGTTGCGGGAGGGTAAATTAAATCGATTCTTCTTGGCGCACAGTTCGGTGACATCGTTATGTCCATCCGGATGCTTGCAACAATAGTGTATATGATCCTCATGAATACGCTTCACATCTCGACAATGTACGCGTATGCCTAGCACAAATTGGAGCAGCGATAGCGCCAATAAGATAATACAGATAAAAGTTACTCTTCTCATGGCGATAACTTTACAATTGCCAAAATAGCTTATTAGTTGGGACATTTATAGAACGGACGGCAGCAAGTTCATGACCCAAATCAATTTGTGAACCTTAATGAGCTATGAAATTTATAATTGCCAAGTTTAATTAACAATAATCAAAAGGTACACTGAAAACAATTGAGTTTTTATAAAATTAAGAAATGAAGTTTACAGTTTATTTTAATGTTGAGGTGAGTACATAATAGCCCGATTCCTTAAACGAACACAGATTGGTTCTAGATTAATATTTGATTTCATTGACTCAAAATTTTCAGTGTGCCCATAGCATTTTGGCATATTTTGCACAAGTTTGAACTGATTTTCTGGGCACGTTTCATTTATTGAATGAATGAAATCTAAAATTAATCTAAAACTAATCGGTAATTGTTTCAGAAATCGGTCTTAACGTTTTCCGGAGAACACTGTAAGCTTTTTAGTCCAGTTATATGACGTGCTCTTTCTAAAATGCCACTTAAATCTTTACGTATTCTTGACATTAATAATTACATTGTTTACAATTAAGTCCTAGTTCTAACACTTCTTTTTTTAGCAGTGTATTAACTTGACAACCAAACATTGTTGAAACGAGGGTAGGTTTAGAAGTCGTGTTGTCATGACACTGCCACTCTTGCGCTGTTGTTTGCTGTTAGATTTTTTGTTTTTCATTTCTCAGTGTTTATGCTTAATTAGTCAACTACAGTGCTTTGTAATTTGATAAGCGGCTTATTGGGCAATCTGCAAAATGGGTAAAAAGGGTAAAGGCAAAGGCAACAAGCTGGCCAAAATGTCTGAGGAGGAGCGAGCCAGATATTTGCAAATGCGCGCCGACATGGAGGAGGAGACACGACGCCGCAAAATGCATCTCATAGCGCTCTACATGAAGGCAAGTCTATCAAAGCCAAACTTAACGCAGCCCAGCTAAAGACTTCTTATACAGAACAAGCTAAAACGAGAGGATGCCTTTTGTCGCCTGAATATGGCCAAGATTAATCAGGAGTGGCGCAGCATACTGCGGCACGTCAAGATTCAGGATCTACGACGTGAAATCATTGAGGTGGAGCTGTTCTTTAAGGAGGCACTAAAGCGCAAGGATCAGGTTATAAAGCGTCTAATAGGCGACATTAACTCCACCGAGGATATGTATGCCAATCTGCAGCAATCGCATATGGAGAATGTAGACAAAATTACAGGTAATGGAGTGGTGAGCTAAAAGAGGGTGTTTTAGATGAGCTAACGGTGGAAAAGGTGACCAAAAAGTTCTAAAACGGCTCACACTAAGCTTAAATCTCATTTCCGACCCCATAAAGCATATATATTTATGATCAGCACAAGCTGCGTAATCAATTAAAATAGTTTTTAGAAGAAAAAAAATTTCGAAAATTTTTTGAAAAAATGTAAAGAGGTAGGTATGCAAAAAAATTAAAAATTTTGAAAAAAAAATTAATTTTTGAAAAACTTAAAAATTTAAATGTAGAAATGTTTGTGGGGTCAAATAGAGGGGTTTAGAATGCTGTTCGGTTTTGAAATTGGTTGGGTTTTGACAAAGATATCGCAATTCACAGTTGTAAAAAAGCTAATAACATCATTAAAAATGTCTTAAATTGCATGGGCTTTCCCATAAAGCAGATATATTTATAACCAACACAAACTTACTAAGCAATTAAAACAGTTTTTATAAAAACAAGCTAACTACACTGTGTGCGTGTAAGAAGGTAAAATAAGAGGGCTATATACATAATGGTATCTACTTTGAAACAGATCTACATCGCAGTCGCATAGAGTTCTTTCGGCACATCTACGAGGACGACAAGCGAGCTGTGCTGAAGGAATGGAATCAGGATTCAAGTGTTTTTCGTAGCATGCAGACGGAGAAGCAACAGGAATTGGAGTGTGTGTTCTATCAAGTGGAGGAGACTACCGATAAGCATGTCAAGGATAATCATGAGCGTTATCTGGATCGTGTGGAGGATCTCAAGAGTGGCGTAAGTAAGCAGTTAGTTAAACAATAGATTACTATGCTCTTCCCAATCATCGCACTGGGCCTTGGCATACTCGGACATGCACTTGACGAGCTCACGGGATTGTCCACATTTGCCGTTGTTCTGATAACGTGATTGCTCCAGATAACGAAAGCATTGCTGCACCGTATCCATGTAGAAGTTACGCAAAGCACGATCCCTTAGATCTTTGGTGAGCATGTAGATAACCTTGCGACGATCCGGTTGTCCCTGAGCATCCACCTAGGAAAGCAATTGGGAATTGAGTTATAGAAAGATTTATTGGGTATAAGTAATACTCACCATATTTAATTCCTCGAAGAAACATTGTGCCACACAGGATGTAAACTCGGCAGAGCTTTGATTCGATCGATTGCTGTTCGATTCGCTGTGTTTGAGGCTGCGTTGATAGCGATGTCCGTAGGAGGAAGATTGTTGTCTATCCCTTTCCCCTCCGCCGCCGCCTCCGCTGCCTCCTCCCTTACCACCTGACTGCCTGTAATCCTGATTGTAGTTGCCATCATAGTTGTAGTGCCGATTTTCAGCATCGTCCTGATTGCCACTACGTTGCATGCAACTGCGCACAACTCTCTTGAACTCCTCATCGTGTACACCATCCTGGGAGCGACATTTTAAGCCCAGAATGCCGCAGCAGCAGCCTAGCAAGATTAGCAGCAAACTAAGTCGCATCTCAAAAGCACAGTGTGCTTTAACGTTGCATGCCACAGCAGTTTTATAGCCCAACTCTGTTGACACATTAATAGCACTACCCTTTCTTTATATGATTGACACACAATGCGCACAGTTTAATTTGTCTCTAAACTAATTGCAGATGCAATTGAAGCTGGAGCAGATTACGGGCAGGGGAGAGGCTAAACTCGAGGCATTGTGGGAGGAATATCAATCAGTGTTGGCGGGTTATGGCAAGCACATTGAGGGCTTCTACTCCGAGTATGTGGATCTGAAGCAGCGGGACGAGGAAAGCGCTCAGCTAATCAGTCAGCAGAGCTATGAGATTGAGCATTTGATTGAACAGCTATCCAATCTTCGTCTGCTCGCCGAGGAGCAGCAAATCAAGCAGCAGGGACAACTGACACACAGGCAGAGCATCAAGCAGCAGCTTACGGAGAGGTTTAGGGAACTGAGAAGCTGTGTGGATCAGGAAATGGAAACACAGCACACACTCTTCAAGCTCATGTCCGTGGAAAGTCATCAAGTCATTGAGGTGGGTGGATTAAGCTCTAAAAGCAAAAAGCTTAAGCTTAATTTTAAAAAACTCTCTGCAGACTCTCAAGGGTATACTCAACCGGGGGGATACCCTGATGCAGCTGTCGCGTATTTGCGCCAAGATGGAAACCCAACGGGAGAAAATGTTCATGTTGCCACAATTGAGTCGTGAGATCATCGAGATACGTGAACTGCAGTCGCCAACGGAGGATGATGTCACAGATCCACTCAAGGTAGGCTGGAAAGTCGTGCAAGATCAGGTTTATAAACCTCTTTTCCCCCCCTCTAGGAAGAAGTAGCGCTCTTGCCGCAAATGGAAACCTTTTGGCGGCGTGTCAACAACGTGGCCGTCGATGTGGCATGCCTCAAGCAGCAGAAGCGTCAGCTGGAGGCAGCCAATGCGGCATTGAAGACCGAACTGCAAGAGTACCTGATCAATTTGAATATCAGCAATGGTTCCAATAGTCACATACAAAGCTATTTGAGCCGGCGACCCAAGAGCATGTCCGTGGATCGTGTCACACAGCTGCGACTGCAGCCGAAGCAGGTGAAGAGCGCCACGGCAGCGGGAGCAGGCGGCGGCGGCGGCGGCAGACGTCCATTGCCACGCGCTTGCGGCGAGTATGTGCCACGTTGTGAGGCAAGCATCTCCAGTTCAATACGTTCACGTAGTCTGATGCGTGGCAAGCCACAGTTGGCCAGGCTGGAGCAACGTAGACAGTTTTTGTAGCAAACAGACTGAAAATAAATGAAAACTTTTGAAACTCTCACACAAATTCGTAACGTAAAACTGATAAAAATGCAAAGTTCCCGGAATATTATAAAACGCTTTGCGCTCAGCCGCTGTCCAGCGCCGGCTTGTGGCAAATTGCCCGTGAGGGAGTCCAATCAACAGCAGCAGCAGATTGGACTGTCGAACTGTTGCCGTAAGCTATACACACGCCTATTTGGCGCCGGAGTTGGACAGGCGTTGGCAACGCGACGACGCAAATTTGACATGAGCTGGCTAAAGATGGCGCTGCGGCTCAAGCCAAGCGAACCTAGTGAATCGGAGCAAATTGTGGACACTCTGAGCATGCCGCTGAAGCAGTGTCCCAACGTGCAGCCGTATTCCATATGTGCGCCACCACCATCAGCGCAACTGCAACAGCAATCCGCCGGAATTGCACAGCAGTCCCACAAGCCCGCCTCAAAAAGCTACCACAAAACGGTGCGCACGCAAAATCTTATTGTTAAAGCAAAGAGCATTTAGAAATTTTAAAGTCCATCTTGTCACATTTGCCCACATTTATAATAATCTGAGGAAAATGCAAGAAATTTCATAAAAAACTTTAATTTAAAAATAGCGTTGCCAGACTGTAGCAACACGTTGCACTGCATGCAGCGCTGCCAGACTGTCAAAAATAGCATGCTGCACAATTAGTTTTAACACACGCCCCATAAGCGCTACTTAATTAGTTTTATTGGCTTGCAATAAGTTAATTTAATAACTATGCAAGCCCAAATGTTAGAATTTTTAACATATAAGCTTAAATTTTAAAACATTCACATTTAATTTCAAACGCCACTAGCGTGCTACTTTGTTACTACTTTTTAGCGCCATCTTTTGGCCTGCTAACAGAACTTACGCACACTTGCGATGAAAATATACAAGGCTCAGCGCATCGATATGTTGTTGTAAAGTGTCAATCGATAGTTTTATAGTTCAATTCCGCAGACACAACCCACAACGACGACGACGACGGTCCAACAAAAGTCGCTTATTAAATTTAAATACACAAAAACTTAATTAATAAAATAGTGTGCTGCTGCCTAATGAAAAGCCAGAAAAACTACAAGCTATGGAAAAGTGAATGCAGTTAAACAAATGAAGCCCGCATTTGGGGTGTAAAAGAAAAAACGGATGTGTGTCTGTGTGTGTGTGTTTTCTTTTACAGATGTATCTGTATCTAGCGAGACCAAAAAGTGTATGTAAGTGTAAGTGCATGTATATGTATGTACGCTACGCACTGTTATAGATACAACAACAAGGCGGACAGTTGGAACGGGCAACGGGCATGGGAACGGTGGAACAGCAGGAGCGTGCTCTCTTCCTCTCCCTCTTCTTCTTCTGCTGCTGCTACTTCGACTACGGCTGCTTGTAAAATTACCAAAAAAGAAATTTCATTCGGAAAATGCGGAAATGAGGCTGAGAAAGAGAAACAACCCCAAAAAACGAAATACATATACATGTGTATGTGTGTGTGTATAAGACAAAATAAAACAACAAAAAAAACTCAGTAGAGAAGAAACGTTACAAATTCGGTAATTAATAAAAGAAAGAGAGAAAAAAGAACGCGCATTAAAAAATATAAAAACTAATCTAAAAATTTTAAAGCGACAAAATCAGTGAAAAGCAACAACGAAAGTGTGAGAAAAAAGAAAACTACAAAAACTCCAAAAAAAAAAAATAGAACGTTCGCTGCATTTGGATTGTAAATTTTGTGTGTGGTTTTTTTTTTTTTTGTGGGGCGAGATAAACATATATAAACTGAGTGAGAGATAAAATACAGAAATAAAATTAATGGAAAAAGCATAGAGACACATAAATAAATTTATTAGTGTTGTGTTGTGTTGTGTTTGTTGTTGTTGCTGTTGTGTTATCTGCATACACACACACACACACACCAACACATGTCGTCGCCGTCGCCTTCGATTTCGTTGGAGAAATGTAACGGTAACTGGAGCAGGCGAGGAATTATTTTCAATAAGAGATAAAGATAAAAACTAACAACAACAACAGCAGCCAATAGGAACTGCGATTACAACAACAACTGAAAGGTTTGTAAAGTCTTTGTGCTGCTGCTGCCTCTGCCACTGCCACGCCTCCGCCTCTGTGCGCGCGCGTGTACATGTGTCTGTGTGTGTGTTTGTGTGCATTGCACTTCACGCTAGTGACGAAAGCAAAATTTCCAACTAACAGCTGCCCACATTTCTCTTACCATTTTGCATTTGTAAATTAGCCAACAAACATGTTTGCCTGCTAAGAAATCAACATATATATATACTCTATATATATATATATATATACACCATATATATATATCTTCACATCACATCGACATTGTCACAACTGGAGCACTAACTATATCATCTAGCATTATAAATAAATAAACACATCTCAAAATGCTCTGGCAACTGCTACTGCTGCTGGCCCTCATCCTGGCAGCAGCTCAAGGTAAATCCCATAACTCTACGCTATATAATCCATCATAACATTCCAAACTAAATATCACACATTTTAATTTCCTTAGCACAATATCAATCGCCACGCATCATAGAGCATCCCACGGATCTGGTGGTCAAGAAAAATGAACCAGCTACGCTCAATTGCAAGGTGGAGGGCAAACCGGAACCCACTGTGGAATGGTTCAAGGTAGAATTCATTACATTCATTACATTTCTTAACATTAACATTCTCCTATGCTATGCAGGATGGTGAGCCCGTTAATACCAATGAAAAGAAATCGCATCGTGTGCTGTTCAAGGATGGCGCTCTCTTCTTCTATCGCACCATGCAGAGCAAGAAGGAGCAGGATGGCGGGGAGTATTGGTGTGTGGCCAAAAACCACGTGGGCAAAGCCGTCAGTCGGCATGCCTCACTTCAAATTGCTGGTAAGACAAGACAACCAACATATAGATACAAACAACTTGTTTGTTGTTAAAACCCACACTCATTCATAACGCTATGAGAGACCCAGTAACAAGAGTTTATTAGCTTAGCTGTACAGGTGATAGTTGCTATTGAGTATATTGAGTATATATACGTACATATGTTTTAATATATTTTTGATGGGTTTCCTATAGTTTTAGTGTTGAAATAGCTATAAAGCAGCACCATTCTTAGAGTATATCCTTTAACTTAGGTACTTATACAATATTCCTTCTTCAAAATATTATATCTTAAGTCTAATCTTTTAAAGTCATGAATCTTAGATTATAAAATTTGTTACTGTGTAGTCTATATGCGGTTATACTCGTATTTTTCTTTAACTTATGTACATATAGTTTATTTCTTCTTCTAAATATTATACCTTAAGTAAAATCTTTTAAACTCACGAATCTTAAACTTTGAAATTTGTTACTGTGTAGTTTATAGTCAAAATATAGCCAGAAATAGCTAACAACTATAAAAGTTTTCATAATTTTGCTACCAATTTTAAAAATAATAGCCTGAAATCGGAAACAAATATAGATAAGTTGTAGATTTCAACTATAAACTGTACATTACAAGCTAGCTAATAAAAAATATTCAATCTTGAGATGAAATCTGAAACTAATCTGTATTTGTATCAGTAATCTTTACAGAAATAGATGCTTATATCTTTCTTATAAGTAAATTTTAAATTTATAAGTACGCTATAGCCTCAGCTTTAAGCAGTTTTAATTCAGGATATAAATCAAGCTAGTTTTATTTATATAAACTTGCAACTACTTAAAGAAACAAGCTAACTGCTATGAGTTCTTAATACAACTCGATTTAATGATGTAAATCTTAAATTTAAAGGTACGCTATAGCCTCAGCTTTAAACAATTTTAATTTATTATATAAAACTAGCTAGTTCTATTTATATAAACTTGAAACTACTTAAAGAAACAAGCGAACTTCTCTAAGTTCTTAAAACAACTCGATTACAACAGTTTTTACAGTTTATTTAGCTTAATAACAGGGTCTTTTGTAGTCTTTCTTTTCCTCTTTACATCTACATTTCTATATATATATCGACTGTGGACATACCCACTATGTTTTTTGGGCCATGTTTGACACCTCTTACTTTGTCTATTTTGCAGTTTTGCGCGACGATTTTCGCGTGGAGCCAAAAGACACACGCGTCGCCAAAGGCGAGACGGCGCTGCTCGAGTGTGGGCCGCCCAAAGGCATTCCAGAGCCAACCATTATCTGGATGAAGGCAAGAAAAAGAAACTGAATTGAAAACCAAACAAAATATCTTGTGCAACACTATTTGTGCCCAATTTTGTAACACTGTCTGTCTTCTGTCTTTGTATCTTTTCCGTCTGTCTGTAGAATGGCGTGCCGTTGGATGACCTGAGCTCGAAGCCATTCGGTGGTGCCACATCGCGTGTCCGCATTGTGGATGGCGGCAATCTGTTGATCAGCAATGTGGAACCCATTGATGAGGGCAACTACAAGTGCATAGCACAGAATCTCTTGGGATCGCGAGAGTCGAGCTATGCCAAACTGATTGTGCAAATCAAACCGTATTTTATGAAGGAACCCAAAGATTTGACCATGGTGCATGGCCAAACGGCGACATTCCATTGCTCGGTGGGCGGTGATCCGCCACCAAAGGTGCTCTGGAAGAAGGAGGAGGGCAATATACCAGTATCACGTGCTCGCATCCTGCACGACGAGAAGAGTCTGGAGTTGTCCAACATTACGCCCAACGATGAGGGCACCTATGTGTGTGAGGCACACAATAATGTGGGCCAAATCAGCGCCAGAGCCACCTTAACTGTACATGGTAAGAAGTAGTTCCACTATATAACTTTTCTTTACTAATTTGTATTCCTTTTCTTGCCAGCTCCGCCTAGTTTCTCCAAGCGACCCACTAACAAGAAGGTCGGTCTCAATGGCCAAGTGCAGCTGCCTTGTGTGGCCAACGGCAATCCGCCGCCCTCTGTCTTCTGGACCAAGGAGGGCGTCTCCACGCTCATGTTTCCCAATACCTCACATGGCCGTCAACAGATCTCCGCTGAGGGCACACTGCAAATCAATGATGTGCAGCAGGATGACGAGGGTTTCTATGTGTGCTCTGCATTTAGTGTGGTTGACTCCTCCACGGTGCGCATCTATCTGCAGGTCAGCACTGTGGATGAACGTCCACCGCCCATCATACAAATAGGACCGGCCAATCAAACATTACCCAAGGGATCGGTGGCAACAATGCCCTGTCGTGCCACTGGCAATCCACAGCCGCGAGTCAAGTGGTTCCACGACGGTTACGCCGTACAGAATGACAATCGCCATAGCATAGTGCAAGGCAGTTCACTGAGAGTAGATGGTGCGTCTAAGAAATTGAATCTTATCTTTGGCATATATAAATTAACTGTATTACTTTTGATAGATCTTCAATTGAGTGATACTGGTGTCTATACGTGCACTGCCTCCTCGGAACGCGGTGAATCCAATTGGTCAGCTGCTTTGACGGTTGGTTTTAAAGTCTGTTTTAATCTATCCAACAGTTTTAACTAATTAGTTTTGTTATTTTCTTAGGTGGAGAAGAGCAGCTCGGCTACGCTGCATCGTGTAGCAGATCCCAGCACTTATCCGGCACCACCAGGCACACCCAAAGTCATCAATGTTACACGCACCAGCATCTCGCTGCGCTGGGCCAAGAGTCAGGAGAAACCTGGTGCAGTTGGTCCTATTATAGGGTAAGCAGAGATTTAGAACCGCTGCTTAGTATTACTAAACTTCTTCCCAACTAATCAAATTGTTCATCTTCTTTAGCTACACCGTGGAGTACTTTAGTCCCGATCTGCAAACCGGTTGGATTGTCGCTGCACATCGTGTGCTCGACACTCAAGTTATCGTAAGTAAACTAAACTTTTCCACTAACTAAAAGCTTTAACTAATCCCATACCCTTTACAGATTTCCGATCTAACATCGGCCACATCGTATGTGTTTCTGGTGCGTGCGGAGAACTCTCAGGGTGTATCCGTACCCTCGGGTCTATCGAATGCCATTAAAACATTGGGTGAAGACTTTGATGCTATGCCTTCAAATGAATTGTCAGCAGCACGCACGCTGCTAACGGGCAAGGTAGACATTTAAAATACACTTTCTAGTTAAAGTAAAAGTTACTAAACTAAATTCTTCGATAGGTTGTGGAGCTCATAGATGCCACAGCGGTGAATGCAAGTGCTGTGCGCTTGGATTGGATGCTGCATGTTAGCGCCAGCGAGAAATTTGTAGAGGTAAGTGTACAAAACTGCAAATTCTTAACTAATTACTTTAACTAAACTATGTATAACTTTTTTGATAGGGTCTACATATACGCTATAGAGATGCCACATCCCACTCCACACAATATAAAGTCATCACCGTGCTGGATGCTTCAACGGAATCACATGTGGTGGCAAATTTACGCAAATTTACCAAATATGAATTCTTTTTGACGCCCTTCTACGAAACCATTGAGGGGCAGCCAAGTAACTCCAAGATGGCCATAACCTATGAAGATGGTAGGTTTTGTTTAACAAACTGTTAAGTTAAATAGCATTACTAAACTCCGTTATTTGCTCTACTTTAGTTCCATCTGCACCACCGGATAATATACAGATTGGCATGTATAATTTAACCGCTGGTTGGGTGCGTTGGACACCACCGCCAGCACAGCATCACAATGGCAATCTGTATGGCTATAAGATAGAGGTGAGCGCGGGCAACACAATGAAGGTGTTGGCCAACATGACACTGAATGCCACCACCACATCGGTGCTGCTCAATAATCTAACCACAACGGCTGTGTATAGTGTGCGTTTGAATGCCTTTACCAAGGCCGGAGATGGACCGTATTCGAAACCCGTAAGTGCTGCTAAACTAAAAACTTTAAACTCTTTTGTGTAATACTATTTACTACTTAGAAATCGCTTTATATGGATCCCACTTATCATGTGCATCCGCCACGTGCTCATCCCAGCGGCACACACGATGGCCGGCATGAGACTGGCAATGATTTCACCTATCAATCCAATGGCATGGCCAATACAGAGCCCAACAATGCCAATAATCCCACAACTCATCGCAAGACCACAAACTATTTGCATGGCACTTGGTTAATGGTGCTGGTTATCATTGTGCTGTTGGTGGTGGTGGTGTCTACAGCCACCGCTATGATTTATTTCAAGCGGCGTCATCAAATGACCAAGGAACTGGGACATCTAAGTGGTGAGTTAAGCTTACAACCCAACTAAATTTGTTTACACTACTAATCTGTTGTCTAATCTTTCGTAGTTGTGAGTGCCAATGAGATTACAGCCTTGAATATCAATAGCAAGGAGAGTTTGTGGATTGATCGCGGTTGGCGCACTACGGATACGGATAAGGATTCGGGTTTGAGTGAATCCAAGCTGTTGTCGCATGTGAACAGCAGTCAGTCCAACTATAATAACTCGGACGGTGGCACTGACTATGCTGAGGTGGATACACGCAATCTAACCACATTCTACAACTGCCGCAAGGTAAAACTACGCTAGAAACTTGTCTTAAATTCATAGTTTAACTATTTACTTTCCCTTTTAGAGTCCCGATAATCCCACGCCATATGCCACCACCATGATTATAGGCACCTCATCGAGTGAAACGTGCACCAAGGCCACTTCACTGAGTGCCGACAAGGATTCGGGCACACATTCACCCTATTCGGATGCATTTAACGCTCAGGGAGGAGCAGCAGCTGTTGCTGCCGCTGCGGCTGCGGCTGCTGCTGCAGCTGCTAGCAACAAGTCCAACTATCTGCAATATCCAACGGAAACTATTAACTGGTCTGAGTTTCTGCCACCGCCACCAGAGCATCCACCACCGCTATCCTCCAACTATGGCTATGCACAGGGTTCACCCGAATCATCACGCAAGAGCTCGAAGAGCGGCGGTTCCGGCATCTCCACAAATCAAAGCATATTGAATGCCTCCATACACAGCAGCTCATCGGGTGGCTTCTCCGCTTGGGGTGTATCGCCGCAATGTGCTGTGGGCTGTCCCCCCGAGAATCTGTATAGCAATCCCCTGAGTAGTGTGGGTGGCTCACAGAATCGTTATCAGATTACACCCACCAGCCAGCATCCACCGCCATTGCCGCCGTATTTTGGTAATGCCGGTAACGGAACCGGTGTTGAAATGTCCGCGCGCAACATACATATCCATTATCCGACGCAACGGCATGCGGTGAGTGAGTATCAGGCAGCGGCAGCCACACGTCGTGCCTGCAACAGTTGTGATGCATTGGCATCGCCCATGCAACCACCGCCGATGCCACCGCCAGCGGAGGGCTGGTATCAGCCGGTGGGACTGAATCAGATGCAGCCCACAGTTTCCAATCATCAGATCTATCAATGCTCCTCCGAGTGCTCGGACAATTCACGCGCCTCACACAGTCACAGCAAGTCACGGCATCATCAGCAACAACAACAACAACAACAACATCATCAGCAACAACAGCAGCAACAGCAACAGCAGCTACATTCGGATAGCAGTGCCGATCACAGCAGCAGCAAACGATCTGCACAGCGTCGCCAACATGTCCAGCAGCAAAACTCCTGTGCGGAGAGTGAGAATGAGAACATGCTGTCGCCGGGCTATGAGTTGCATCAACGCAACTACACCAGTGATTGCTGCAACAGTTCACGGGAAGGCGACACCTGCTCCTGCAGCGAAGGATCCTGTCTCTATGCCGAGGCCGGGGAACCCAATGCGCTGGCCATGCCAAGCCAACGACAAATGACTGCTAAAAATACTTAAGCTGTAGTCGGTAGAACAGATAAAACCAAGACAGCTATATAATAATATATATATACAAACACATATTTTCGAATAGGACAAACAGTTAAAGCAACTTAGCTTAGTCTTATACTAAAAAAATCTAGCATCTAGTCGTAACTTTTCATTCATATCGAAACTTAGCACACACATAAAACATACTCTATATATATAGTGTATACAACAACTAACAGACCGAATACGTACTCAACATTAAAAACCGTAGAACAACAGTTACCAGAACTATTAAGTAAAAAAAAAAAAACAATCAATAATAGGTGCACAGTTAGTCCCAAAAAAGTAATGTACTTAATGCTGTATGAAATGCTAAATACAAATACGTACGCAAAAAGAACTCAAGAAAAAGAAACACACAACAGTTATATATATATAGCTATATAGATATACTATATATACAACATGTATTTGCAATGCTGGCCCTAGTCATATAGGCTTGATCAAGTTTAAAGTTACATGTATACTCTAAAAAAAAAAAAAAACTCGAACTCAAAACTCAACTCCTTCATATCTACGATCACAATCGAGCATTTTAAACCTATGTTCCCTGAATTTGCATTTATATTATATATATGGTATATATATACTTACATATATATATAGGAACAATAACGAAGACGAACGGCAGTTGCAATGTTTAATGGTTAGTGCTTTTCTATATACAACAGAACTATGGAAAGAAAAACTACAGTAATACTTCATAAATAACGACTTAAACTAGTAAAAAAAACAAAACAAAAAACAAACTAAACTTAAACTATAATTATTACTTAAACATAAACACAAATACATAATTAGCTAAAAGTCAAAACGTAAAACTTCGGTTAGATCGAAGTCTACTACTTTAATATGCCACACACCGAGGCAACTGTCCGCTCTCTATCTCTCTCTCTTTCTCCGCCTTGGTGTGTAGTGTTGTCTCCTTCTAACAAAACGATTACATTTTTACAAGCTTACATTTGAAAAAAGTCTAAAATGTACCTGTGATATATATAACCCCATTAAAAAACAAGTATTTTAATATTATTATTATTATGACGACTACAAAAAAAAAATATTAATTTTATCATTTAAATTTCACAAGTGTTTTTTGTTTTATTTTAAGCAGTAAACTGAATATTTTGAGTGTTTTTTTTAAAGCATATAGCATAATTTAGAACTTAGGCACGTACGACATTAGAAATGCAAAGTATATATACAGTGCTATGTATCGAAAATCCAGTGAAAAAGTAAACTTCGCACACACTTCTCGCTACTTTGCCATAGAACTTCTCGCTGCGTGATTGAAATCTTAAAAAGAGAAGTGTGTGCGGCACTTAACTAAATGTATTATCCATTTGGACTAAATTCAACGAATTGAAATGTTTAAAACCCAAATCAAATACTACGCATAAATAATAATATAATAAATAAATTAATTAATGAATAATTATAATGCATATAGCACATAGAAATCAAAAGAATGCTTTAGCATAAAAACCAAGAACAAAACGATAAAACACACTTCCTTGCATACATACAATACATATAACATTAACCCTTGAGGTGCTCTTGCATGTACATATACACTACACTACACTACATAAACATAGTATTTATGCCCCTCTGCCATATATATTAAACAAAATACTATTTAAAGCCCGACTTTTGCTTTGTGAACTATATAAAACTACCCTTCCAAAATAGTTGGATTTTGTTTTGGGTTTTTTAAATGCAAGTAATTAGCAACTAGTTATTAACTAACTATACGTACATACATACGAGAGTATTTTAAAGTCATAGCATAAAAACGAATTTTAAGATTTCAACTAAATTATAACTAAAAGCAAAAGAAAATAAAAAACAATATTAGTTTTTAGTGCGTATGCCATATGTAAACGACATTTTTCAACAACAACAACTGACATGAAATCTACTTACCATACATAATATAATATAATATATATACATAACTATAGATATATAAATATATATATACATATAGCATTTAAATTACATAAACAATAAAGGAACATTTTACATATATAAATGTGGATAAATTGTGACTATTTATTTGGTATCTCTGCATTTCTATTTGCAGCTTATAGTTTAAGAATACTTGTAGTATATGAGATGGAAGACTATACTTAGAAACTCAGTTTCCTATAATCTGCCTCTTCTCTTGAAGTTTTTCCTATAATACACCGTAACTCTTCTTATAGAGATTGCAATCTCAAATTTCCTATTTTCTGCTTTAACCATACATACTTATAGGAAATAGTTGCGTATCTCTTTAATCCTAAGTTGACTGACTCTCAACCTACAATTATCTCTGACAGCGGGAGACTTTCCAGCTAATAGTTCTCCAAGTGAATGTCCTTTTTCGCCAGAACTGAGAGAACTGAACGGAACTTGGCACTTGAGTTGAGATTGCAGTGTCAGTTTTCCCATTATGCCAAGTGTCTGAAAAGAGTGTCCAGAGTGCTCAACACTGATCCCTGATCTTATATGTAGTTTATCTTATATCTGGGCTCTTTGCTTTTCTATAGAAAATGAATTTGCTATTGTTTTGTAGTTCATGCTCTGATATTTGATTGGTAATTGATCATCAAAATATGATGTGCTGCTGGTTTGGGAATTGGACTTGGAACTTGGCATTCCTATAAAGGTTCAGTGCCTTAGGCCTTGATAACTCGCTCAACATCTCTAATCTCATTGCAATCCGTTATCAAATTTTATTATTAACCCTTAGAGACACAATCGGTATGCGGGTATATAAAATACATGTGTTTGAAATCAAGTACAAATACAAATTGAAAGCAGATTGTGATTGCAATCAATTTGCGGGATCACTGTTTGAAGATCCCACAGTAAAGTGATATCACTGTAATAGCTTGTATATAACAATTGATTAATTATACAATATTTAGATTAAATAGGCATAATTGTGATGTTATTGTCTTGATTAGTTGCGGGTTTTCCACTACATCTTTAGGGGAGTTTACATTTTAGCAGTGGAAATACATTTTTTTTTTTTAGTATAATACTTACTATAAGTTTCTTTTAGATATATGTCTATTTTCTCAAACATCTCATATATAAAATGAATACAACTCAAATAACTTATGTGTTTATAAACCGATCTTTACGAAGTTTTCAGAATACGTTAAAATTTTAGTAAAAAATTATTATGCTAATTTTCAAAGCAGTTGGTAAAAATTTCTCTGTTAATTTGCAATTTACTTGAAAACTATGCAGCGCATTAAGTTTTTAAAAATAACCTGATCTGCGTTCGTAACATAGCTGCACTGTCAGCAAATTTCATACCTCTATCCCTTATAGTTGCCAAGATCTGTTAAGAGGAACATTTTGAAACTGCCTAAAAACACGTTGTTCCAAAGTTCCTTTCATAATTTTGAGTAAAAGATACGGCTGTTATAGCTTTAATGGCTACTCAAGAATTTGCGTAAAAGAAACTGCGAAAATACACTGAGCGCATAAAGTTAATAGTTGACATAAATACAGTCTTTTGGCTGAGCAATAAAGCAATTTGTGTAATCAGTCAGTCAGTCAGTTCTTCTGTTTAATATGCTGCATTATCGTAATAATAAAATCGGCATATATACGTGACAGATGAACTAACGAATATGCTAATGTATTGGCAGTTTGGGAAGAGAGTCTGCGGAGAGAGTGTCTTTGGGTTTTTTTTTTTTTTGCAGTCTGCGTGGGCTCTCCCCACTTGCAGCTCGCCTACAGTACATACTATTGCACCTTTTTCCGGCAGTCTACCTATGTTGCAAAGTCTGTGGCTGTGGCATGCAACAGCAGAGCAGCAGCAGCCGCAGCAGCGTGAGCTAATGATGATCATAGTGTGCAAAACGCACAAAGAGGCAGCCAAAAACCAATCGATTATTATCTGCCGCACTATATATTTCTTAACAGAGATAGGGAGACAGCGAAAGAGAGATAGATGGAGATGGCGAGATGGAGATGGAGAGAGAGAGTGAAACGAATTCCGACGAACAGATTATTTTTTTTCGTTGCCAGCGACGCCTTGACACGTTCAAAGATTGGCCCTGGCCCTGGCCCTTTTGGCCAACCGGTTTAACAGGTAGTGCCAGCTAAATAGAGAGAGCGAGAGAGAGAGTGCTCTCGCGCTCTGTCTGTCTCTCACTCTAAGAAATTCCGAGTCCGCACGCCTTGCTCTCGACAAGGATAATGATGATAATGCCAGTGACTGTACGAGAGCAGAGAGTATTGAGTGTACGTTTCTCTAGCCTCTTTTGCCACAGTCAGGGGCACGTTGAGAGAAATCAGCGTAGGCATTTCACCCCTCCTACCAACCCTACAAGAGTGCCAAGGGTGCGGGTGTTCTCAGTTCAATTCCTTTTCCCATTCCCATTCCCTCGTTTTTCTCTAGCAGGTAGCTGCTATGTCAGATTTTTCCCTAGTCCCTTTTTCTATTATAGTTTTTTTTTGTAAGACGTCGTCGGCGTTTTTCCTTTTTTTAAGGGATCGGCAACGGTATTGAGAGACGGTCGAGACGGCGTGCAGAGTTTTTACCCAACATGTGTGCATGTGCATTGCTTTCCTAGTATCAATAACAATGCGTGGTCCGCTCTATTGTGGACACGGCTTTTGTTCAGTCCCAGCGGGTTTTTCTCTGCTCTCTCTCTCTCTCTCTGTTTCTCTGCAACTGCAATTCGAGACTCGAGTCTCTGTGCGGCAACGCATTTTGGTAGATATCGTTAATATTTTCTTGGAAATCGGGATTGTTGTGCGTCGCAATCGCAGTCGCAGGTAGCGAACTAAAAACCAAAAGATACTCTCACACACACAGCTACATAGCTACAGATACATGTGCTGAGACGCAGATAAAGATACATAGACAGGTACCTGCTCCATAGATCGTGCTTGGAATGCATCTTGAAGAGCTCAAGAGCAGTTTTTGGCATTAACTTTAGAATATATAGTACAAGAATATAGCTAAATAAAACTCGATACTAAAAAATTATAGTATATTCAACAAACTTTGATATAAAAATGATTCACAAAATACAAATTTTTATACGTAAATGCATTTAAAAGAGATTCAAAGGTCAAAATATCGTTATTAAGTTCATATCTATTTAAAACCCATTTGATATTTTGCTTTTTGCTAGATTTTTGCTAAATATTCCTGCATAATTCCAGCGTCCAGCAGATCAGGCTAGTGACGGATGCAATCTTAAGCCCCATACCTAACTATTTTTTGTACATTTCTACATTATTGTAATATATAAAGTTCACATAATCATATACATAGATCTCTTCTTAACTATACATATATATTTGCAGTTTATCACTGTAAACGGCAACGCTAGTGACGAAATCTTTTTATACTAAACACATTTCCAAAGCTACTTTGATTTTTTTTTGATCTATAGTAAAAATCATTTGCTTTGAGGTACAAATATATAACGATTCATATAAAAATGTATATTAGATATTGTAATTTTTCTATAATTATAAAGATGCAACCACAATTTCAGCTTTAAAATTAAGCAAGTGACATACTGCAGCATACAATTGAATATATAAACTGACAATTTCTTAAAACTTTTGCACAAATTTATGAATTTTAAAACATTTTAACAGCTGCATGAAGAAAACTTCAATAGTTCTTGGGCAACGTTTTAAAGTCAAGCTAAAAACTGACGGGAAACAAGCCAAATGTTGACTCAACGCCCCAGCCCAATTGAGAGCGAGAGCACAAGAGAGCGTAGCTACTGTGTATAAGTGTGTGTGTGTGTCGGTGAGAGAGCGTATGCATGCAAGAGAGAGCCAAAGTGAGTGAGAGAGAGTGCGTTTACCTAAAGCAGCCATTGCTGAATTGCTCAGCATGGCTGCCTGTGCGTGTGTTTGTGTGTATGCGTGTGTACATGTGAGAGAGTAGCGCTCATTTAATTTGTCGCTTTGTCGTACTGTGGCTCATTCTGTTTCTCAGCATCGAAGCGTACGGACGTTCTCAACGCAACACTCAAAACGTCTCGCGGTGTGTACGGTTTTTTGGTGTCTCCTCCACATATATTTATTAAAGCTCGTTGCGCCAGTGTGAAATATAATCGAGATATACAATAAACTGGCAAAAAAAAAAAAACGAAAATAAAAATAAATTCGAATTTCAAAGCCGTTGCAAGTGCAGTGTCTGTGTGTACGCGTGTGTTTGCCAACTAGTCCTTAAAAAAAAAAAACATAAAAATATGCGACGCACTTGAAGATTAAAACACACACACAAATAGTTATATATAAACAGTGAAATAAAAACAAAACAATAACAATAATAAGAATCGTCAACAGTTGAAAGCTTAAGCTTTGAGCCTGGCTTATAGAATGGCCACCAATACAGAGCTGTTGCCCTTCCATCATCAGACAACAATTTCGCTACAAACAGCCGCCGCCCTAAACAACTATCATGGCGGTGGCGGTGGCGGTGGCAGCACGGGCAGCGGTGGCGGTGGCGGTGGAGCCGCTGGTTCCGCGGCAGCAGCAGCAGCGGCGGCGGCAGCAGCTGGCGCTTGGAACATGGATGAACTATATCAACAGACTGAGCTGCCCGGCTTGACCAGGAATAGCACAACACACCACCTGCTGCGCTTTACGCCGTATGCGTTGCATCATCGTCCGCAGTTGCAGACGCTGCCACCCGCTCTGTTCTTGCAACATGCCGCGGCAGCAGCAGCGGCGGCAGCAGCAGCCGCAGCAGCAGCAGCAGCACATGCCCAGCATCATCATCATCACCATCATCATCATCATCATCAGCATAGAGCCGCATCGCCGGAGAGTCCACCGCCCGTGGAGGGCACACACATCAGTAATCTGTTTCCGGAACTCTTGGAGCAGATCTTTGAGCATCTGCCGGTGCGAGATTTGGGGCGTGCCGCACAGGTGTGCACCGCCTGGCGAGATGCGGCCTACGCGAAGAGCGTGTGGAAGGGTGTTGAGGCAAAGTTGCACTTGAAGCGCTCAAGTCCCAGTCTATTCAATTGCCTGGTGCGACGGGGCATTAAGAAGGTGCAAATTCTGTCGTTGCGACGATCCTTAAAGGATCTGGTGCTCGGGGTGCCGGCGTTGACATCCTTGAATCTCAGCGGTTGCTTCAATGTGGCCGACATGAATCTGGGGCATGCGTTCAGTGTGGATTTGCCCAATCTGAAGACCTTGGACCTCTCGCTCTGCAAACAGATAACGGACACGAGTCTCGGCCGGATTGCACAGCACTTGAAGAATCTGGAAACATTGGAGCTGGGTGGTTGTTGCAACATTACGAATACTGGACTACTGCTGATCGCGTGGGGCCTGAAGAAGTTGCGGCATCTCAATCTACGTTCCTGCTGGCACATTAGTGATCAGGGCATCGGACATTTGGCCGGATTCAGTCGTGAGACCGCCGAGGGTAATCTGCAGTTGGAGTATTTAGGGTTGCAGGATTGCCAGCGTTTGAGTGACGAGGCATTGGGTCACATAGCACAGGGTCTAACCTCACTAAAGTCCATCAATCTGAGCTTTTGTGTGTCGGTGACGGACAGCGGCTTGAAGCATCTGGCCCGCATGCCCAAGCTGGAACAATTGAATCTACGCTCCTGCGACAACATCTCCGACATTGGCATGGCCTATCTCACGGAGGGTGGCAGCGGCATCAATTCCCTGGACGTCAGCTTCTGTGACAAGATCAGCGATCAAGCGCTCACCCACATCGCCCAGGGATTGTATAGACTGCGTTCGCTCAGTCTCAATCAATGCCAGATTACGGATCAGGGTATGCTTAAGATTGCCAAGTCACTGCACGAACTGGAGAACCTCAACATTGGGCAGTGCAGTCGCATAACGGACAAGGGATTGCAGACTCTGGCCGAGGATCTAACGAATCTAAAGACAATCGATCTCTATGGCTGCACCCAGCTCAGTTCCAAGGGCATCGATATCATTATGAAGTTGCCCAAGCTGCAGAAGCTCAATTTGGGTCTCTGGTTGGTCAGATGATGCGTTCACCATGACTGCAATGCCTGTGCCGCGGCAGAGGCGCAGAAGGCAGAGGAGCAGGATCCCAACAACTAATTTAAGCTCTCATTCTGCGTGTGTGTAGCTGAGAGAGCACGATTACTGTGCTCTCTTATGTACGTTGCGAGAGAGCAAGATCCTACCAGCTAGTTACTACGCTCTCTTGTGTAGCTGAGAGAGAGCAGGATCGTTTCAACTACGTTACTACGCTCTCTTGTGTGTTCGTGAGAGAGAGAGCGCACGTATGCGTGTGACTTTTAGTCGTTGCGTTGCGTTGCGTTTCGTCTTCTTTTTGACTTTTTGGTCTTCCTTCGTCTCCTGCTGCCTCCTACATGCTACATACCTGCGTGCCGTGTTGCATGTCTGACGTCTGAAGGCAAGGCACGTAATTCACACACACACACACACAGTCAGTCTCGTGAACAACTCTAAGAAGTGGGTAGGGGGAGGGGGGTAAAGAAAAAAGAAACAAGATACACTGAAAACTCATAGCTTTCGTTTGCCATACCACACGCTGTACTAAAATTTTTTCATACGAAACGAGTAGAAACAGAAACTGAAACGACACAGAGAGCAAAAGCAAAAGAGCAAAAGAGAGAGAGAGGAAGAGCGGGAGAGAGACAGAGGCAGGCAAGCAGCAGCAGAAAACAACAAACGCCAACAACAAAAAGCAAACAATGAACACAAACACACACACACTCGCACACAAACAGCGACGGTGGCGACTGCGACGTCTGCAGCGGCTACGCTGTCATGGAGCTGTGCTGCCGCAGGTTCCTAAGGGGCTGGCAGCGGCGCACTTGTGGGCCCAGTTGCTGTTTCCATGGGCCTGACGGGGGACTGAGCTGCAGCGCAAAGCGGGCGTCGCGTCAGCTTACACGCACGCAGCGGCGGCGGCGGCAAAAAGAAACGAGAGAAGAGAGAGACGAAAAAAAAAACACGGCTGCAGCTATGGCCGACAACTACAACGGCGACGACGACGACGGCGACGGCAGCAACAAAGTGCATGGCGATGGAGACATGCGATAAGCGACGAGAGCGAACACACACACACACACACACAAGTTGTGCATGCACATGCATGTTTGTGCGTGCATGTGTGTGTGTGTATAATGCAGGCCGCAGTTAAACAGATGCAAATAAATTTAAATAGTTTATTTTAATTCACGCTTCGGCAACAACAGAAAGCAACAAAAAACAACAACAACAACAACAAAAGCCAGCGTCCTCCAACGACGACAACAGAACGCAGTCATAGCAGCAATGGCGGCAGCTGCGCAACGCCAACAGCGACGCTAGCAGCGCTTTAAGCTTGCCCGCAGCAATAACAACAACAGCTACTACATACTACAACAAAAAAAGTTTTGCTCTTTGTTGGCGCTCAACGTCTCTCGCGCGTCGCTCTGCCACTCTCTCACTCTCGCTCTCTTCGTCTCGCTTTGGCTTTTGTTAGAAATACATTTTCATTTTGTTGTTTTTTTTCTGTGTGTTTCGTATTTCGAGATTCTTTGTGTTGAACTTTTTTTGCTTTTGTGTTTCTGTTTCTGTTTTTGTTTTCGTTTGTTTCGCATTTGTTTAGTGCAGCGTCGTTAGTTATGCCGTTTAATTTAGTTGCTGATTAAAATTAAAATTAAACAAAAACAAACAAAATGTTAATAGTAGACACTTTAGGTTTAGTTCTTAACTTGGTCAAAACAACAATTAGTCAAATAACAAAACTCACAAAAAAAAACAAAATACAAGAAAAAACAAAACAAACGTTAAACAAAATTCTGTAAATTTTTTATTGTTTAATTTATAAGTAAGCAAACTAAAAAAAAAAAAAAAAACAAAAAAAAACTATAACGATTTGAAAAGAATATGCGAATTAATTCTTTTTTCTATTGTGATATAAAATATATGTATAAAAAAACAACAACAACAAAAACATAAAATTAAATGCTAAAAAAACGTAATTTTATTTTTAACAAATAAATTTAAAAAAAAAAAAGTACACAACTATGTTATATGTATAGTAATTGTATATTATGATAAGTCTAGTTTCAGATCTGTTTGAATTTTTGATGTAGCCCAACAGTTTTGTTAATTCTAATATGTTTATTTTTGTTCAGCAACCCGCAAATGTCGCAATATTTATGTATGCCTTATTTGGAGAAGACAGTAAGTGAAGACGAGAAAACGAGAAAATGAAAATAAAAATAAATAAATAAAAATAATATTGTATTGTATATGTTTTTGGAGAACTCTGTAATGTTTATTTGAGCATCCAGTCTGGCAGTTTAGTCTTAAGTTTTATATCATTTTGATTATTGATATTTCAGGCGAATAAAACAACAACAACTCAAACACACACACACATTCGAAACATGAAGAAATAAAATTCAATATGTAAAAATTAAAATGCCAAAACTTGTTCTACATATAAATATCTTCAAAAGGGGGTGTTAGAGGGGGATGACAGCATAATGCAAACAAAAGACACGCACGCACACGCTGTGCGTGATGTCATTTCAGCTTTTTTCCCGCCAGATATGGATGTTTTGAAAATGCGATTGCCGGAAAAAATTTAAAACAGCGGGCAGCGGGTGTTCTAGCTTTTTAAAAAATTAAAAAAAAATTTTTACATTACTTTTTTTGTAATATTGTGAGTTGCTTCTTTCGTGTTTGACGATTAAAAATATATTTCTATTGGAAAGTATTGATATTTACTTATATAACTCAGGTGTATTAAAATTTTATTTTTAAGTGCACTATTATTGCAAAATTATGCGATATGCGAGCACTAGATGCTTCAGCTTTTTTCACCTGTTTTTTCCGGGGACTTGGCGGTTTCTAGCCGTTTTTTTTTCTCGAGAAACTAGCTGTTTTTGATAAAAAAAAAATGGCATCACTGACACACACACGCACACAGCAAGCTCTTTACTGTTGTTGTGCGTGCTGCTTTGCTCTCTTTGCACTCACTCTCTTTGCACTCTCGACGGCTCGCTGTCATCTTCCAGCAGCAGCAACAACAACGACAATTAGCAGCAGCAGCAGCAGGAACTGCTGCAAAGGAATGCGACGCAGCAGGAGCAAGGTGGTCTATTGCTATACCGCTTGCACTCACGCACTCTACACACTCTCCACACCACTCCCCACTCTCCGCACTCCCACACACACTGTCGGCCCGGCAAATGCTGCTTGTCTCATTTAACAAATGCATTCGAGTATTTTGCTGTAAATTTATTTAATGCAAGCACTGTGCGTGTAATGAACAAAAGAGGGCGCCACACTAATGCAATTGCAATGCAGCAGCAGCAGCAGCCATCGATGCATTTAAAATACATATATATATATATATGTATATAAATATATATATACTACCTACATATATAAGCATATATATAGTATGTAAATGGCAAATGCGGTTATGCAACGCACACAGCTGCAGTTTATATATATACGTACATACTATATGTATTGCAATTATTTATATTGCCCTGCATTATGTATCAGCAGCCAGCACACACACACACACACCGACACACACTCATCTACATATTACATATAGATACACATAACGGTTTTACTTGCTTGCTAACTGCTTAAATTTGCATTAAATGTGCGTATACGTGCTTAACCGTATACCGTATACGTATGTGTATACGTATGTGTGTGTTTAAGTGTGGGCTGCTCTGTATGAGTGTCCGTCTGTCCGTCCGTCTGCTTGTCTCTCCGTCTGTTTGTATGCGTAGCTACATATATGAAAGCCACCCAATTGGAAACTTTGCCTTAATGCTGTGCAATCAATTGCAGGCTTGCCACCGCAATTTGAATGTCAAGCAGCTTTAAGCTGCTGTGCCAAGCTTTAAAGCTGCCTAAGAGTAGCTTTTAAAGAGTAGCTTCTTTAGCACAAAGCTTCACTTTATGCCAATTAACTTTTAGTTCTGCTAAAACTTCTTAAAAGCTACAAGTTTTGACTAAGTTAAAACCTATGAAATAGCATAGAAAGTTTTCAATTAAAAACCAAGCTCATTTTTACTGAACACACAAACTTAAATAGACTTCTCCCCATACAAAAAGTACAGCTGTAGAAATACTATAACTAAGCCAGTGCCCAAAAGCACATTGAAAAGCTTATTTTCCCATGCCCGATACTAGCTGCTCATACACTGCTAAAAACAGAAGTAGACGAAGCAAAGTAGTATAGTTCAGTCGAGCATACCCTCTCTACTTCCACTTATATGCATTAAAATCATTAAAATCTTAATATACGACCCCATTAAGTATCTATATTCTTAAACTACACAAAATTTCAAATCAATTGAAATAAGTTTTTGTTGACAAAAGAAAAAAAAATTTATTTTTTTTTTTGAAAATTTGTCAAGGGGTATGTATGGAAAATTTAGCAAATTTTGGCAAAAAATCAAAAAATTAAAAAAAACACAAAAATTTAATTGCAGAATTAATTGTGAGCAAAAATGGAGTACAGAAAGGTACGCCGCTCCGAAATTTGTTTAGTACTAAGAAAGTTATAGTAGCTCAAAGTTTTAGAAAAGCTGTTAACGGGATTTCAGGTTAACCTGACTGCCCGACAGTTGAGCACGCCTGACTGTGTAATACTCGTGAATCTGCCTCTCATTATCGATTATTTAAAATGTGCTTTATATTATCTTTATATTATATAGATATTATTTATGGGCATATTTTTATATATAAAAGTATATATATTATTATATTATATTATATATTATATATCTATTCATTTTCAGTATTTGCTACTGTCGAGCTAAATTTTGTTATATAAAAATAAAACTAAACCCTTATTTGCAACAAAAAGTCGCAATTTAGAAGCGTTGCATTCACAGCAAAGTGGATTTTATTTACGATTTGTAGATCTAGTTTCAGTTTCAGTTTCAGTTGCAATTCAGGTAAACAGAAACAGAGACGAAGCGGGGGCTCAAAAGACTACAAGCCCGAAAACCCGACTCAGAGCCATGTTAACTCCCCTTTAGAGTCAGCAAATACACTCAGAGAGACTCAGAGACTCTGTAGTTGTTGTTGTTGTTGTTTGAGGTTGTCTCAGAGCCAAAACAACTACACTGCTCTCTGACTGTGTGGTCTCTCTATCTCTATCTCTATCTCTGTCTCTGTCTCCGTCTCTGAGTCTGGCCAAAAATGTTGTTTAGCCAACATTTGCATTCTATGAATTTTGAATTTAACTGAAAACTTGCTTGCTTCCAAAAACGTAACCTCGTCGATTCATTGAGTTTTTCCGAGTCACGACAGCAAACAGCAAATGGAAATCCATACGTAGTAAGTTCAAGCGACTTTTGCTTATCTTATCGTAGCGTCAAATGGAGGTAAACATAAAACCCACCAATCGCACGACATATCAGACTATATAGTAGATGCAAAAGAATCCAATAAAACCTGAAAGGCTAGAGAGTCTTATCGGTCAAATGGAGGTGTGTGTGCGAGTTGCTCTATTGCTGTTGTTGCAGTTGCATTTTGAATTTTGAGTGGGTAGAGGGGGAGAGGAGGGGAGGAACAGGGAGTGCAACTCTCATTAGCATAGCAATGGCAGGTCCCGGGTTGTTGCAGGTTCAATTTCTGCTCTTGCTCCTACTCCTACTTCTATGAGTGCTAGTCCTTTTCCTATGCCTGTTCTGCTCGTATTCCTTGTCTGTTCCTAGTCGTACTTCTGGTGGTGTTCCTACTGCTACTTTTGCTCCGTTACATGTTCATATTTCTGCTCCGAGGCTTGCTTATGATTTTATTGTATCTTCTACCCCTGATTCCAGACTTGCTTTTGTTTCTCTGAGAGTTCCAAATAATGATCTTATTCCTATTTCCGCTGCTGTGTTTACTTCTCGCTCTGATTTGATTCTATATCTATTCCTACGTCTGATTTTTCTCCTGTGTCTGCTTCAACTTCTGATTCTAGCCTTGCTTCGGCTCCCTTGTGTGATCCAACTTTTGGTCCTTCCTTACTTCTGTGCGTGTTCCCAGGTTCCTGTTTAGCGGACTGTTCCTAGCCTTCTTCTGCCTTCTTTTCTGCTTTACTTCAACTCCTTCCTCTATTCCTGCTGCTGCTTCTAAGCCTGATTCTACATTTATACTTGTTTCTGTTCCTACTTAAATTTCTGTTCCTGTTCCTAATAAAATTTTTGTTTCTGTACCAGTGCCAATGCTTCCTACTTTAACTCCTTCTCTGCAACTTACTGCAACTTCTGCCCCGTGTTGCAACTTCTAAGCTTGCTGCAGTGCCTAGGCTTGCTCTTGTTCCTCATACTGCAACTTCTGCTGCTGTTCCTACTCCAAGGCCTGCTCCATGGCCCTTGTCCAGCCTGGTTTTCGCCTGGTTCCATTTATCAGCATTTTCCACACATTCGCATGAGACGAATTCCAAAATCGATTCGCTGCTTACACTTTGCGACGTTGCTGCCGGCGCATAATGTCACACAGGGAGTCGTGAACTGAGACGCAGTCTGGCATCCAAATGTGTTACTTGCCACACACACACACACACACACACTAAGATACAGGCATATACATATAAACATACATACGGACAAACGTACGTACGTACACACACAGAGTGAAAGAACAACCCTTCGCACATTCGGTCTAGCGCTTTGAATTTGAACCCCCGTTTTCAAAGGACCAACTTCAAATGCCGAAAATAAATGCCTCAGTCCCTTGTGCCCCGTTCTTCGTTGCCTTTCCACATACCCTGTGCCCTGGTGAGTTGCCCCCTTCCCAACTTCCTCCCGGTTTTTAGACTCGCAGTCTCAGTCTCAGTCCCTTTTTCCACTTTCCCTGCGCAGAGAAATGCATTCAAAACATAAAAAAAAGCAAAAACGAAAGAAATTTTTAATCCAAAGCGGTCCCCTATATGCCTTTTTCGAAAATTATACGTATGTACGTGTGTATGTGTGTGTGTGTGTGTGTGTGTGTGTGTGGATACACATTTTGTTAATGCCGCCCAAGGTGACCAGATTTTGATAAAGCACCACCGCCACGCAGGCAAGGTTATCACAGCCAAGTAGCTGAGGCAGTTTCTCGAATTCCCATTCACAGTCACATCCTTGTCAGTGTCAAAGGAATGGGTACTGCTGCTCTTCTTACCTGCCTCTGCAACCGGATGTTGCACACACAATGCAAAACTTTAGTTCCCCCTCCCTCTCAGCTAGACGCGCAGAAGGATCAGCGACAGTAATGTCAAGATTTCGTAGCTGCTGTATATTGAAACAGGTGTCCAAATTGCTCTAAGATTACAAATAGTTTCCGCTGAGAGGCTGCAGGCATGCCTTTATCTATTGATACACTGAGAGAAACGACTATGTGAGAAATTGTGCTAATTGTACAAGCAGCTTTGCTAGAATATTTAGTTTTGTTACATCCCTAACAGACAAGAGTCGATATAGGCTGGAATGTCTGTGCGTCTGTCTGTCTCTGGCTGTATAAGTGTACAGATCTCAGAGCTGGTAAGAGCTACAAGCGTAAAATTTGGTATGTGTACTGCACATTTAGTCAGTCAATAAGTATTTATTTTATTTCTTGGCTGCCACGCCCCTTACGCCCACAGTAGTCAAAAATGTAGACATACCTATGGCAAAATTTGAGTTTTTGGCGCATATCTCAGTAACTGTGATGTTTAGGAATACCAAATTTGACATGATGATTCATAGATACAACACAAAGACAATGTTATCATAATTTTGTTCGATGACGCACTCCCCTGTAAAGCTAGCTATAATCTTTAGTATTCGATTGTAGGAAGTGGTAATGTACTATATACTATATACATTTGTGTACTTTCAATGAAAACCAATTAACGCTGAGTTAAAAGATCTGTAACTGATATATCTCAGTGTTCTTAGTAATATAAATCTGTAGGAAATCATTGATTTTTATAGCTTTGCCTTCCCAACTCCACAATAAAGCTTCAAGAATCATAACTCTGTTGATTATTATCTAAATATTTTGACTCAATGCTACACTCTAGTTGAAATTCCTTTTACGTAACAATTGCGACGAATTGAAGTGCAATTTTCCGTTGTAGTCTAATTGATGGGAAACCCTTGATTTAAGTTTTGTCGGAATTTTCGATCAGTGCAAAACTCTGGGAAATGTGATAGAGTACGTTTTCCTGGAAGTACTAGATCTGCTCACTACTTATTACAACATACGACATAGCACTATGATGATTTGATGATTGTGTGTTTTTTGTTGATTAAAAAACAGTTTGAAATTGAAATGCTATTGCCATTAAGCGAGACTCAGGGTCAATTTGAAATACTTTGGTAACTAAATCAAGTACGTTTTGAGTGTAGAGCTCAGGAAATGCGAGCATTCTAGCTGAAGTAACAAAGCAGCAACAACAACAATGAGTGTAGAGTGTGTGTAGCGTGATGAGAAGAATGCGAAACAAGCATTGAGATACAGATACAATACTTATTTTTAATTTCGATGAATCACCGTTGCTTGCTTGCTTGCTTCAAATTCAGCGACAAAAAACATCGACAACAGCAACAACAACAACAGCATGCCGATGACTGCATGGCTCGTTGGCGACCCGAGACCCGAGACGAGTGCGGAGCGAGCGAAACAGAGAGAGAGAGAGAGGAAAGACGATCCCAGTTGTCGTCCCCCACTGCTACACACACACACACAAAGCGAATGCGAGCGCAAAGCAAACTGAAAGAATGCACAAAGAGCAAGCGACGATCAGCCAAAAAGCAGAGGAGCCAACAACAACAACAGCGACGGCGACAACGACAGCGTGGAATATGAGAACTTGCCATCCACAACAACAACAGAATCCATGCTTATTTGCCATATGAGAAATTGCCATCCACAACAATAACAGCAACAACAACAACAGCTACTCGCATGTAAACTTGCCTTCCACAAGCACATACGAGTGAGATAAGGGTTTAACGGCAGATAGCTAAGCTCGCGTCGAGTGTGTGATGGGCTTTAAAGCTTCGTCAATTGTCGGCTTTCTAGGAATCGTTTTGTTTGCCGAACTCTTAACGGGGGGCACTCTGTGTGTGTGTTTAAAAGAGACGGGGGGAGTAGAGCGCACTCAAGGGGTCTTGGCATGTGACATTGCTGTTGTTCTGCTTCTTCTGCTGCTGCTCCGCTGCCGACGCTAGCAGCGCGAACGTGCGCAGCTTGCTTAGAACTTCAAGTTTCGTCTTTCGTTTGAAAGCTTCTGCTTCTGCTTCGTATTTGGACATCCTTTTGTGTGGCAGAGCGGAAGTGCTTATTGTCGCCATTTGATGTGACAACGACTTCCGCCCGCTTCCTTCACAGCTGCTCAGCTGCTGTCTGTCTGTCGGCCTTTTTGGTCCTTTTTTTTTTTTAGATATTTTAGCTTAACAGTTGACAGCTTGGCTTGAAAATGGTTCACAACCAAACTATCCTTTATCACTATGCGAAATATTTATATCGTTGTTAAATATGTAAATACATTTTATGTTTGCAATTTATCGATAAATCGATTTTCGTAGAGTTCATTTTGTTTTCTCATTTGATTTACTATAATTTTTCACATTTCTATATGAGAAATATTTATATCGATGTCAAACAAATACATTTTATTTTTGCCATTTATCGATAAATCGATGTTCGTATTGTTCACTTTGTTTTCTCTTTCGATTTACTATAATTTTTCACATTTCTATACAAAATTATTTTATCGAAGTCACATAAATCGATGTAATATCGTACATTTATCGATAATTAGATATTTTTTTTAGTATATTAGTATATTATTTTCTTCAAATATGATTTTTGATATTTAAAAATTTGTATTTGGCTTTAAAATCTATGTATCGTTGTCAAAATATATTGATAAATTAATCGATTCCATTGAGATGCATTGCACATCACTAGCTTTAAACGATAGCGTGCCACACACACACAATTTAATGGACAATAGCGGGTGGTGCTGGCTCTCTTGTTGTTGTTGCTGATGGTGGTGGTGCGGCAAGTGTGGCAAGCAGCGACGCTGCACATTGAAGGCTTCGCGAAAAAACTTTTGTTTTGCTTGTTGTTGCTGCAGCAAGCTCGTCATTTGCATTTTGGCGGGTTCCCAAAGCCAAAGAAGAAGAAGAAGCACGAAGCAAATGAAGGAAGGTCTCCAAAGCAAATTATATTTTATTTGTTAGCAAAGAGCTGGGAAAGACCTTTGCATACCAAACACACACAGTAGAGTACTATATGTGAGTGTGTGTGTAGGTATATGCATGTCAAGTGCCACAGCTTGTTGCAGTTGTTGTTGTTGTTGTAGCTGCTGCTGCTGCCTGTTGCACGTCTGGTTTTCTGTGTCAGCTTGCAACCGTCATCGTCAGCCACCTGCCCCGATCAGCAGCATGGCCTTAGGATCTCATGTCTGCCACAGACTTGTTTTTATTTTTTTTCAAAACGTTTTTAAACCAAATTGTTGTTGCTGCTGTTGTTGTTATCGTTGATGTTGCTACAAAGTGCGGCAACCTAATTGCAACGCTGGAAACGCCCCACAAAAGTGCAACAATCATTTTTGCGCAACAAATAAATGCATGAAAAATGCACAAGTAAATAAATAAATAAATAAATTATTATATATGTAGATGCACATAACATATATATATGTATATGAAATGTGCTCTAAACCGCAGCAACATGGCCTGCACTTCCGTTTCCGCCTGTCCACAAAATGGCGTCGCATTATAATAATAGCAAACCCAAAAGGCAACAACTCAATGCTAAACCCAAAACCGATGTCCCAATTACTCTACTCAATTACCTATATAATATTTATTTTGATTTTTAAGAATAAATATTTTTACATAACATTTTGTTACAGTTTCTGTTTTGAATATTGTGCTTTAAGAAATAAATAAAAAATGTATATAGTATTATATGAAATTATACTTCGATTTGGCTTAATAATACTCTGTAAAATCAGCTAAACTTTTACAGCTAAAGCCAGCAAATTTGGTAGAAGTAGTAGTAGAATTATATAAACAGCACAGCCAAATATCAATCTTTTTTCGAACCAATCTCCAAAAAAATTCGAAAATTGGAAAAGTTTCCATTTCAGAAATCTGAAATTAAAAACGTCTGCTTGGAATAGTTTTTAGTGGGGAAAACATAGTTTTATCTTTAATATTAGAAGTGTTAAAAGCAAAAGTAAATAGTAATTAGTTTATAGATATGTTAGTATGTCTGTATAAACAGCACTAGTCAGTTCTAGTGGGAAAATACAAAGATACTACCAGAAACTTGGCAGTAGATAGTAAAGAAATTGTATATATAATAATCCTGATGTCCTGCATTGTCATAAAATAGTTTTTAAGATAAGATAAGATAAATTAGTTTTTAAGTTCGCTACAGAATGAAACTTATTAAATAGATATGTCTGATCAAAAATACATTGTAATGCTTATTTGGATTTAGACAAATTTTTTAAACTTATTCTAGTTTTTGTTTTTTTTTTTTTTAACTTTTAGCCTTTTTTCAGATATGAAGCTCATAGACTATTGTAGCTTATTGGCTCTATTACTACTATACAAGATATTTTGGACTGAAAGTCGGGTTTTGGATAGGAAACATGTCTAAGTTTCTTATAACTAATAAATGTTCATACCCCAAAATACTAAAAAATTTATTTTATAATAGATAGAAGACAACTTGATTTACAGAAACTAACAGCAAGCCAATAAAAAGTGTATTGCAAAAAAAAAAAGAAAACAAAAAAACATGGCAACAAAATCGAAAATAATCGCAAAAATTATGTGCGTGTAACAAAAATGCAGAATCATGTGATATATATGCATAAATATATATACAATATATACATCTATATGTTACATGGGGCTAAATGGGAAATATATTATTGTATATGCTTAATGGCGTTGCAAGGGGGGGGAGGAGGGTGGTGCATGTGGGCATAAGGATATGTGGGTGGGGGTTGCCGGACAGGAAACTTGATAAGTTGGCAGCACAAAGGAAATGCATGAAATGTGCAACATGAAAAGCGGCGTGACGCTTTGGGGGCATGGCTAAGGGTAAGGGGAGGTCAAGGGAAATGCTGCTGTGCACTTGCTGGTTATGCAAATGTGCGTGCATGCAGCTGCAGCTGTATCTGTGTGTGTGTGTGTGAGTCTGCATTAAATGCGTATAAATTGCAGCGCATAGATAATTGCGACGTTTGATTATCGCAGCAGCTTTAAGCGCTACAAAGTAGGCAATACTTTTTGCCTTATCAGGCAATAACACAAAAGCACACATGTGTGTGTGGTTGGTGTGTGTGTGTGTGTGTGCTTGTGTTTAAATGTTGTTGCTGTTTTTTTTTTTTGTATACATTTATTTTTTGTTTAACTTCACGCTGTAATTGTTGCTGCAGTTTGTGTATTGCATCCCAATTGGAAATTGGCTACGCACAACAAAAGTCCGTTGTATTTCAAAACGCACATTCAGCGCTCTATTTTGTACGTTATTCAGCGCTCTCTCACACACATACTACTAACAACAACGGCAGCCACTGAGAGCGAGAGTGAGTAAGAGAGCGAGAGAGCGAGCACACACACGCACTTACACACAGCCCCCGTCGCACCGCCATGCCGCTGCCAACGCCAACGACTACCCACCACTACGACTACGGCAAGCGACGACTACAACGACGACGATGGTGACTGCAACGACGACGCACGGGTTGGGGGTATAGCCAGCAACGCGCCATCAAGTTTACAATTGCTTAGCACGCAGCACAGCCAATCGACAAACTGTCTAACTGCTCGTGCGCTGCGCACCATCAAGTTGTGAGTTTCATGGCAGCATTTGCTATGCCAGCAACAACTTGAAACATTTTGGTGGCGTACGCGCCATAAAGTAACCGTTTCTTTTATCTTATTTTTAGCCGTATGATTTCTCGCAACTTGCTGGCGCGCCGCCCCAGCAAGTATGGAGAAATGTCAAACGCTGTGCGCTGTGCCAGCAAATGCGCTGCTTGATGGCTCCCTCAAATGGGCGCTGCCAGTCCCCGCAACGCTGCCCGTCGAGCTCCAGCTCCGTCGTCGTCGTTGCCGTCGCCGTCGTCGTAGCCATTGCTGTAGTTGTAGCTGTAGCTGTAGTTGTAGCCGTAGCTATAGCTGGAGCTGGCTGGCTGCCTGGTCGCCTTGCCTTGCTTTGCCTTGCCTTGCCTTTTGCCTTTGCCTTGCTGCCTGCGTTGCCAGGGCTGCGTCATGGCAACTCAACTCTGGTTGCTTACTCGCCAACAACTTGCTTTAGAGCTTAGAATGGAATCGCATCGCCTGCTGCATTCCATATGTTTTGCCCATACTTTTCTGCGGTTTTTCCCCAGAAATAGGTAATATCCATTTAACTACTATATTATCTTAAGCGCTACACGTGTAAAAATTATAAAATACAACGATAAAACTGAGCAAAGTTACTTTAAAAAAGTTAATAAAATTAAATTTGTATACAAAAAATGTAAAAACTCTGCAAATTTAATTTGTACATTTAAAATGAACGAATTTTTAATACAAATAAATGCTAAGCTTTACACAAAATCATATATAAAATTCTTTTAAGATTTTTCAAAAGATTTTAAAATTCAATTTTTGTATGCTTTAAAAATATGAAAATCTTATTTAATAATGATATATTTGCGTAATTTTAACTACAACATTGCCTAAAATTGCTAAAAAGGTTTAAAATTTACCAAAAATATCTCTAAAATATATTTAAACTACATTATTTTCAAAAAAATTTTAAACTTAAATATTTTAGTGCTTTAAATTTACGAAATTTATATTTAACATAGACATATCTGCGTATTAGCAACTCAAAAAATGCTTAAAAGTGCCTAAAAAGCTTAAGTTTTACAAAAAACGTCTCTAAGTTTTAGTTTTTTCTTTAAAACTTTCCGCACCTTTGTGCTCAGTGCATTGATAAAGCTTATCAGCTTGTCAGCTGTACAAACTAAAGTATCATTTAAGTTTTGTTTGCTGATAAGAAGAAACTTGACGTATTTTGTATGTACTTTGTTCGACAGCATTAGAAACTATGAAGAAAAATGAAAAGAACTGCAGCTAATTTTAGCAACTGCACGATAATGCGGCCATATCTGCGATCTAATAATAACTAAAAAAAAAACTGAAAACTTAAGAGTTAAGAGGTTAAAGCTTGTTTTCAGTTAGAAATTAGTTGATTGTTAACTTCTCTTAGTTATTTTTTTTGGCTGTGTGTGTGCAGCCCTGGTCTTTGGGGCAATGTTGTCGCATGGCAAGTATTTTTCTTTCTTGGACTTGGACATACAGCGTTCGTCCGTGAATTTTCCCTCTACATACGATATATGTGTGTGTGTGTACAGGGCGTTCCATTTTGTTAGAGCAGAAGAATTCTACACTTTTGTAGCTTGAAGCTTGAACCAAAGAGTTTTGGAAGAGCCGTACAGAAAGAGAGACAATGGCGCAGCAACAACAACAAATGTGGCTTACGTTTTTAGCTGTGACCCTGTATTTTAAAATATATGTACTGTATATAAGTATCTGTGTGCAACTTTGTGTCGCTGTCTGTCTCTGTCTGTGTGTGTGTGCGAGAGTTTAAGCTTAAAGCTATTGTACACTTGGTGTCGTGTCTGCCCGCTCTCTTCGGCACTCTCTCTTCTCGCTCACTACTTGGTTCTCCCCTTTTACGTGCTTGTCCTTTCAGGCAGCTCTGCTGCGCTGCCAGGCAGCAACAAAAATGACGTTGCTGACGACGCCAGCTGCCTCTGCCGCTGTCTCTGCTTAGCCCCCCTCCACTCCCCCGCTCCCCACTCTTTTGCTGTCTTCTGCTCAGCCGCTTTTGCCAACGCATTTTGTTTTGTTTAGAGTTCTATGTGTGTGTGTGTGTGGGCGTCCAGGCAGCATGCCTCGCTGCGGCATGTACCTGTATCTTTTTGTGCTTCAAGTTGCAAGTTGCTCTTTAAAAGGTGGCAAGTTTGCAGCTTGCTTTAAGACATCGGCTGACATTACAGACATTACATTACCCGGGCACCTCCTCCATGTCAGCGCAAGGACAGCACGCCGGAAGCAGCCTTGCAACCCCCAAAAAACCTACACACACGTACAACCGTACACCCGTACACACACCCGTACACACACACATACACACGCACCTTAACACATTTTTCCACTTCCTTTACATTTTGAGGCCAAATGAAAAATTGCACACGCGGGAATTTGATTTTAACATGAGAAATAAATACAATGACGTTGACGGCGACGCCAGCAGCGCTGCTGCAGAGAGAGATAAGAGCTAGCGTGTGTTTTTGGGGGTGCGGGGACCCTTAGCGGAAACGGAAACGAAGTGCAAGCATAGATTGGCGACATTGCTTTAGAGTACGCCATAGTCTTAGTTTTGGCTTGACGCCTACATTCGATAATGCTTTAATTAGTTGAGAAAACTCTCACCCCTCATTCCTCTGCAGCACTCTACACCCCTCTGCAGCACTCTACTCCCCTTTGCAGCTCTCAAACCGACTATATAATATTTTAATAATTGATTTATGTAGCCTGATTGGGCGCTGAAATGATTGCAATTTGTTGCGCATTTGCTGCAGCAGCCACAGCAAAAATTCCCAACTCACAACCCTTTACTTTGGAGAGCGGGGGTAGGTTGAATTCCAAAATTCCCAACCCCCAAACTTAGTAGTGCTCGCATTCCTAGCTCTAATGCCGGAATTTCAATTTAAAGCCTAAGAACACTAAACTTGATTACACGCGATTCACTGAACAGCAAAACCGGGAGACAGCCAAAAAGGTGTAGAATGGTAAGAAGGGTAGTGAGTGGTGCTCTCTCCAACCAACCACCCCCAACCCCATACCCATACCCCAGTCTTCTTCTTTGTGTGTGTCCCAACGTCCTATTGTCTTTTTTGGGCTCGTTCTTCTCGCATGAACACAGAGCAAAAGTTATAACTGTAATACTTGGGGATCAAAGTGACATAAGTTCAGTCGGCAGTCGGTAGTCGGCATTCGGCTTCAATTTATTTAATGCCAAAAACTTTTAATGTAATTAAAACGGATAATGCCGAAAACGCGCAAAACTTTAAAACTCTAGCTTAAAGTAAGGCCAGAGAGAGATTAGGGAAGCGGGAGAGGGAGCGGCAGAGGGAGCGGCAGAGGGAGCACGAGAGGTGTAGGGTGCTTTAGTGAGCGTAAGTTTAAAGGTTCGTGTCTGGTTTTTGCTGCCTTACACTGCAAACAAAAAAGATTAGCAACAAATAAGTCAAAACAAAGACTGCTAGATAAGGAGTTAAACAAGGTTTAAGAGTTAGTCTAAAAGCTAAGCTCAGAGAGGCACATATAAATAGAAATTTAAATTAACTGTATGCCTAGCAAAGATATAAACTACTTAAGTTTTTAAATTCTTAAAGTTTTAACTGCCAGCTAAAACTGTGCGCACATTTTTGCAAGTGTACGAGAGCAACAAAATGCACAAAACTATGCAAGGCACGAGCAAATTTGTTGTAGTATTTTGTATGGCTCCTCGGCACATTACAAAAAGAAATGCATACTCTCAATCTCTCTCTCTCAACTGCTCTCTTACTGAACACAGCGTGCGCTACACTCCCACCACCCACTGAACGCTGCACAGCGACTGATCTAATTGGTGCTCTTCCTGTTCCTTTTTGTTATTTCACACACAGAGCAGCAGCCGAAGCGCAGCGCTCGTAGACAAACACGAAGCAGCTATCGCTCGCCTCTCTTGACGGAGAGCCATGGCATTTAGTCTTCCTCTGTCACAAAGTGACTGATCTTATTGGTGGCTCTCTTCCTGCGCCCTTTTTGTTTTTGTTACAGACAAAAACTGCCGACAAAAACTGCCGACAAAAACTGAGCTCGTAGAATACACGAAGTGCTAGCATCAGTTTCGTGCTTTAAACAACACGTGCCATGTCTTAAAGCGCTCAAGTTACGTGTGTGCTTGCGATAAAGAGTGAAACTCAGAGGCTAGTGTCCAGTTTACGTTGCTGCTGATCGGCCAATGCGGCGTATGCGTAATGTAAAACTTAAGAGCAGTGCGGCAGGGCAAGCTAAAAGCAGCAAGCAGCAAGCAGCAAGTGCTCTAACATTTTCCAAATGCTGCACATTTTTGTTGCTGACGTCGACACAAATTCACACACACACACACAGAGAGACACATATATGTGTGTGGCAAGTGTAACAAAGGCAACAAAAGGCAGGGGGAGTTGAGGCAACATTTTGAAGGGTGGAGCAGGATGTGCGGACGGTCGCACAGACGAGTCGGAAGCACGGACAAACAAACGGATAAGAAGGCAAAAGGAGCGAAATGTCGAGCTAGAACGGGAGGCAGTTAGGGGCATGTGGCAAGCAAAGAAGGACGCACAAATGAACGAAGCGAACGAAACGAAACGAAACGAATAGAACGTACTACAGCAACGTACATGAAAAAGATAAGCGCACAGAGCGTCGCTGATAACGCAAGTTGTGCTAGCCGGCAACAGGACTTGTAGCAAGCAAGCATACCAAACCAACACCTAACCCCCAAACACACACACAGACACATGCCACCCGGAGGCAAGACAGACGGACAGACAGACAGACGCAACGTTATGGGAGGACTTGTGAATTTTAACATTTTAGAGAAAAGCAAACGAAATTTTCGAATGTCAGCGTCGACTGAAACGAATTGTTTGGGGCAAGTAGTGGGGCAAGAGGGGGTTGCACGGGGCTAGGTACGGGGGAGGGTATGTAGCAGTAGTAGCAGCCGCCGCAGCAGCAGCAGCAAACGACGATGCTGGAACGAAACAATTTGTAATTTATTTGCGAAGCGTGCGAAAGTTGAGGCAGCTGCCAAAGGCGTAGCTAGAGATGGCGCTGCCGATGCTGCCACACAACTGTGCCACACGCGTAAGCAGCAGCAGCAGTAGCAGCAGTGGAGACAGGCTGGGGCAGCCTTTGACAGGGGCAACAAAGGGCGGCTGGGCGGCAGGGTGGGGACATTCACTGTGACTTTGGCACGCTTTAAAGACACTTTTTAGACTCTGTGCTTTAAATTAGTTAAAGGGTGTATAAAGTTTATGCAAAAGGCGGTGTGTAGCAGACAAAAGCAGAATGCTACGAGCGTTTAGCCATATAAAAAGTGCAGCAGCACTTTTAATTTAGTCAATATACCCAGGTAAGTTCTCTACATGATAGTTTTTAAGAGCTAGAGCTATTAACAACATTAAGTATGTTACCAAAACAGTAGTAGTTGTAGGTATAACTGAATTAAACTGTTACTCAAACTAAAATCCAGCCTCTAATGTATAGATATTCTTAATCAGCAGCTATTACTGAGTCAATTTCGCTAGATTCCTCAGTAAATTTTGAGTTTTAAGAGCTAGAGCTAGCAAAAACCTTAACAAAGACCTCAAGAGAGTAGAAACTCTTGTAACTAACTAAAAAAATATATTGTAGTTGATAACTTAGCTAAATTCAGTCTAAGTGTGTCTGGCAATCTTCTCCATATGTAGAATATGTATATTTTTTTCCCGCCTAAGTACAGGGTCTTTAAGAGTCGGCTTGCCTTAACCCACTACTTTAAACATGCGTCAGTTTTTTGTTTAATTTTTGAAATTTATTTAAAACTTTATGCTTTATACAATTTGAAATTTTGTTTTTGTTTTTTTTTTGTGTTAAGTTTTTAATTATTTTGTTGTGTTTGTATAGGTGTGTGTGTGTGTGTGCTTTGAATTAAGCTTATTTTGTTACTATAATTGATTTATTTATTGTTATTGTTTATGTATATATATTTTGTTGTTGTTGTATATTGTTTGCTAAATACATAAACTATGAACTTTAAATACTTATATTAAAAATTTTAAGCTGCCTTTTGTAGTTGGTTTAGTTGGAAGTTGTTGTTGTTGTTGTTGGTAGCTTGTTTGACTACATTACTCAGTCCGGCAGTATTGAAAGAGCTTACTTGTGTCTGTGTGTGTGTGCAAAAGCTTTTAGCAAATGTGTGTGTTGGAGTGTTTGAAAGAAATCCTTTTTATAAATTACATGCATATCTAATTTATTTATCTCGCTACTAAAAAGTATATCAAAATCTTTTGGTTCATCTAATACACACACAAAACACACATACAGTTACACACACTTGAAGCTTTATGTGTGTGCATGTGAGTGTATGTGTGTTTGCTAAAGCTTTAAAGCTTTGCCAAGTACAAAATTGTCACTATTGTGTTTTCGTTTGAGGGGCCTGACTTTGTTATTGTTTTTGTTTTTTTTTTGCAAATGCTAAACCAAACTGAACATGAATATATATGTAGATGTATGTTGGTATATTGTATTTGTCAGTCTTTGTATACAAAATTAATTAAATTAGCAAATTTACTATGTTTATAGTTTATTTTTATACACATTCGTTGTCCATGCAGCAATTAACTAGGCAAAAGTATCAATTTTAAAACAAGAAACCAAGTTAGTTAAATTATAATTATAAATAAAAAAAAACACAAACCTATGTATATATAAAATATGCTATATATTGGAGCTGTTTCCTTATTTTTTTTTTGTTTTGTTTGAGACAGTCTAGTCCATTGTATGAACGTGATGTGTGAACAAAATTATAGTTTAATTTGACACTCGCTATTTATAAACAATAATGGACTTGAATAAATTAGGTTAAGTTATCGAATATTACAATACGAGAGACAGTTAGCATTTTATATATGTATAATTTATAATATATGTACAGAGAGTTTTGAGAAATTTGTTAGCCAAAAGCCACAGCTACTCATTTGTTTTTGTTTGTTTGTTAAATGCATTTAACAGCTAAAAAGCAGCGTGCAAATCTTTTGCTTAGCTGTACAGATTTCTGGAAGAATTCATATATAGTTGTATGTATGCTGTGGCTGGCCGAGGGGTAGGGTGGGGAGGGGACATAGGGGTAGCAACATTAAAGTATGCTTAATACTTGCTAAACTTAAAAACACAGCTATATAGATTTACAATAGTACTTACAAACTAGTTTTTATACCAATTTACAAATTTTTTGAGGCTTGGGCTTGCTGAGAGAAAAACATAGAATAATTAAAAAGGGAATATCTCTAGAGAAAACAAAACCACATGTGACATTGAGAACACAAAAACACATTGCCCGCTTAACATAGCTAAAAAAAAATAAAATAAAACACAGGGTATAATTTAGACCTAACTCCGACTATCGTTGCTCTCACTAAAGCTCTGCTCGCTAGACTCACGTCGGCTGCTCACGGGCTTCGCTTTGTATTCGGTGATGAATACCGTGACCGAATTCACAGTCACTTCACGTGTCTGTGCCGTGGATCGATCCACGTTCTTCAAGCGTGCCGGATAACGTTTATGCCGCTGTCTGTCGTGTCCGCTGCCATGACGCGAACTGGACGCCGGTTTGCCATTGGGCATATTGCCACCGCTGGCGCCTGGCAGTGTTGCCGCCTGCTGAGCGACTAGCGCTGAATTAAGACGCGGCTTGCGCGTTGATGTGCCTATTAAAAGAGAGAGAGAGAGTGGGAGAGGGCGTAAGAGAATGTTTAAGTGTTTAAGTGATGACCCATTTGCAGCTGTCCTTCAAAATGCAAATTCAAATGAGTAGCCCTTCGAGTAATCGTAATCGAGCAATCGTCATCGTCAATCGAGGTCACTCACCTTTTCTCACGTCACACATGCGACACTTGAACGCCTCCGCTGAATTTCTGTACGTGCAGACACTGCAGTCCCAGAAATTCTCCTCGATTACTTTCGCTTGGCGCTTTTGTCGTCGCACTGGCGATGATTTCTTGTCCATAATATATCAAATATGCAGTTGGCCCAAATTTTTCTGCTCCTTTTCTTTTTGCAAATTGTTTTTGTTGTTGCTTCTGCTGCGCTGCTGCTGTTCGCTGCTCTTGTTGTTGGGCAAAGCAGTGAAATGCTCGCCAAAACGCTAACTGCAGCGCTATTTGCGTATGGTAATTGTCTTTAGTTAAACGTTTAGCACTCCATTAAGTTGAAATTGGCAATATATAACAACGTATTTGTCGTGTGTGTGGAAAAACCTCTGCAATTTCTGCGCTGGCCAAATAGAAAATTATTGTTGCGGAGTTGCCGTATGTGACGCGAGTATAAACTGAGCTGCCGTTTGGTCTATCGATATATCGGCAAAACAGTGTACGCAGTAGCTATCGTTTGTGCTAAACATCGTTTGCTGCAGTTACAGCGCTATCGTTTGAAAGTATCGTTAATAAGGGTATTACCTGCAAGGATCATCCAATTTTAATGCGGCATAGCATTTTAAACTGTGTTTGTTAGCAATATTAATACTGCAATTAAATATTTTAATTTTCTGGAATTTAATTTTTGGGCAAAATTTTGCATACCTACATTTTTTCAAAAAATTGAAAATAATATTTTTATTTTATTTTTTGACGAAAATTATTCCAATCAATTAGGCAGTTTGTGTAGGTTATGAATATATATACTTTATGGGGTCGCAAATAAGTTTTAAGCGTGCTATGAGCATTTTAAGCCCCAAAATAAGCTTTTCTGGAACTTGGAACTACGATAAATAAGATTTAAGACGGTTTCTGTCTGAAATTTAGCTTAAACTTTATTTTCTTAGTTATGTAGTACTTTTTGCTTAAATATATATAGTTTTTAAACTTCTCCGCTTCACTATTTACTGTTCCAACATGTTCTCAAAGTCCTTTAGCTCCAGTTCACGTTCGATAACTTGCGTGTACAGATTATCGAGTGTCTCCTGCATGCGCTGCTTCAGTGTGGCATTCTGAATTGAGGCAATTTCGGTGGATTTCTGTGATTGTTGTGCCTTCAAATCGCTAATTTGTCTACTTAGTTGATTGATCTTGTCGTGAATTTGTTGCTGAGTGTATTGCGGCTGTGGTTCATCCATAAACTCCAAGTTCTCAAACTCCTCACGCTTGCTTAGCATTTGATTGTCATAGAAACCGCTGGGAGCAGCAAGATTTGAACTGGAACCAGCTGCACTGAGTTTGGGACTGCTGGTCTCACGTCCAAACATGGATTTATTGAACTCGTTTTCCGATTTGATGGCATTGCTGGTGCCAGCTCCACCGCCACCGCCACTGCTCGTGGCGCCAAAGAAATCGGACATGCGTGAATCATCGGCCGAGAGTCGTGAGGATTCCTCCAGTTCGTGACGCTGTTGTCGTGACTCGTTGCCCGCCCCCATGTTGGGTTCATCTTCGTCATCAGTGGTTGAGACTTCTTCGCCGAATATGTCATGCACTGCCACGCCCATATTTGGTGCACGATGTGTATCGAAATTGCTCGTCTCATCGTCATCGGATTCCACATTGATCTCCCGTTGGGATGTGCTCTCATTCATCGTCTTATCACTGGCGTGCATTGTGTCATCCTGCAAATCTTCATCAGCTTCATTATACGGTTTAATATCCGATTGATCCAGCTCATCGCCGGCTTTATCTTCCTCATTGATGATCTCGTATTCCACACGCACCGCTTCGTTATCGATACGCAGCAGATGCTTCACTTCCTTTTCAATTTCCGGCGTTTCCACATTCTTTTTCTTTAGGGTCTTGCGAAATCTACGTTTGCGCACATTTTTACACGGCGGCGTTATGCCGTGTGGCCACAGATACTTCTTGTCCACCTTATTGGGATCCTTTTTCTTGTTCTTATTCGGTGATTCCTTCTCGGTCTCATCCTCCGGCTCCTCCTTGCAGATGAGCAGCTGGCAAATGTCTGCCGATTTGTAGAAACTCTTGTTATCGATTGTTTTGTAGCTCTCCATCACCGTCGGCAGATCCACAATTTTGGCATAGAGCAATTGATCATCCAGTCGCACTTCGCCATAACGCAAATCCTGATCCAGTTGTATATTCAGTCTATCCTTAATGTTGCCCGCCTGTATGGACTCGTGCACCACTGTGGCAAGGTGCTGCAAAGTAGATACAATGTTGTTAGATACTTTCTCATGCCACAGTTGGTTGTAAACAAAGTGTTGGCATCGCCTACTTTGGGAAAACGCATTATAAACTGATTCTCCAGCTCGATGCCATCATCCCGTGGCTTGTGTTCCGCCTGTTTCTTTTTTTCAAACATGTTGCACTTTATTTATAAAGAAATAAACTTGTGAAATGCTAAATGCAAATTGCACAGCTATAAGTTTGTTGTGGCTGCTATCGATATATTGCACGCTGTGTTTTTGTTATGCCCTATCGATAGCTGCCATCGTTTGATTGGTTTTGATGCAGACATGCACTAGGTGGCGCTGCGTAAAATTAACTAGTGGCAGCACCAGCATGCGCTAGTCGAGCAGTGTGTGTGGAATTCTAAAATGGGGAAATAGAAAAATAACAAGCTCTGTTAAATAATAATAATTTATATTCTTCATATAGTTATGTTGTTTTAATTAATTTTTAATGTATTTTGTAAATACAATCTACTATAAACTATGATTTGGTTTTGTAGCGTAGGTAAAATTATAATTTAAAAAATCTTTTTTGAATTGTGCGCGGTTTTAATGCTGCCTTATGCGCGTATTGCATTAACTTGAATGCAGTCTGTTTGTGCAGTCTGGCAACGCTAAGGCTTAAAGCGCGCGCGAGTGACAAAAGTGAGTGAAAAGTTTTGTGCTGTTTTTTTTTTTTAACTTTTTTTTATTTGTTATAACGTGTGCGCATCCACACTGCTGCTTTTGGTTAATAAACCATCAGTCTAGCTGCTGGCGCTAAGTGCCTACGCATTAAGCCAAAATAAAGGCCATTTCAAGAGCACACAACTCGTTTGCTGCTGCTCCATGTGTGTGTGTGTTTATATAGCAGATCTGAGCAAATAATTAAAGCAATAAAAACAGCTGTGCTGTGATCTGCAGTTTGCTCATGTCTCTGTAGCTTAAAATATAGCCTATCTTATCATATTTAATCTTAACATCACATCATCGCATCATCTTTCTATTTAATACCCCTGGGATTGTAGACACCTAGGAAAGTGTTGCACTTGCGGCAATAATGGTTTCCGGTGCGACAACTGTTCATGCAATAGGGCACAAAGCAGGCGCAAAAGCACCATCTATCAGGAAAAAAAAGAAATGCATGTAAATGAATTGAGTGTGAGTGTTTGTTGGAGATAACTCACCCCACTAAACAGATGAGTGCTGCAGCCAAATGAGTACGTGAATTGGGTGTGTGCGTCATGCGTGTCGTCTTCTGGACGCCACAAGCTGGACACAGCACGCGGCATGGATTTGGACCCAAATTGGATGGCGCTGCAGTTAAGCCAATATAAGTAAATTTCATAAAATACTGGGCGAAAAAAAACCCATTATTTTACCTGCTGTTACAACTGTGGGCTCAAGTTCTTGTTGTTGCTGTTGCTGTTGTTGTATGGGCAACGGTTGCGTATTCACCACAATCACTGGAGCGGGCGCGATCGCTGCTTCAGGTGTGGCACGCTGTGTGGCTGCTATTGCCACATCGTAGGATGGCGGCGCCTCTAATCCGGTTGTAGGCTGTTCGCTTGTTGGCGTCGGCAGCGGTGCACTGGGCATTTGTGCCACATCCACTTGTGGATAAAGCATTGCACGCTTTTGATCCATGTCGATGGCTCAAAAGTACGAAGTTCAGTTGTGATTCAGGGCTTAAAGCGTAGTGAGAGCTTTGTTTGTTTAGCTAATTGTGCAGTTAATGCCAAGCTTCGCTCTCTCTCTCTCTCTCTCTTCGCTTTGTTTTTTGTGCTCTCCGCTCACTTAGCGCTGTAGTCTGGCACGTTTCACTTTCAGCACTCAACTGAAGTCTGTGTTGTGCCATAAACAAATGAGCTGCCAGATTTGCCAGATCCGTTCGAAAGAGACTGAGAGAGAGAGCATGAGAGCGAGCTTAAAAGCTAATGGCTAAACTTTGGCAATCTTTTGCGGTAATTGCAAGACTTCATACACGAAATGTGAATAGATGTGTTTGTATTTATCTGCCACATTGTATTTGCACAATTTATCTAAGTTATACAAACGCTTCATTTATCTACAAAGTACTGTTAAACTTAACTAAAGTGAACTATTTTATATATTTTACAATATATTATGAAGAGAAGCCATAAAAATCGTGTAAGTACTGAAAAAAGAACAGTTTAAATTAAGTTTTGCAACTGTTAAACATTTTTGGCCTTAAAATAAAGTATCATAGTGTTGAAAAATAACTGTGTGGACCCAGTAAGCATTGCGTGCCCATTGATAATTTTTTCGTGCCCATTGGTAAACATTATTTAATGAAACTTTAAAAAGCAAAGCGTTGAGTAAAAACTGTTTGAGCCAAGTGAGAACTATGTGCCCATCTCTATTATTTTTTTTAAAGCTCTTACTAGTACAAAAATATAAATACGAACACCTTTTAAAAGTTTTAAATGACTTGCTTAAAAATATTAAAAACTGTGTGAGCCAGATGAGCCTGTACTGCCCATTGCTGATCTAGAAACGATTAAACTCTATTTTACAAGAAGTTAACAGTACAACACTAGTAAACTTTAATACTTTGTCAGTGTTTTAAATAACTTGCTTTTAACTATAACACATTTCTTAAAAAATATACTTTTATAGCAGCTCCGAAATAAAATTTCCATTGTTCACCAAGTATTATTTACTAAAGCTCGACTGTATTTTAGTCGTAACAGCATTTATCGTAACTCTAACATTTATTGGGTATTTGTAGCGTACTTCTTTTGTTTTGGGGCTGGATGGAGTGGGTGTGGTGTAAGCGGCATCCGGCTTTAACGACGTTGATAGGTGCCCAGGTAGTGATCGCACATGCCACAGTAATGATTGGTATTCATGCAACTGGAAATGCAATACGGCAGGCAGACACAGCAGTAGAGTCTACACACAAAACAAATAAAACAATATGAAAATGTTATCGATAACTCATCGATATCGCCGACATTATCAGCTTTGCTTGGCTTTTGATTACTCACTGAAAAAGGCAGAGCAGCAAGGCTATTAGATGAGTACGTGAATTGGGTTTATAACCGATACGAGTACGCGCATAATTATGACAGAACGGACACTGTACATCCTGCGGTTCCGGTCCGTAAGCGGTGCCCGGCACCACAATAACGGTATGCTGTGTGCTGGGCCCGGTGGTAACAGCGGGAATTGCTGTTACGTCCGGTCCCGTTGTCTCCGCCGGCGTGGTAATTGCCTGATCATAGCTGGGTGGTGCATGCAACAAGTGCTGCTGCTCTGCTGCCTCCTGCTGGTGTCCGGCCAACTCTTTGGGCTGTTCCAGCGGTGTTTTTGGGTATACGGGTTCCATTATCGGTAAATGACTAAACAATGACGAGTTGTGCACTTGAAATAGCCGTGTGGAAAATGTTGAAAAACGCACCCAATTCTATCTTATCAATAAATACAAAAAACACTCACAACAAAAAGCCGTTTACGCAGCCAGCTTTGTGGTAGGTTTCTGCTTCTGCTTCTTCTTCTTCTCGCCTCTTTATCTGTACAGCAGGTAATTGTTGAAAGCTTTTTACTGATTGTGGACCTTGTTTGTTTACTTAATGGGGCATACATGACTATATATCCAAAACCATTAAGCAGGCTAAAAGAGTAGAGTGTGCTAGACTGGCAGACACCACCGCATTGAAGTCAGTTCTTTACTTTAGCATAGGTTTAACAATAGTTTGTTGAATAACTTTCCCATATTTTAACCTATTGTGTTGAAATTTTCAGTACTGAGTGGAATTATGTTGCACATTATGTAGCACAAAAGTTTAAACTTACTACGTATAGATTTTAAGAATAACGTGTTTCTTAAAATATATGATCTTTTTATGCTCCGTCCAAGGTATAATAAATTTGATAAAAATGTGTAACAGGCAGTAGGAATTGTTCCAGATCCCATAAAGTATTCTTCTTCGGAGTCCGTATAGCGATGTCCCTTTGTCCGTCTGTACGAACACTCAGATCTCAGAGGTGGTAAGAGCTAGAAGCAAAATTCTATCGCAAATAGCCCACATATATCTGCACCCAGTAGAAGTTTGTTTTAGACTTTTGATATCACACCACTTTCAGCTATGTATCTCAATTTAAACAAGTAAGCATAATCGTATACTGTTGAAACTTGGCATAATCCTTTAAAATATCATTATTAAACGATGCTGAAAGTTTCAATAAGAACGCTTAAAGAACAACTAAGCAATTCACAAAAGAATTTAAGCTCATTAAATGATATTTAATTTTTTAAAAAGAACATCGCCTAATCGCCTCTATGTGATAAGTTTTTGTTTAAACTTTTTTTTTGGAACCATAAAAAGGTTCAAACACTGCTGTTAACTGTTTAACTATTTTATCTTAACGCTAAGAAAATATATAAATAAATCTTTCCATAACTTTAAAAATTATCTGAAATGTTGTTGTTTTATTTATTTTTTTTAATTAATTGTGTTTACAATATATATACAGTCTCAAGTGCTGCTATAAACACCCACAAATTTGTTGCAATTGGCGCAGAAATGATTTGCGTTCATGCAACTTGCAGCACAGTAGGGCATACAAGCGCAACACCAGAGACTTTTTAGTGTGTGTTTAAGTATGTTTTTGTTTGGCCAAATTTTGCAGCATCCGAAAGGAAGAGATGGAAGATAAGATAACAGAAACAGTTAAATGAAGAGATTAGAGTGTCACTGATAACAACAAATCGCTTACCCCACAACACAAAGCAATACGGCCATGCAATGGGTACGCGTACTGGGTGAATACTCGACTCTGGTCAGCTTCTGGACATGACAATGGGGGCAAGTAAGGAAACAAGGCTCTGGACCAACAGATGGTGGCGCTTCTTCTGTAAATTGTATCGTGTTATATATCTGAGATTGGGATAACTGTGGCATAACTTACGTTGTATAAAAATCACTTGAGTTGTTGCAGTAGGTGTAGGTGCTGGTTGAACTGTGTGTGCAACATGCGTTGCCTGCTCATAACTGGGCGGCTGTGGCGGTGGCACATAGCCATAATTCTCTGTGGTATTGTGTGGCAAGTTCTTTTGCATGTTCAATTTATCCGCTCAGAGGTGTGTGGATAACAAGCTTCAGGTTTCTACTCTTGCTCTCTATTTCAAATTTGTGGTCCAGCAACAATGCTGCCAGCGCGAAATGTTGCAGCAACATTAAAAGCTTTGCTGAGAGTGCTGCCAGACAGTTGGAATAATGTGCTTTGAATGGTAACGGTAAACGGCTGCTTGCATTCATTTTTAATGAATGTTTATTATTATTATAAATATGTAATGTTGATTTTGTTGATTTTTGGGTGTTTTTGGTATATATAAAAATTATATTGCTTATAAAGCTTTAGATACCCTGCAACATGCCTGAGAACATAATGCAATTCGATGAGTAAGCATCAAGAGATATTTAGAGTAGAACAATTAATTTAGCTATAAAAACAAGCTCAATTATGATACCCTGTAGAATATGTAAAGAGAGCAGCGTTTAAAATGAACACTTAAGTCTTTTATGATGCCCTGTATAAAATATTTGTTTTATAAATAAATAATAAGCTTTCAAATTCAATAAATGCGCCTAGCTAAAAGTGTCAAGATAAATTCTAAATATAATTATTATAAATTGCATAATTAGCAATTAAATTTCGTATTACGCTTAAAATTCGAGCAATCGTGACGAAATTTGAAAAAAGAAACCCCCGCTGTGTAGAATTAATAACATTATACAATATATAAATATATATGTGTACAATATATCCGCCAATAATTTATTTTTGATAAGAACTTTGACAGGAAATGAGTAAATCTGTCATGCAATCGGGTCCACTCAGTTACCCAGCAAATTAGTGCATATTTATTTAATTACTTAACAATAGTGCAATTAAATAATGTTAATTTCACTTAAGGCTCAATACATTTAACGCTCATAGGTGCCAATATAGGCGTGGCACTGGGGGCAGGTATGCTCAACATTTCGCGCACAATCTGTACAGTAGAGACAACACACACAGGGCCACATACTGCAAGAATACATCTTAGCTAATATATATTGAGTTGTTATAATGAAATCATTGTACTTACGCTAAAACACATAGAAGTAACGCTATGAGATGTGTTCTGGTTGATGCTCTGGGCTCTGTGGTCGTTACCACCTCCAGGTGGCAGGTGGGGCAGATTACGCGGCTTGGTTCGGGACCCACGACAAACGACATGTTGCAACTTTAGAAAATTTCGCACTCAACTGAACTCAATTGATATTCTACGGGATCCTTTATATATACCCCTTTTCAAATACCCGCATTATTAGTGGTTAACGATTTAAAATAACCATAATTTCATAACATAATAAATGCAATTATGGTTATATATTATGTAAATAAAATTTTTATTCTTATACGCTATGTTTAAAGCCGCAAGAGCAGTATCTAACTTGATTAGAGCAGTTTTGTTTTACGTAAAACCACATTTTATTCGTTTTTTTTTATATTAAAATATCTTTTACTTCTAATAGTTGTTCAATATTTAGCAAGTTTAACGTACACAGGGCATCTGTAAGTCGGGCTTGCTTTCTGTTCGCTTTGCTTTATGTGTAACTGAGTCAGAACCATTTCCATATAATGATAAGTAAATAATAATCGCAGCATTTTGCATTTCCACTGCGAAAGGCATTACAAGTTAAGCGAAAAAAGCTAATTGGGTGAGAAAAAAAGCTTAAAAAAAGACACTTTAAATTGTCTACAACTATATTATTAACTATAATTCGATAGTAAAGAAAAATCAATTAACTGAAAATACTTTTGTACTGTTTTATTCATTAGTATTGCAAAATATTTGTGTTTTTTAAAGAAAATGAATCCATAGTTTTTTTTAAACTTTTATGAGATAATACTCAGCGAAATTTCGCACATTTTGATATGTCACACATATGTGAAATAATTCTTTTTAAGAAGAAATCTCACATATTACGCAGAATTTTTACTCCGATTTTTTCTAAGCTTTGTCTTTTTTAATGCTGAAACTAAAGTCAGAAATCGATTGCTATGCTATAGTCTTTAGATTAAGAGTTTGCAGTTTTTTCTTCAAGTGTATCTTAACTAAATTTGTAGAACTTTTGGCTTTATGCTGCAGTTATACAAAATTTAATTAGCCAGCGTTTCAATTAACATTTGAATACTAACACTCAATGCAGAATATAAAGTCATATAGTGATGTCATATTATCTTCAATTTATTGAATATATATATGTATATATAAGACATATGTGTATGTTTAACATTAAGTGTATATAGAGAAATTCACTTGAGTTTAAGAACTTGTTATTTGTTATTGATTCGTAACGGGAGAGTAAATATTTGACTTGTGATTGTTAAATTGATACGAATTAAACGAAAAACTTTTTATGGGACTTGACCTTTGACATTTTGACTAAAAGCTGCTTAATTTTGATAGGTGCCAATAAAGGCGCCGCAACTGGGGCAAGTGTGTGTGGCACTCTGACAGGAGTCCATACAGTACGGAATGCAGCAGCAACAGATGCCACTGTAGAAACAGAGAAGAGAACAGAGTTTTGAGATCAACCGATACTACAGGGTATCTGCTACTGTTGAAACTTACCCCAGCAGGCAAATGAGCAGAGCAAACAAATGCGTCTTGCTGCTGGGCTCAATGACCACTTTTGTGTGCTGCCGCGTGTTGCACGAGGGGCACGTCACCACGGCGGGCACAGGACCCAAATTCTGGCTTTGAATTGGAGCTGTAAATGCGTAGAATCAATATCCTACAGAACTTCAGTTAGCATCCCCAAAAGGAAACTCACGTTGCACATAGACCGTGGGTTGTTGCACCGTAATCGTAGCCGGATGCGGCATTGTCTCGGCCGGTATCATCGATGGTGCACCCAAATCACCATATTGCGGTGGTGGCGCATTCTCAAAATGCGGATACACATTCGATTTGGACTCCATTTCTGCTGCCGTCCGTTTTTTTGAGGTCTTGTCCGTTTGCAGAACTAAGCGAGACTGAAAGCGTCTACAGTAAAAAATTTAGCCTTAACCCAGGCCGAACGTCATATGTACGAGAGTTCGTACTACGTAAATATATATATTCTCTGAACACAACAAAAAAGAATTACTTAAGCTAAACACTGCTGTGGGCGTGTTTTTTCGTGAAAGTGTTTGTAATGCTCATGTGGTTCATGTCGCAATCAGAGCGATTTTGGGTTGATAGTTATAATAAACCTGCACTTTGGAGACAGAAATATACAAAAATGTTATATTTAATACAAAAGTGCGGGTAGATTTACGTATAAATATGTAATATAATATTCATGCTACTTAAACTTGAATATTACTAATGGAGTTTTAGTAAATTTATTATCTTACTATATTTTTGTAAATTTAATATTTAATATAAAAATTGCGGGTAGATTTACGTATAAATATGTAATATAATATTCATGCTACTTTAACTTGAATATTACTAATGGATTTTTAGTAAATTTATTATCTTACTATATATTCGCAAATAGAGTTTTGATTCATCCATTAATTTCAGCTTTTTATTTAAATTTTGTCTTTGGCACAATTTTAATATATAAAGTGTCACTATTCAAATGACGCGTGCTATATAGGCGGAATATGCCCCGAAATTCCAAAACAAATTGCGCTTGCTTCAATTAGTTCTTCTTTTGTTTATCTAATGCGAATCTTTAAACATAAGTATACATAAGTATACACTCCCCGATCAGCTTGGCTGCAAATTGATAAGATTTATGGACTTAAAATTTGATCAAACAATTAAAATTGAGCTTCGTTCTTTTGTATTCCAATTCCTACATTCCCACTGATCATCGTATGCATGAAATTATCAAGTTTAGCGCCACGATGCGTATGCGCAATTTACTCAAACAATAAAAGTAGTTTTTATATTTTACACAAGCTTAAGAAACATATATATATTTATTGAAAAGTAAAAAAAAAAAATTTTAAATTTTATTCAAGTTTAACTGTAATCAAATGGCTGCGATAATATGGTTACAGAGTATCTCAAAGTCGAGCACATTTTGTTACAAAAATTGATATTTAGTTGGATGCATAAACATTTCTTTAGCCAATTTAAAGTAATTGTATGCGAAATATTATAACAATAATAATCGATTAATCGATTAATCGTAGTGGTAGTGGTAGTGAGGTAGTGTAGCAACTGCGGAGTGTGTGTGTGTGTGTGTACAGTGAAGCCTCGTTAAGTGGTTAACGCTCATAGCTGCCAATGTATGCCTTGCAGGAGGGGCAATGATGCTCGGTGTTGCGAGCACAGTCCGTGCAGTAAACGGCGCAGGCGCACGGCCAGCAGCTGCAACGTACACAAAAGAGAGAGGGCAATAGTTGAAGAAAGAGTTAGAGAGAAAGAGAGAGAGGGAGAGTGATAGAGGTCTTACCCAAATATGCACAATAGCAAGGCAATTAGATGAGTTTTGGTTGTTGAAGCTGGCTCCGTGCTAGTTGTGACCTGTTGCCGGCAATTGGGGCATGTCACAGTGGCGGGCTCGGGTCCTAGGGGTGCAGACATTTCGATACCTGTGTGAGTGTGTGTGTGTTAGAGTTATCGATTAACCTTGGCACTGCAAATGCACTTTGCGTGTCAATAGTGTTTGCATTCCCTAATCTCGGCAATTTGATCATAAAATTCATGTTGTTTCCCCCCATTTTTTTTTTTTGTTAAGTGCAACTAGTATTTTCTTTTTTTTTTGGTTTTGGTGCATGTCACCAATGCTAATTACATGCTTTCTGGCTAAATACATTCTTTTTGTGTAGTGTGCCGGTTAATTAGACCACTTTGTGGCATGTGGCCAACGAATTAAATTCTATAACTTCAATACATCATCTCTCTCTTGCCGAAATTGAACAAACGCTTGTCTGACATCATCCATTCATGCTGAGCATTCTTATGTCCATCATTTGATTGTTGTGGCAAGCGAAAGTGTTTGTTTCTTGCCACATGCCACTTATGTGCGTCGCACAAATGTCGTCATTGCTTCTGTTTTTTATTCTCTCCTTTTTTTGGCAATTCTTTGACACACACCTATCTAAACATAGCGCATACTACAACTAATTGGAACTATAGTTGTTGCCAGAACTTAAAGGGAGTGTCCTTTGGGGAATAACAGACACGAACTTAACCTATATTCAGTGGTGTTCTTTTTTTTGGGGCGCTGTCTCTATTCAAACACGTGAAAACTAGTTAATTAGCATTACTTTAGTTAAGTGCGTGAGTTATTGCCGACAACTGAATACATTAGCAGTTACTAAATGCGGTATAAAAAAATCTTGTAGTTACGCTAGTTAGTTTTAAAAGGTATATAAAAGTGTTTTAGTAACACTAGGTATGTCTACAAATATCTTGTAGTTACTGTACTTTTACCCAGAGGTATATAAATCTTTTAGTTATACTGTTCATTCCTAAAGGAATATAGAAATCTTTTCGCTACTTTCCTTATGCCTAAAGCCATGTTAATATAATGTTTGACATTTGTTTAATTTGCGTTTCTTTTAGCTTTATTCCTAGGAATATAGGAATTTTTCAGTTCATTGCTTATTCCTAAAATTCTATTCTAGCCTTTCTATTCCTCAATTATTCGATACACAACTATAGAAGCCTAAACATAGATTTGATAACACTTTGCTTGTAAGTAAAGTTCATCAGCGGATGTACAATAAGACTAGAAACATTTTAGCACTTTTCCGGAAACGAATAGTGATTAATTTTAGATTTTGCTCATACAAAATTTGGGTTAATCTATAGCATAACTATATAACTATAAGAAACAGTACAGTATTTGTAAGCTTGCTATAGAAATTTCTTTAAACTTTCAGGCTTCCAAACCAAAATGCTTTCACATTGACCTTTGAAATTCAAACACTTTCAATTATGCCCAAAAATAACAAGAAATTTCAAAAAACACACATACATGCATATATATATATGTCATACATATGTCATTCAAATGTTTGTATATAAAAATACAATGTTTTATCGGATATGATCTTTAATTTATGCCACAATATCAACACAAAAATGCAGTGTAGTCAGTTTCTTTTAAGAACAGCAAAACAATAAGTATAAATTATTAATCTATATGTATTAATTGTCTAATAAAATGTTATATGGTATGCGTTAATTGGTCGCTTGTTTTTGGAATTTTAATTTTCGTAAGTCTTAATTAATCAAAGACGGTTTTAATTTAAAAATTTAAACTGTTTAATTGTTTTTCTTTTGAAGTTTCTTGGCACACTTTATTACTACATTACTACATGAACGAAATATTTATGATTTCGTATAACTCCTAAATAAACTCACTGTTTGAATTGCTATTTATTCGATCCACAGAGAAAGGCGACGCGACTTGTTGCACGTTGCGTTAGCGAAAGCGTTCTGAAGTTTTATATTCCCGCGTACCATCCACGAAAACAAAACTAACTTGAAAAAAATATATATATCATACTTCGTTTTGCCGCCTAACAAGTAACAGTGGTTCAGTGTGCGTGGAAATGTGTAGCGTATATCAAGCATAAAGCTGCGCTTGATGTCGAGTGTTGCCAGATTATGATGCGTCAAAATGTGTTATATTTCGATAAACTATAAGCTAGCTACCGAAACTGTTTAGCACGATTTCCGATACGAATATAGATTATTTTTATATAAGTATACATACAAAATGGCCAGTGTGCCTATAGAACTTGTTGAAATTCACAATTTAGCTGACTGTTATGGGCACACTAGAAATTTTGTATGTATGAAATCTAAAACAAAACTGTATTCGTTTCAGCAATCGGAATATTATCAGAAATATATCAATTTATATAAAACTAATTTGTATTTATATAATATATCATTCATTTATAAATAAAACACCTAATTAGGCATGCCAAACTCCATTTCCTATAAAAATAACCAAAGAGTAGTATTTTATCTAGAAAAATTTAGTATGTCTTAGATTTAAAGTTTATCGGTTTAAAAAATTTAGATCTGGCTTTAATTAAGCTAAATTGGCAGCACTGTTAACTGTATTAATTACCGTTTTAATAAATTGTGTCATTAACAGCGTTGATCACACTGTGCGACGCCTTGGCATTGACAACACAAAGCAATACGAATGCTTAGCAACAATGCTGCTAACATGTTGCCGCAACACACCGCTGTTAAATTAGCAGCGTCAGCAAAATGTTATACGAATTTTCTTAGCAGCATATGATAAATGTAAAATAATAAGAATTTCGTTTGTTATGAAGGCATTAGCCATTTAATGGTAATATTTCTTACATAAATGCATTGAAAGACGTAATACTATTGTTAATATTAATAACATATATTATGTACATATATAAGTATGTGTATTGAAGTTTCCACATATTTATGGTTATATGGTATGGCATTTGTTTATTCAAAATGCTGCCATTTGTTTACATTATAGCGAACAACGAATTGCTTACAGATAGCTCAATTTATATGAACCCAAAGAGCGTGGTTTCCATTTACAGTTCTACATAAGAATGTATATGTATATGCATTTGGATTTTGTGTTATTATCGTTTCTCCATATAGCGAAACTTTAGCTGAATGTTTTGAGTATGCAGATCTTTTGTTTGTGTTGAGCTTTTTTTTCTGATCTATAGTAATTTTTGCAAAGTTATGTTTATTATTTGTTTGTTATTGTCGTTGTTTTTTTTTTGGTCCCGCCATAGAACTTTCAGGGATGGTGTCGTCTAGAAACTGCCTAGGCAAGCGTTGCAATTGGGGCAGAACTGACTGGTCTTGTAGCAACAGTTGCAGCAGCAAGGCAGACAGACGCATGGCCAGCAGCTATTGGAGTCAGAGGGAGAGAGAAAGAGAATGACATTAGTTAGGGTTACATTACAGTAGATGAAAAAAGTGCTTTGACAAATATTATTATTGATTTTTTAACAAAATAAACAATGAATTTGGTTGAGTGCCAAGGAAAATAAATGCAGAAAGACTCTTTTTGTCAGAATACTTCTTGCACTCACTGTAAACACATGTTTATATGTATTTTGGTTGAATCAGCACTTTACCATCGTGTTTTTGTTGCCTGGTGATTCACACACTTACAAGAACAGACACAGCAAACCGGCCAGACAATAGGTTTTGCCAGTTGCATGATGCTCCACACGCATCTTGACCCGAGCATGGCAGTGGGGACAGGTCATGCCGGGACCACCGGCCTGACTCTCAATAACAATGGTATTCTGATGCACATGCACCGGAGCGGGGGGAGCTGGAGCTGGAGCCACAGTCGGCATGGGCATGGGCATGGCTGGATAGATGGGTGGTGGTGGTGCTGCATGTACAATTTCTGTGGGTGGAGCACTGGGCATGCTTTGATCCTCTGCGCAGTACGGCGGCGGTTGAGCGGGCAACTTGCTGTACTCCATGGCTAACAAAGCAAACTGCAAAGGTGAAAAGTTGTTAGCAAAAGCACGTTGTGTGCAATGCGGGGAAAGCCCCGTTTTCAGCAACAGCAACAGTGCCACAAATGCGTATGTATGTATGTACATATATAAAACTGCCTTACATTACTTCAGTTGTTTATTTTTAGCAGCCGTTTGAATGTTTTTTTTTAATACTTTTTTAACGCGAGCAAAAAAAAACCGGCAACTTTGTCAGCGAACAAAAACGAACTGAGCAGTTTACAAAGTTTGCAAAGAAATCGCATTGAGGAGAAAGGAGCAACGACAGTTTGTTTAGATCACTTGGATGATAGTGTGAGTGTAAGCGAGATGACTAGCGCTGCGTTTAGCTGCATGCACAAAGCGCAGTAAGCAGAAGCAGAGCAGCAAAAGAAATGCAGAAAAGTGCTGTTTGTTTTAGTTGTTTATTTTGGTAGTTACCGGTGCAAAACGAATCAATTGAAATGGTTTGGTTTCTTGCTAAAACTCTACACGGGGAGATAAGCAAAGACACAAGCCAGACAATGAACGTTAAACTCAAAATGGAAATGTTAAAATCGCGTTAACATTAATTTAAAAGAAAGCAGTAAACAGTTATTGGTTTATAAAACATATTTATTGTTGATAGATAATTAATATTAGTTTCGTCGGCTGCCAATATATGCATTACAAACTGGACAGGTGTGATTGGTTGATTTGCAGGAATCCGTGCAATAGGGTATACAGACACAGGGCCAGCAGCTAAAGAAATACATGATTAACCATAGATAAGATTAGTATAAAATGCTGATAAAGTTCGCAGAACAAGTGTATGAATTGTGTGGGTAGAAAATGATTGATAACATTTAGCAATAAAAACTGATAAACTGACTCAATGCTATTTCCGTATGAAGCCATAAAAATGTTTATGTTTGTGTTTCCGTTCTTCAACCTACCCAATGAGACACAACATCAAGGCGAAGAGATGTGTTTTGGTATCTGGCACCGTTTGTATGGAGGTAATCACGTCGTTTTTACACGAGGGACAACGCACGAATGTCGGATCCCTGCCCACTGGTATATATTGATGTTGTGCCGTTGAATTGATGACGACACACGCTGCGGTGGTAGTAGCTGGTTGCGGTGGTGGCTGTAAATACGGCGGATATAGCGGTGGCTGTGTCGGTCCACCTGGATATGCCTGCGGTGGCAGCTGTGCTTGTGGTTGTTCTGTTGTGGCTCCTAAACCTGGATAGGTTTCGGCTGGTGTGAACTGACTACTGGGCAACGGTTGCTCAGTGTATGGTGGTGGATCCTGTTTTTCCATAGTTTATAGATAACCAGTTAACAGATAATACTAATGAACCGCTAACGCTAACTTTGCTTGTGGTTCAATCGAGCTCAGCATATAGACTAAACGTCGATAATGCTTTTGGGTGTATTATAAACGCTAATAATAACAACTGATATCGGGATTGAACTTTACAATTTGTTGTTATCAGCACGCGCCCTTGTCAACGTTCTGCGGTGATAAGCCAGAAGTTGCATCTGAGAAATAGGGGGTTTTTTATACTGATCCCAATATAAACTATGTATTGCCAAATTTAATTGCAGTTTGTAAATTATATAAAAAAGTAAAGGTGTTTTTTATATATGTATATATATATTGATGGGTCAATTGGAAAACCTTGTGCTTTCTTATCAGCTTATCAGCAACAATTTAAGATTGTTATTACAGTTTTATATACTAAGCTTCTAGGAAGTCTATTAGTTTTATGGGTAGGTGTGTTTTTCAACCTTCTACTTGGCAATACACTTAGTATTATCAAGATCAACACATAATAAATGTGTTCATCAGTAAAACTGTATAATTAAACAAATAACATACTAATAATCTTTATAAAAATATAAGAATAGTTTTAAATAATCTATAACCTATAAACAAAAAAGTAAAAAATTAAAAAACATAATATATTTATCATAAAACTACAAAATTGATAACTACAAAAACTTTTGTTATACTTTCCATAAGGATAAGTAGTGTTAACCAAATGGTTTGGTTACTTGCTAACTTCGCACACCTTTTAAGCTAAGACACCACACTTAGACACAAACCAGTTGATATGCACAAATTGTCGTTAAATTTAAAAGCTCAAACAGAAGTCACTTTAATAGATAACTAACACATATTCGTTTATAAATAATATCTTTATTGAACACAAAAACTTGTTTTATACATACATAAATAGTTAAAGTGATGTGTAGATTATTGGTTTAATCCCTTCGGCTGCCAATAAATGCATTACAAGCCGGACAGGTGTGATTGATCGTTTTAAAGTTATCCGACCAATAGGGTATACAAGCACAAGGCAAAAAGCTATAAAAGATGATTATTGCATGTATAGTATAGTACATATATAAAGTTGATAAAGTTCTTAGAATGAGCTTAAATTCCATTGGGTTATCAGTGTCAAATCGTAGTTGCTTTTATAACATTTACATTTATAGATATCAATGATTGAAGATTCGTAGATAGCGAAACCGATAAGAAAGTTAATAATTTTGCAGCCTGACACAATGCTGTTTTTAGTTAAGAAAGTATGCTATGTTTGAACCTACCCTATGAGGCATAGACCCAATGACCAGATCACAGTTCTGTTATCTACCACCGCTTCTACTGAGGTAATCACATCTTTATTGCAAGCTGGACAGCGTACGTGTGAGGGACCTCTTTTGACTGGTAAGTCATATCGATGTCGTACCTCTGAGTTGATCAGTATACAGGCACCAGTGGGGGCGGACAGTGGTGGTGCCTGTATATATGCTGGCTGTGGTGGTTCTGCTGTGTACACCTCTGCCGGTTGCACTGGAGGCGACTGTCTAAACTGTTTGCTGGTCGACGGTTGCTCCATTGCATATAGTTATGTTGTTTTGTATATAACGATTCTCAAAATTTACTTGCGTTTTATTGGAGCTCAGCTTGAATACTAAAGGTCGTTAATGTAAACATTACTTTATGACGCTTAAAACCCATGCTGATATCCGGATTTAACTTCTTGTCGTCCCTCATCCAATACTTTACGTTGATAAGCCCAGAATTTCAGTTGAAAAATGTGGGTTTGGTTTTTTATGTAATTTTAATTACAAATGTTGGTAGTTATTTTTAAATTTTTAAAACCTTGGTTAGAGAAATTTACATACAGAAACATCGAAAATGTTTCCCAGGCATCTCTAGTTTTACTCAGATTATGGACGTATGAGTCGTGGCATCTGAGGAATAAAAAAAGCTCATATTGTATAACTTAATAAGTAGTTCACATACCAAATTTAACGCTTGAAGCTCTTATCAACTCTGAGATCTGAACAGAGACAGACAGACGCGCAGACGTATTACGTGTTACGACGTTCGCAACGTCTCTTTTTGCCTTTTACATACATTTCCACCTATTTGTATAGGTAGAACTATATTTTATTGTTTATTTATAAATATTATTTAACTTTTATATTCATTTTATAGAACTTTTAAACCATTGCGGCTTTTGTGATAAGACTCTGCATAACAACACACTGCATATGAGTGCTAAACGTGTCTGCTTTCGTCACTAGTGTGATTTGAGGCAGCAAAAGACATTACTAATATATATAATTATATGATCGTTTGCTTTATTTTAACTAATTGTAAATCGAATTCAAACTTATAGTTAGTTAGAGGTGACTGTTATAGATCAGTTCTCATAGGTGCCGATATAACAGCCACAATTTGGACACGAATGCTCGGCATTCTGACACGAATCCATACAGTAGGGCACACAGACACAGGGCCAGCAGCTGAGGAGAGATGCAGAGAGAAGGGGGTGTTTAAAAAAACTTGATTAAAAAATGTTACTTCTTATTGGTAACACAGTGTGTGCCAATTGATTGTGCATGTGAATCACAAAACTCGATGTGAATCATGCACAAAAACTCGATATGAACACTTACAGGAATAGGCATAGGATGAGTGCCCAGCAATGAGTGCGTCCTGTGGGAGTTCTCTTAACATTGGTCAGGATATCGGCATGACAGGAGGGACACTGAACCCGCGATGGTTCACTGCCAATGGGCACCACATTCGTTGTCGTTGTGGTCTGTATGATGACCTGTGGTGGAGGCTGATAGGTCTGTGCTGGTGTATATCCTTGACTCATGTTTGTTTTTTTTGGTTATTAGTTATCCTCGGAGTTCGATAATGCAACTGTGGCTACTGCTTTGCTTCGAAGCTGTCCCTATACTGAGCCAACAAAACGGTTAACTGCTAGATATGGCGAAGCGTTATCTGGCAAAAGGTGCGGCCAAAACTGATAACGAAAAACAAATAAAAGATACACTGCAACAATAAGGGAAGCACTTAATAATGAGTGTTTATTACAGCAAAAATTTGAAACAAAGTTTTTAGACTTGCTTCTTGGTATTTAGCTATTTATTAGCTGTTATGTGTAAGCTAAATTTTACTTAAATAAACTCGCTTTGCTTATAAATAAGCTACTGACAATCATTTCCCAATGAGATAACTTTCTGAACTGAATTTCCAACAAATACCACGCATGATTCACCTTCAAATAACACAACGTCTGCTCTATATACAATAAAGAGTAGTACTTTCAATTACTTTAGCACACTTTTACACTGAAGTGCTCGTTTTTAGATGTATTGTATGTATATAAAATAATACTGCCTATTTATGAGTGATGAATCACTCTGTAGATTTCGTCTATAAAATGTGTATGTTGCACTTGTTTCAGTAATTACGACTTGTATATATTGACTGAAAGCTGATTCATTTGATGAAAAATGTACAGATAAGCTGTGAAAAGTCTAGGGAAACCACACGATCAAGTGGCTAAGCTGATAGTATAAACACGCTTGCGACGAAAGTGCCTTAAAATACATGGATCTTTATCTGTAACGTGAGTTTGTATAATTATCAGTTTTGTTATGCTTAACGTAAACAATAAATGGTTATTGATTGTAAGCAATTTGATCAAGACAAACATATAGTTTATGATAGTATATTTATGTTTACAGATTAGGTACAGAATAGGTGCTATATGTACTCCCAAGGTAATATATGTTTGTTTGTATTTATTTGTTTAGAAAAAAATGTGCTTTCTCTAGAAAACAATAAAGCTCATATTATCTTTATAGTGTTAACAGGTTTAAAAGTCAATGCTACTTTTTTTTACCGAATTATTTCAATTAGCAAATGTCTGGAAATATGCAGCTATACATATATCTTAAGCCCAATACGCTAAAGGTTAATAAGAGCTTATAGTTTTGTGGCTATTGGTGTGTATGCGTCTTAAGCTACCAAATTTGTGGGCGAATGTTTGTATTTCTTTAAGTTTTTTTCCGCGCCTTCATAAAAAATCGTTTAATAGCATTAATATTTAAGTTAGAGTCTCAAAAACTTACACAATGCCTTTATACTATTATACATACATGTGCTAAAAATTTCATTACAATCGCTTTATAAAAGCTTGGGTTACTTGAGTTGTAGAATTGGCATAGTAATGTAGTATTAATGTAATAGTAACAGTGTGCTGGGGACTACAACACTCCAACTTTTTGTACTCTTGCAGAGCGTGTTTCTTATGTCACAAAGTTTAAAGTCATATAGGGCACTGGAAGGATATTCAATCTTAGGCGTACCAAATGTAACCTTGCTTTCTTGCTCTTATCATAAAATTCAGGTCGTAAAACAGTCGTTCAACTCTACTAAGGCACACCTACATGCTTAATATAATTTCTATGGACTTTAGGTAAATGCGAACTTTAAACTAACGAAACAAGTTTAGGTAGAGCAAATTTTTAACAAGTCAGTAAAAGTATCTGCTATATAAAAGATTATATATTGTATATATATGTACATACATCAGACACGCCTATAAAAACAATTTGCGTACACTTGATATTTAAAATTGTAACAGAAAATTTCTAAATACTATATTATTATGATTCATATGCAGGCACTTTATGCGCCCTTATAAGCCAGCTGGTCAAACCAGTAGATTTTCCATTTTCCACGAAAGATATAGTAGTAATTGAAAACAATTTCAATTGAGTACGTAATAATTTATTGAATTTTTTTAGTATATAGGTTATTTGTATATATATTTACAGTTTCGACAGTTCTTAAATAAGAATCGCAGTGGTATATAAATGGAATTTGGTGCCTTAGTTCTCAAAGGTGCCGATGAAGGAGTTGCAACTGGGGCAATAATGATCGGCATTTTGACAGGAGTCCATGCAATACGGCAGACAGACGCAGGGCCAACAGCTGTTAAGGTTATAAATAGATAGAGTTATATATTGTATATAGTGCATACATATATGATTAAAGATTGCAGTAATCGTGTCGAGTGTATATTATATACCCTATGAGCTATATGGGCAATTTAATATACTACGTTGCGTGAATTTGTTGTTTTTACCTTATCTGACAGTTGAGATAACAATGCTAAACACACAGACATGCACAGATGTTTACATATATATATAGCTTATATATATATATATGTTACCTGTATCTGTGCTCTCAGTTTTTACTGCCAGATAAGTGAGTGTGTGTTGTGTACAGTGTGTCAAAAACATGTGATTTGAATATGAATTTTCTCATTACTTACACAAACAGACAGAGTATGAGAGCCCAGCAATGTGTACGTCCGGATGGATTACTCTTAACCGTAGTCACCACCTCTGCATGACAGGAGGGGCAACGTATACGTGTCGGTCCACTGCCAATTGGTGTCAGATTCGCTGTGGTTGTTGTCTGTATGATCACCGTGTGCTGTTGCGGTGCATGTGGCGGTGGCTGTGGCATCGGTGGATATAGCGGTGGCTGTGTGGGTCCAGCTGGATACGGCTGATAGGTCTGTGCGGGCGTATAGCCACCATGTGCCGGAGGCATTTCATTATACGGCGGAGGCTGCTTGCTGTCCATTATTAGTTTAGTGCTCTACTAAGTATATATTCCAATCCAATTTGCTGTGATTCTCCAAAACTCAACTGCACCGCTTCGTTGCTTTCAACTAACTGAATTCACAGCTAGAAAAATCGCTGTCTCAGTTTCGGTTTCAATCGCTGTCGCAGTCGCAGTCGCTGCTTTAGCTGGCATCGCAGTCGCCGTCGCTGCCTTCAGCTCACTTGCTTTGGAGTCTTATCTAATCAGCGGGTTTTTTACTGCAAACGATTAGTGGACAAACACTTTGCCACCATTTGTGGCCTATTCAAAGCTTAACATTTTGGCAGCCAAGTAGTTAGTCTGCTTCCGTTTGTCACTTATAAGTTATAGCTGTTTGTATGCAAATATACATATGTTTCTATATACTAAATATATTTATATAGCGATCAGTGCACTGTGTTGTGCCTTTTTGAACAGAGACATGATTCATCAGCTAGCCTATGACGTCTATTTAATCAGTTGTTTATGTACGCTTGGGGTGCAATTTTCAGGCCTGGCTCTAGTAATTTCATCATAGTTTATGTACCGAGTATATTGAACTTTTTACCAGCAAGTACGTATTACTCAGCAGATCGCACGTACGTTCGTCTGCACTTATGGACCTCGTAAATGGCTAGAGCTAGCATTAGCAAATTTAGTATGCAGGCTACTTATATGTGTAACAATACAAATTTATTGTAGTTTTGTTTCATCACAGGTATTTTTCATACAATATAAATATTTTAAAGCTTATTTTAGCAAGTGTTTTTAAACGTATAAGCTTAATATTTTAAAAATTTTTAGCAAACAGTAATAATTAACGACTCTATCAGTTTCAAAAAGATCGGACCATAAACAAAAAAGTTGTTCCTGTGGCGTACTTTTAGAGGTAAATTTACCCGCTGTTTTCTAACAGAGTATATGACGATCGTGTTAGCTATACTACACTTTTCTGTCTAGTTTGACTTGCTCAATTGTAAAACTGTAGTTAAGAATATTACTTAAACTAGCTCATATTACATGGAAAAACCATATGTATCTAGTTTTTGTATTTAAATAACAAGTTGAACTCATATTTCGGCAGATAAGATTATACATATGTACAAAGTTGTGCCAAGTGCTCGACTTAAAATTATATGTATTTACTTAAGTTTTAAGCAAATATAACACAGCCACAGAAGCTCTTCCGCCATCATTTTTGCTTTGTTCTCATAACAATCTGTTATCGCAAAACTTCTGTGTTTGCATTGCTATCATATAGAAATTCCCAGAATTTGTAGTTCAAATGCCAAATGTTTTAGGTTTATACAAAAATTCATACACTAAGTAATCTGAAAATTGCTTGCTCTGTTGCCAAAATGATTGAATAGTCTTAGTCAACCCATCTTGATTTAATTGAGTACAGGGTATGTTTATTGTTTTTATTATTGTGTAAAGATTTCCACACGCTTCATAAAAAGCTCACTGTTTATCTCTGAAAACAATTATAATTATCGTTTTGAACTAATTAGTATGTCCGTCTCTGTCTGGCCACCTGCACTGCAAAGCTCTTACTGTCAAGCTTCTAGTGTCAACAGTGAGCAGTTAACAGCGTACATAGAGTTAACAGCCTATAATGTAACAGCGGGCAATGTGCTCGAAAGCACTTTTGTACCCTGGTACATTTTAGATTTAATGGTACACTGGTTCGGCTTTAATATAAATGGTACAGTTTGGTTGTGCAAACATTTTTTAAACTTTCTTTATTATCTTTTTCAGATAATAAAGATGTCAATATATGAATAAAGGTAAGGATACATATTATTCTTTTATATTTTAATGAATTTTATATATTTTATTGACCATTTTTTGTTTATATATACAATGTAAAATATTTACTATTTATTTTTGCTACATTGGTTCGCTGCTGTTAACATTATCTATTTTTACATTTTGAAATTCTAAAATAATTAGGAAGTCATGATATACTATAATATGTATTAGCATCTTGTTTAAATTTGTTTAAAACAATTTTCATCAGTGATTCGGTAAAATTTGAAGCGTATTCGCCCGTTTTCCGAAACGAATACAGATTGGTTTTGTTTTTGCGGGTAGCAATGTTCACGCTCTGTTAAAGTAACAGCAGCGTGGAGAGTTTGAAAGGACGGTTAACAGTATGGTGAAGAGTTATTAGCTGTGAAGCGGTAATAAGCTAAGCGCTGTAGACTTAACAGTGCAACCATGAAAACAATGTTAAGCAAATACATATGGGATTGAATTGAAAACAATAATAACAGCAACAAAACATAAAGTAACGACAACTGGTTTTCAAAATACACATACACGAAGGCAGCAACACTTGACAAACATTTAAATACAGTTTTGCTTTCAATTGTACAATAACCCAAATTAAAACTAAATATAAATATTTAAAAAACTAAGAAGCCAAATAGTTGCCACAGTTGTTGTTCGTCATGAGTCGGCAGCTGAGGTTCAGCGTACAAGCGCCCACGCCGCAAACAGACTTCGATGATTGCCACTCGGATCTGGTGGAGATCAATTTAAATGGTGGCCACAATAATTTGAAGCAGCCATCGGCGCAGGCGCTAGACCAACTGTTGCAAGGACGCACTGTTGCCACACTGCCGCAACATCGCGGATATCCCTACGGCTATGCAGAAGCGGACACAGATGCGGAAACGAATATAGAAACGGATTTTTATTTTTGCAAGAAATCAAATTCAACGGGACAGCTGGCGGAGAAGGTGTCGCCACCGCCGCCATCTGCCACAAACATCAGTTGTCTGCGGCAAATGTACTGTCCCGAGTGCCACGAGCGGTTGCACGAACAAGGTGTGCGACTGGAGCGTCTGTTGCAGCTGTGGCAAGTAGTGTTAATAGCTAATAGTGTGGCAAGATACTAATAGTCTTAGTTTTTTCTGTAGCTGCTTTGCTTTGCTGCCCATTTATCCGTGTTGCATGCGACGCTCCAAGGATGATTGCAAGGTCATTTGTGGCAAGTGTGGTTATTTGCTCGGTGCATGGAAGCGTCAATGAAGCTGCAGCACTTTTAAGTTTTTAATTTAAGCAACGTTTTTTTTTTTAAAGTATTTTTTGTTTTGTTTTGCTTTTTGTTTTGGCGTTTGTTTTGTTGTTAGCTTTAAGTATCATCTATTGGCCTTGAATTGCGTGTAAAAAAAAACCAAAATATGAAGAGAAGAAAGCTCGTTTATTTTAGTTGAAGATGCGCGTAAAGAGAGTAGAGCGCGAGAGCGGGAGAGCGTGGTTTAGCTTGCAGTCTTCTGCTCTTCAGCAGTGTTGAAACCCGCTAACTCTCCACATTCACTCACTCGTCTTGCATACTCGGTCACTCTCCACTTGCTCTCCTGGCTCCTTCACTACACATACGCTCATTCTCCATGCATCTCTGCTTTCGCGTTCACTCTCTACGCTCGTTCGCTCACTCATTCGTTTGCCGCTCTCAAACGCATCCTCTCTCTGCGTATTTACGCTCTTCTGCTTGCTCTGTTCTGCTTTGCTTGCTACAGTGCTGCCCCAGTCGCAATGTTGAACGATTTGGAGCTAGACAGTGGCTCGGCGGCCACAGCAACGCTGGATTTAGAGCCGCAGGAGGAGCAACAGGAGCCGCTTAAGCCGCAAGTGCGCTTCTACAGTGTGGGACCGAGTACTTATCGTGTCAAGTGTCCACTCTGCCGGCAGAATGCCAAAACGGAGACGGTAGAAATGGCCGGTGCTTTGGGGCAACTCAACTGTCTGCTCTCGCTGTTGTCCTGGTAGGCGTTCAATAAAAGCTGTTTCTTTCTCTATCTCTCACTCTCTATCTTTTTATCTCTCTCTCTTTAAGCTGCTTTCCCATTTTTGCGCTGAGTTGTGTGTATTCCCTTCTGCAGAGTCGCCTCAAGAGCAAGCGCGTCTTTTGCAGCAGCTGTGGTGGTCATCTGGGCTTCCATTGGCGTCCCATTTAGTTGTATTTAGTTTTATATAATTTAATGTTTTCCATAAATTTGTTAAAGCTATAAATAAAACGCAGTTTTGCAGCTGTTGCCAAATTTTTCAAAATTTATTTGTTGCTTTTATTTTGGATACAAGTATCTATCAACGCCCCGTGATCTCACACACACACACACCGTCTCGCTCTTCCACTCTCACTCTCTCTCTCAATTCGCAACTTTGAGCTACGAAAGATACACACTTAAATTTTTGGCATTTCGCGAGTTTTTATTTTGATTAGTTCCGTTGCGTCTGTCGTTGTCAACAAATGGCCAGCGTTGAGAGTTTGGCCGGCAGTGCCGTTACCTATGACGGCATCATTGCGGAGGTGCCACAGGTGGGACATCTCCAAGAGCAACCGCTAGAGTTTGTCTGCCCCGCCTGCCACACGCTGCAAACGAGCCAAGTGGAGCACGAGGCAGTCACAATACTACAAAAGATTGTCTGCTCCATAAACTTTGTGCTCTGCTGGTAGGTTAACCTTTGCTATTCCCGATTTTGTATGCCCTTTTTACCACTTACCACATGCAGCAACCCCATACGTTGGCGTGGCCGACACGATGTCAATCATTATTGCAGCAACTGTGGCTGCTTCATTGGACGCCACATCACGTTGAGCTGGTACAAACGCACCCTCTTCCGCATGCAACGCTCCGAGGTGGAGGACAGTGGACGTTGGCAGCGTTTCCGCACCATCGAAAAGGAGCAGCTGGACGAGAAGAAGTTCGGCAAACAGCGTGCTGCCCTCGAAAAGAATTAGTTTAATCATTTCAATCATAAATTGTTCCAGGTTTTTAAAGTAATTAAAAACGTATCCAATTCATATATGATGACACAATTGTTTGAATTAATTTAATTGAGCTGGAAGCACGCAGATTCTCGGTTAAGCAATTCAACTGGGTTTTAAATAATATAACAATGATAAAATAGATTTACCATTTCAAATTTCAATTAAATAAAAATGGTTACTTGATTATTTTGATTTTGAGTCGATTAATTACAATTAATTAAATTATTAATATTCAAAAATCGATTCATATCTTTTTTAATGCCATCACTAGCGTCAGTTTAAAAGCTTGCCAGCTTAGGGTAACAGTTCTGGTCAAAAGCTTATCGGCCTAACAGCGTAACTTTTTGTAACAGTTTACATTAAAAGCTTACCGGCTAACATTTAGCTTACAAAGCTTTTCCGCCAAAGAGCGTAACTAGTGTAATAACAGTTAACCTTAAAAGCTTACCCGTTAAAAATCGCAACTAGTGTAGATCGTAACAGCTTGCGAGCGTAACTAATGTAGAATTTTAATTAAAAGCTTTATACTTATGCAAAGTTTTGATAGTTTCTGACGAACAAAGTTTCGTGATAGCTGCTTATTGCGCAGTTATGACGTAACTGTTAATGAAAACGGAATTTTGTTACGTGTTTTGTTAGTAAACAAAAAGAAAAAGAGCAAACGCCGGGTCTGCTGCTGCCAGACAAAAACCGAGTGTTATCTGAAACGGTTATTGAGTGCTTGAGATTGCGAGAAGGCGCCAAGTGAACGAATGTCTATATAGTATATAGAGTACAATCAAATTGAACAGACGTTTGTGTTTTAAAGCTGTTGAGAACGCGTGCCTTTGTTCAGTTGTTCAGTTGGTGCACAAATTTCACAAGCGGCAGTAATAAGTTGCAATTATTTTATAAAAATAGAAATGTTTTTGTTAGTTTTGCTAACGATTTCCATAGTGCTGCTAGTACAGTATGTAAGGCGTAACTACACGTACTGGCAACGCGAGGGCGTGGCCGAGGAGCCGGCCAAGATACCCTTTGGCATTATGGATGTGGTGGTGAAACGTCAACGGGGTTTTGGACTGGCTCTAAGTGATGTCTACGATGGACATAGTGAAAAAATAGTGGGTGTCTATATGATGAACAAGCCAACGCTGCTCGTTAGAGATGCGCAATTGGCTCGCCAGCTGATGACCAGCGATTTTGCTAGTTTTCACGATCGTGGCGTCTATGTGGATGAGAAACATGATCCCTTGTCGGCCAATTTGTTTAATTTGCAAGGTGCCTCGTGGCGAAATCTGCGCAATAAATTGGCACCCTCTTTCTCGTCGGGGAAGATAAAGGGTATGTTTGGCACGATCGATGATGTGGGTGCCAAACTGGTGCAACATTTGACGGGAGTGATTGAGAAATCGCCAAATGATGAAATTGAAATAAAGGGTATACTTACCACCTATGCTGTTGATATCATTGGTTCGGTGATCTTTGGACTAGAAGTGGATAGCTTTTCCAATCCCAAAAACGAATTTCGTGCTATTAGTGATTCTTTGCTAAGCGAGCAAGGATTTCTGCAAAAACTACACAATTTAGCATCCTTTGCCTATGCACCGTAAGTCGTAAAACTTTCAACTATGAAATACCTTTTGAACCCCTCTCGAAATCCCTCTCTTAACAGCCTGGCCAAGCTCATGAATCGCTTGGGTTTTGAGAATCAGGTGTTGCTGAAACTACGTGACATTATGCAGCGTACCATAGAGTTTCGGGAGAAACATAATGTGGTTAGAAAGGATCTGCTGCAGTTGCTAATACGTCTGCGTAATACGGGCAAGATCGGGGAGGATGACGATGAGGTGTGGGATATAGAAACCGCTCAGGAAGAATTCAAAGCCATGTCGATTGAGAAGATAGCCGCCCAAGCGTTTGTCTTCTATATTGCCGGATCGGAGACTACAGCAGCTACGTCCGCCTTTACGCTCTACGAACTGGCCATGTATCCGGAGCTTTTGAAGGAAGTACGTGATGAATTGGATATGGTTATGCAGCGACATCACCTCAAACGTGGTGACAAATTCACCTATGACGCAGTGCAGGATCTCAAGTTTATGGATCAGTGTATTATGGGTAGGTTTTGTGGGCAGTAAACAAAAGTTCTGCTGTTTCTAACTTCTGTTCCCTTTCAAAGAAACGGTCCGCAAATATCCTGGCTTGCCCTTCCTAAATCGCGAGTGTACCCAAGACTTTCCGTTGGACGATGGTAGCTACACTATTAAGAAGGGTACTCCCATTTTGATATCACTCTATGGCATACATCGCGATGCCAGCTACTTTCCCAATCCTCAAGATTATGATCCTCATCGTTATGATGCTGACAACATGAACTACGATCCCACGGCTTATATGCCCTTTGGCGAGGGTCCCAGACATTGCATAGGTTGGTAGTTCTTGTAGTGAAAAGTACTTTATTTGATTGCTATATATTTGCTTTGCTTAATAGCTCTGCGCATGGGCAAGGTTAGCTCCAAGGTGGCTGTGGCCAAAGTCTTATCCAACTTTGATCTGATTGAAGCACCGCGCAAGGAACTACAGTTCCGTTTCGATCCTGCTCCTATACTCATACCCGAAGGTGGTCTCAATGTGCGTCTTACCAAACGCAAAGACAACTAATTGTAAAAATAAACATTTTTATTTATGAGGCCGCTTTATTCATGTTTTAAATATAATTTTTGTAATGTAAAATGTGCATGAAATTCGCTAGAAGCGATTAATTAACTTTAATATGTGAAATAAACAAATTTATTGTATGCTTAAAATAAATTGCACTATTTTATTATAGTGTAGAATATTGCAAAAAAATTACAATGCTCTGATGTAATTCAGTTGTAGGCTAGTTGCTCGACTGGGTAAATTACTTATTAATTTAATACATTTTTAAAAAATTTCTGTATTTGTTGGACGAAGGAGTCCGGATAGGTTCTTATAATTAGAGTACTTTTAATTTCGAAAGAGTTGAGTTGGGAAAAGTTTTAGATTTTTAAGGGTTTTTAACTAATTTAAACCCCTACAAGGCTCAAATGTAATTTCCGACCCCATAAAGTATATATATTTGTGATCTGCACAAACTGGCGAATCGATTTGCATAGTTTTTGGGAAAAAAAATTTTTGAAAATTTTTTTGAAAAAATGTCAAGGGGTAGGTATGGAAAATTTGACAAAAAATCGAATTCTACAAAATTTTTAACTGACAATGCAGAATTAATTATAGAGCCGATTGCATTATAAAATGGTATTCCGTTTCGAAATTGCTGCAGTTTTGGCAAAGTTCTCGTACTTTAAAGTTTAAGAATATATGATTTTTCTAGTTTCATAACAGTTGCAATTCAATAACTCAACCTATTCCCAAAATTTAAAAGATTTTTTGAGGCAGTCCAAATGTTTTCGATAGCTAATGCTGCTATTCCGCAATCTGTGACGTTTTGATGTCTCACATTTGTTAAGTAAACGAAGAAACAGACACATAACAAAATAAACAAAAAAACAATTTTGTTTGTTGCTTTGTTTCAGCTATAGAAAATTGAAATCAAAAATCGAGTTTTGTTTCTGTTTCTGTTGCTGGTTCTGCTTGACAGGCCACACACAAAATAGCTATAGCTATAGCCGCTGCTGTTCTTGTTGTTGTCCATGCTGATGCTGATGACGATGACATCATAGATAGCTATGCGAATGTATTGAAACAACATTGCGCATACGCCCAGTGAAACGACGCTCTCCATTCTCCACGCTCCATTCTGTGTGCTCTTTTCTGTTTTGTTTCGAGTGTGCTGTCGCTGTTGGCTGCCCGCCAGTTACAATGGAAACGCAGACGCTGCAGATCAAGCTAGTGCCTGCACAGACGGCAGATGAACGTGCTCGGAATATAGTGGCCAATGTGATTGTGGAGGATCATCATGCCGAGCTGATGCCCTACATCGATGGCCATGAGCCACACGATAAGGTAACACTGAGGAATCAGACAATGGAGGCAAGTGCGGCAGCCACCGCTTCGATGACACCACGCCTCAAGTACTATACACCGGGTCCCTCCACCTACAAGCTGTTGTGTCCGCTGTGCCGCGAGAGAAGCGATGCGGCTGTTATGCGTGCCGCAAGCTGCAGGGATGCGGGCTTCTGTCTTAGTTTGCTCTCTTGGTAGGGCTAGAGTCTCAGCAGGTTACTTTAACATCAATCTATAATGTTGTACCTCTTTTAGCATATTTCCCATCTTCTGGATTTGCTGTGTGTGCACCTGGTGTGGCTGCAATCGCGAGTGGACCACCAAGGGCGTCTATTGCAGTCACTGCGGTGGCAAAGTGGGCATTCAGAGCAAGTCCGATTAGGTCAATTCAATTAATAAACAAGTGCTATCAAAATGCCAACAAATAAATTATGTATGCCTTAATTTTAAATTCTATTACGCATCTCTAACACAATTAAAGATGCTCACTCAAAAAACAAAACAACAACTGTTTCTTTTGGAGCTTTTACGCTCTTCTGCTCTCAGTTACGCTCTCTCCCTAGTTCGCTCTCCCAAACAGGTTGTCATTTAGCTTTGCTCGCATTTCGCTTTCAGTTTGGCCGCAACAACTATGGCAACCACAACAAACACGACAACAGCACCGCCAACGCCGTTGCCTCTATCTGCCGAAGATGAGCAAAAGGCGAAAAAGGAGCTGAATATCTATCAGAATTTTGCCACACCACTCGCCGGCACTTTTCTCAATTTGCCCCATGAGGCTGTGGAAATCAAGTGCCCCTCGTGTGGCATTAAAGCGCCAAGTGTTGTGGAAAATGATCTCAAGTGGTGGGCTACCGAAATCAATCGCATTGTGGGCTGTCTCTTTGTGTAGGTCTCGAGCATGTTGGTGCTCTTTTCTTTTCCACTTCTTCTAAATACTCTATTATTTTGCAGTACCTTCTGCTGCTGCTGCTGTTTCAACTACATTATACCCTGCAAGCAAACCGATCGCAGTCATTATTGTGGCAACTGTGGCTGCTACTTTGGACGCGCCATGAAGCGACGTGCACCACTTAAGATCAAACACTGAAACAAAAAAATGTGAAACACCAAAGAGCTGATACTCTTTCGGTTTGTATGGTTATTTTTTAAAGATTTTTAACTTAAATAAAGTGAAGCAAATATTTTAATAAAAATGAAAATAATAAACCAAAGTTTTAATTATGAATATATGTAAAAACACTATGTATTCTATCACTATGCATCATGATGTCATCTACGTGATGCTAAATAAATTTTTCGGCGACAGGGCGTATGAAAATCTGAATCGTACTGAGAGTTAAAGTAGCATGAGTATACAAACGTACATACACCTCAATGATAAAAGCAGTATACTCTCTGGTAGTGTATATAACTAGAAGTCTGCTCACTGTTTTTATTTTGGCAGCGATCTCTCTCTCTCTCGCTCTCTGGCATTCTCTCTATTTCCAGTTGCCTAGCTGCTTCAGTCGTGTTTGAGCAGCGTACGCAAGCAGTCAGCACACAGCATTGCGTCTGTCTGTCTCTCTTCTGCAATAATCTAACGATACACAATAGTCGGTATGTCTGAGAAACCCTCTCCGGCTGCGGTCTACTTTGCTGTTGGACCACAGGCACGCAACGTCACTTGTCCCTATTGCAAAGTGTTGGGCAAGACACGCATCGTGCGCTCCTGGCTGCGTTGTTGCACGAAGCGGCATCATTGTGGCGAATGTGGCGAGTACTTGGGTGTCTACAGACGCCCACAACTCTAAGAATGTTCTTAAAAAATGTGAATAGTTATTTAATGTTGAATAAAAGAAAATGTTTATGAATTGCGGAAAGTGTGAGAATTTTGTTTGTGTTTTATTTATGGTATGATGATTTAGTGTGGGAGTAGAATTGGGGAAAATTGGGAAGGGAAAGCTGGAGAGGGTTAAAATAAGGGGGATGAGGCTAGTAAGAATGCGTTGAGAGCAATGAGTTCAAAGAGGAGTGGAGAGCCGTCTAGACTCTTACTATTTTTTCATTCACTAAAGTGACATGATCTCATATGCCTTGATCTGCATACTCTGCAAACATCTCTACTGTCCGCTCCTGTTGTGCTTACTCTGTTTACTTCACTCCCTCTCGCTCTCTTATTTTCTACAGAGCACCCTTACACTCTGTTAAATGCCTCCCATTACCACCCACTACATTTCTAGCTGAGCGTACGCTACCTCTCTCTCTCTTTTTACAACGCACTCTCAGCTCGCTCTCGTGCGTGTGATCTAGCGCTCTCTTGTTGTCTGTGCTGCTTGGGCGTATTTCGCCGTTGCCATTTCAGTAACGCGTTGCTTGTCAGCGTGAGCACAACACAATGGCCGTCGATGAGCCGCAAGTGATTGCCATAAGCATTGGAGGAGGCAAGCCACAGGTGGGTTATTTGCAACCACAGTCAACTATGGTTAATTGCCCCGCCTGTGAGCGCTTTGAGTGGAGTGTGGTGGAACTAGAAGCAGTCACCTGTCTACAGCGTTTTCTAAGTCTAACCAAATTATGGTAAATCACAACTATACACTTGCAACTCCTTCAATACTACAACAACTACTGGCATTACAGCAAAAAGTGGCGCGGTCGTGTGGATATTAATCATTATTGTGCCAACTGTGGATGCTATGTGGGACGTCATGTGCCATTGAATTGCTACGAACGTTGCGTGTCCAAGCGAGCACGTCAGCTGGCTGTGGTGGATGAGATGCGACTGAAGACGAAGCCAAAGGATTGTGCAGTGCGTGCACAGAAATGCAGAGAGAACGTACTCGCAAAGCGAGCAGCAAAGAGAGCAAAGAAGGAAGAGAGCGCCAAAAGTGAAGAGCAAACACAAACTTTGATGCCGACAGCGACGCAGCCGAAGCAACAATGAAAACTGGTTGTTGTATGCGCTAAGAAAGCTTTTAGCTGTAAGAGCTTTCAACGGGTCACAGTTCAAATATACACATTTATGTTATTTACATGCTTTATTGTGTGGTTGTGTCTGGGAGGCACTTAATGTGGCACAAACTCACGATTGGGTCGTATGCAATTGTTCTCACGATCATAGATGCCCAGAAAACTCTTGCAATTCGCACAGTGTAGATATTCACGATTATCGCCCGAGTTCAGACAGGGCAAAAAGCAAAAGGGCCAACAATTTGCCACACAGGCAGCTGAGCAACCGGTGCTGGAGTAAAACTCTGAGCTGCTCTTGAGCAGCGGACGACGTGTGGTACCGCAGCTGGGACAATAAATGCAGCCATCAGTGGGCGCCCAACGTTCTATGGAGCTGCGATAATACTGACGTCGATTAATGTCCTTGGAGTCATTGATCTTGAGCTCCGGCCACGTTTCACTGGCTGTCTTAGAAGACGGACTGCCGCCAGTTTGCGGTCTATGCTTGGCAAGATCTAGAAAGAGAGGGAAATGCTGTGTTACTCCAGGTTTTAACCGGAAATACTTTACTTACAACGCTCGGCTTCATCGGCCATTTCCGCTTCCGACATGCCCGTCTTTTTGCTTATCTCAGAGAGACGCTCCTCACTAATGCCATGCTCTGCTGCCAGTTTGCGCAGATTTTTCACCTTATCATTGGTATTACCTATTATTTCCGGATGATTTTCCTGCACATGTCGCACCAGACAACCGGTATCATAGCGCGAACACTTTATGGTCTTCAAGCACTTCAGACAACGCAAATACTGCACATCATTCGCTTGCTTGGACATTATGTTAAAAAGATCTGTTAAAAATATATGATATTTTCTAAAATAATAAATAAAAAACGAACAATTTATAAATTGTCTTGAATTAGAATCTAAAATGTTATAAGTTCGACAGCTCAGACAGCAACTGTTTGACACAAACTGAAAAATATTCAAATAAATCAGTCAACTAATTGAATTTGCAGTGATTTATGCACAAATCTAACATATAACAAAGATTGACATTAATTTTTTAAGCACTTCCACTTGCTGTCTGTCTTTGTGTCTTAATTTCAATTTGTTGATTCCTAAAAAACATGTTTCCTTTTTTTTAAACGGAGACGGAGACGGAAACGATTCATTGCGAAGTAAAAAAGCAAAATGTCAGTCAAGTCACCCTGTCTATGTATTTTGAATATGTTAAGAAGCGACGCGAGTATCTGCTCTCTCACTCTGTCTATTACTCATGTGTGTGTGTGTATTCATAATGCTGTGGAAGCGTCTAAATTTTATTGTCTGTCATGTCCCCAAGCAGCTTCATTCACGTGTCCTGGCAACAAATAAAGCCTTAGCCTCATGCCATATTCTCTACGGTTAGCGGAAAACGGAAACGCTATGTGTTACCCAAGAACATTTTCTTAATACACTGTACAATATATATTGTATGTATGCATGTATTTCCACCAGCTTGTTCTTCTTCTTTTTCTATTTTGTCAGTTGGTTTTTTTGTATATTTTTTTTTTCTTGTCACATTTCGTCAAAATTGATTTTTTACTGCATTCAGACAGGCGATGAGGTTGTGTGCCATCATTTGTATTTTTTTTTGGGGTTTACGTGGCTTTCACTTTTACTTTGACTTTGGCACGATTCGATTCGATTTGCTTTGCCTTTGCCTTTGCAGCTTCTTCTACTTGTACTTGTACGTTACGCATACGCCGTGTGTGTCTTGTGCTCTATGTTGAAAGTCAAGGCGTCTGCATTTCTTGGCGTACTTCAGCGTAATTGCTGCCTTTTGTCTGCTGTCATTAGAGTTGCTATTGGTGGGTGAACTGGCAGGGGAAAAGGGGAGGGGTAACGGGTATCGTTTGACAATGCTGGCCAAATAAATAGGTTGCGTCTGCGAGGTTTGATTTCACAATTTATTTATAGATCTGCTTACATTTACAATTCTCGTACATTTATCAGGCTAATATAAAAATACAGTTTTTAACTCGTATGTGTGTGTGTGTGTGTGTGTGTGTGTGTGTGTTTGTCTATGTGTGTGGTTTACAATTACAGTTTGTTCTTCAATTTTGGCTTTGGAAGCGTTTTGCTCTTAACACTGAAAATTACAATTACAATTCGCTGACTTGAAAAAATGTTAACATGGTTTTTCATTACGCTTGCTCCCCCTATCGCTTACACAAATATATATATCTATATATATATAGTATATATAGTTGAGAACAAAAAAAAGGAATCCATTTTACTGCTGTGCATTCAGGTAGGACAAATAGGAAATGCATTTTCCTTTTGCTCTTCACTTTTTCAGCAAATCTTTTGTTTTTCTTGCTGCTTTGTTTTCACTTACTTAAAGTTATGTTTTTTTTTGTTTGTTGTATATATTTAAGTTTGTTGTTGTTTTCTTTTTTGTTGTTTGTTGGACCTTAGCTGTGCTTTGTTTTTGTTTAGAAAAATAAAATGCTTTAGCTTATAAAATTGGACTATCAGCGAGTTTAGCTTTCAGCTTTTCGTTTATTTACAAGCATCAAATGTTGCTTTCGTTTATCCCCCTTCCCCTGTAACTACATTTTACATTTGTTTTTTTACACACACTTTTGAGGCACATTCAGTTTGAATCGGTTTTACAAATTTCTAAAAAGTTGGCTGAAAATTTGTTATGCAAAACTTTGTGACAAACATTTTTTTTTATGTATTTTTTAGTTTTTTTTTTTTAGCTGCTTCCTAAACTAATTGTAAAAATTACAAATTGATTTACACGCGCGTCCAACTGACGCCCAGGCAAGTTGACGCCCCCCCACTCCCTCTACCCACAAGTTGCATGCATTTATCACTAGGTTGTGCGGAATGTGCTGACCTACTTTCCCCTGCCCCCCTACTCTCCCCCCTTTTAGAGCGTATGCTGTTTGGCGGCCGCCTCGCCGCTTTTGGCAGCGGCCTCTAGACGCGCGCCACGTGGACGCCGCTTGGTCTGCAGCGAATAGAGACGGCCGCTGCGTGCACGCATCTGTGGCTCATCTTCGGATCTGCCGCCCGCAGCACCACCACTAAAAAGAAAAGAGAGTAAAACTTAAGAGCTAGAGCTATGAGTTTAGTGCTTGAGACACCTACTTGAGCTCCAGTTTGGCCAGACGCTGCTTGATTTTGGCCTGGCTGGCGGTGTACTCGGCCAAGAGACGCGCCAGTCGCATATTAAGATTCTCCACAGACAATTCCAGCTTCTCAATGCCACCCTCAATGCTATCATGCACGCGCTGTGAATCTGTAGTGGTGGGGAAGAAGGGGAGGAGTATAAATTACCGGATCTGACAAACGGAAGTGGCCTGAATTGAGTTTACCCGCAAATATCTGCTCATCAAGCAATCCATCTTTGCGCAGCAGCTGACAGCCGCGTTGTGTGAGCGTTGAACGTGCCTCGGGATAATCGGATAGCGTTTCCCACAAATCCCGCTTGGCCAGACAAAAGAGATCCGAGTAGCCCAGAGATCGTACATTCGCTGTGCGACGATTTCCCGTACGATTGCCGGCAATTTCCAGCACGGAAACCTCACCGAATACGGAACCAGCTCCCAGTGTGGCTAGCACCGTAATGCCATCATCGCCCACCACTGACAACTTGCCACGCTTCACAATGTACATCTCCTTGCCCACATCACCCTTGCGGCATATATAGTCACCCGGACTGAAGACTTGCAGCTTCAGTTTCAGCACCAAAGCCTCCAGCAGACCCGGTTCGGTGTCATGAAAGATTCGCACCTGTTTCAGCGTATCCATATGCACCTGTATGGCTATTTCCGCCTTTAGCTTATCCGGCAGTGCAGCCAGCACACGCTCCTCATCCAGTGCACCACTCTGTGACCAGGTGTACGCGAACCAGCGTATCACACGTGCCTCCAGCTCATGACCCACCCGGCGAAAGGCCATGTACTGCTTGACGCCGTCCATGCGATTCTGGAACTCTACGCGAGCCACATTCATGTTCGATATCATGGAACCAATGTTACCTAAAGTCAAAGGGAGATTGGAGTTGGTATTACTGGGTAAAAATAAGTTGAGTGTGCACAACGGTTTACTATTAAACATCTGCGCTTACATAAAAAAGTTCTTCGTAACCGATTTGGCCCTTCTTGCTCTAAAAACTTGAAAGATCTATTGGGGACTTGACTATATTAACTTCTCTATTTATGTTGAACAGGAGCATATATGCTTCATACGATCGTGGGGTGTGTTGTACAATCTTAGCTAACTTTTTAAACACCCTCTTTCACTGGGTAACAAAAGGAGTAAGATGCGGTGTATTTGGTGTAGGCAGAAGTTTTAATTTCGACAGCCATTTCCTGTGGCGCTGCGTTCAGTGCCACTCATACGAGTGAGTCGTAAATTGTTGAAGGGCCCATGCGGCGTATGCGTAACGCATGGCACAAAAGGCGACTAATGGCGACACTTCCGGTGCGCACACACACAGACAGACAGACAGACAGAGCAACGAGCGATAGACAGACTTTGACGAACTTTGCATTCATCATGGTAAGTAAATTTGTTTGCCCAGATGTCAGAGTGTAGCTACTTTGCCCCTCAACCGTCTTGCGTACAGCGTACAGCTGCCTACAACTCGGTACAACGGTAATGGCAGCGATAAGAAGGACGACAAAAATGATAAAAAGGCACGTTTGCCAAAAAGCGAAGCGAATGTGAATGTGAAGGCGTTGACAGCAACAAATCAACCCCACACAATAAATACACACACAACAACAAAAAAAAAAGTAGACAACAAGTGAAATGACAATTGTAAAGTGTGCTAGACTTGGGTTAACCTGTAAAACACTACAAGAAACTTTTAAAATCTCATTTAGTTATGTTAAAGCTTAAGTAGGCATTATTAAGAGGGATTAAAGTTATTGTTGTTCATATTTTTATGTAGCTAAATAAATTATTCATTTAATAGACTGTGTTTGCAGCACTAAAAGCTCAGCTGCTACTCGTATAGGCTATGTAGAAACGGTTTCTTAAAAAACTCGACTGTTTCTTTTTAGATTCTTCTGAAATTTTCAGGTCACATAGCTATTAGTTTAAATATGCATTGTATGCAAAGACAAGACAATAGCTTTAAAGCTGAGCACTTAAAAATACTTTTTAAAGTTTAGAATTTTAAGAAAATTTAATTACAACAGTTCAAAAACAGCGAATACGAATAGAGCCTTTAAGCTACAGTAAAGAGTTTCTATTAAATAGTTAAATAAGCAGATTTGACAGTTTTATCTGTGACGCATATTACCACAAAGCCATACTACTCTTGTATGCACAATTTGCAATGTTTACAGGGTGTAGAAAAGAAATAAGAAAACAAAACAAAACAAAGTAGAACGTAATGAATAATATGGGTCGACATGGAGGACATGTACAGACACATACATATATATACATATATACATATAGATGGACTTGGGTCGCAAAAGTAGAAAGAGACAGAGACAGCTAGAAAGCAGGATGGAGCTAAGGGAGAGAACAGTACGTGGCCCGTTTTGTCCCTGACGTGCGTGGGGCTGTAAATTAATACCCATTGATGTCACAGATGTCACTCGGCAACCAATTAAACGATCAGACGAAAAATTTGCGTAAACAATGCGGACCCCAAAAGCAAACACAAAAACGATGGACCCAAAAACAAAACATGGAATAGGATGGGAGCTAGAGCTTAGAGTTTTTTAGACTGGAGAGCTACTCACCCACAATGGTGGCAAAGATGAGCACGCCGGCTAGAAAGTCGGCAACCACAAATAGATACTCCACATCATTCTCCGGCGTTGGCGTCTCTCCAATTGTCGTCAGCGTCAGCGTGGACCAATAGAAACTGTAGATATACTGACGTTGCAACGTATTGTTGCGCGTACCATTTAAGTTGTAGACCCAGGAGTCGGAACTGAAACCAATTTCGTAGCTGATGGCAAAATACATGCAGGCATTCCAATGGATCAGCACCAGAATGGCCAACACCACTTTACAGATACGAAAGGCATTTGGATAACCAGTTGCAGTCTCTGTACGATCGAACCACTCCCAGAGGCGTGGCAGACGCAGCAAACGATTCAGTCGCACAATCACCGGACACGGCAAATAGAGATGGGAGCAGGTCTCCGGTGGCCACCAAATATACGCCAGATCCGTGGGCAGCATGGACAGCACGTCCAGATACCAGCCCTTTGTGTGGAAATAATGCCGACGCAGTCGAAACGCATCACGCACCAAAAGTCCTTGGTCCAAGAAACCTACAGTGTACAGTGAGTGTGGAAAGTAAGCGGATGCCATTAGTTGGTGTGCCTTTTGGTTATTGTTATGCCACAATCTACTACCCACATGCCGCATGCCACATGCAGCGAGACATTTCACAGTTCGCGGCGCTTTTGTTGTTTTAAATGGAAATCCACATGCAAAACTAAAACTTGTGTATACCCTTTAACCCCTTTTGCTACCCTCCAACTGAACTTTGCCAAGCCTTTTGCTTAGCTTGCACAATTACTTTGGCATTTCAATGCAAAATTGTTGCTCTTTTGTTATGAGCAACTCTTAAAACAGCCAAGTATTTTGTTCTCTTGATTCACTTTCACTTTAGGAATTTGCAAAGTTTTCTGTTTGGCTGGCACGTTGATCAGTAAGTTAGTCCGTATAAGCAGCATGCACTGGCCTACATTAGTGGCGCTAACAAAATGCTCTATTTGCTTGCCCGCTGCTGTTGTTCGCAACTTTATTTTATAGCGGAAATGCTTGCAACGCGCAAAACTGTTAAATATTTATTAAGTTTGAGACTTTAAACAAGCTAAATTCTCTTCTTGTTTATTTGAATTTAATTAAACTTACTCAATTTCCTGGCTTTAAGTCTTTAAGTATCTTTAACTGTAAGGCATTAAAGGCTTGTTTTATCAAAGAATTGTTAAAGTTTTAACATAAAATAAGCTAAGATATTGTGAGTTTGAATGTCTAGAATTTAATGTCAAATTTTATGACAAAAGTTTGCTACAATTTAACTTATTTAATTTACTGTTATGATCTTTGCTTTTTTAGTTTTTTTTGCCCTACAGTCAAGCCCTAGAGACTGTAAAAAAGTGTTGCCTGCTTTTAGGCTGAGCATGGAAATTAAATATTACTGGCAATTTGTTGAAATGGCCCTCAAACTAATGGATTTTAAATAACATAAAATATGTAAGCGTCTTAGCTAAGTGGGTTAAGTTTTTAGAAAGTGTATATTTCAAAGCATTGCTGCCTTTCCCGCTAAAAATGTCAAGGCTGGCCGGGCTTACTGCATTTGGCAAGTCAGACAAGCGCATCACACACACATATACCCCTGCTATATGTAACTAAAGGCAAGTCTGTTTTATATAGAGCACATACTATAGTTAGCTATAGTTTTGCCATTGTCTTGCAACTCATTTGCATAAGCAGCACTATCCCTTTCTGACTTTCTCACTGTTTCACCTGCACAGTGGTCACTTACCCTCGTGCATGTGGACCAGCGTGTCGAGCAGATAAATAAAATCGCACAGATAATCCAGGGTATACCAAACGGCGGGTGCATTCTTGTTAATCTCCCAGAAGACCGAGCGACCAACCACAAAGATTATGTTGTAGAGCACAGCCAGAGACACAATAGCAAGCCACTGTAGAGTAATTAGCTAGGTTAGCCATGGACAAAGGAGTATGCTGCTGTCTTACTTACCCTGTAATGTGACTGCAGCGTGGGATCCACAGAGAGACGGTTGCACAATGCGCTGGAGCCACGAATTTCACTTGATAAGGCCGCATCATCCAAGCCCGCTGATTTGCCAATCTTATCCGTATTCGTGGTATTGGAGAATTTCTCGAGAAACCAATCGGGCGGTTTGGCCCGATTCCGTTTTGTCAGACGTTGCCGTAGTGCCTGTAGCGTTCTGCTCAATGCCGATGGTTTGCTTCTTTTGCTGGGCTCCTACAAGAGAAGGAGAAAGAAGAATACAAGAGCTATTTAGTGCAGGAAGTTCCAGGGACTCCATTTGATATGTGCCACACACACACACACACGCTAATTGAATCGCTATAATAGTTGCTTGCCACCACTATCACTCATTGCGGTGCGTTTGAGGTTGGAAGTCGAGGTGGTTGGGTAGGTTAAAGGTCAGAGAGTAACCGCATTAAAAGTTGGTCAGCATTCTGCGAGTTTTCCGATTCAATTGGCTACGAGTAAACGCACATGTGTACATGTGTGTCTGTTTGTCGCTGTGTCTGCAGCTGCAGTGTGGCAAAGTGCCGGGTTGTAAAGCAAACGAGCTGCACATGACACAGCCAATACTGCGGCACACTGCTTTCAAAACTATTTGTTTGCGTATTAAAATATAAAGAAAACTTAAATTTTCTTACATTTTAGGCACTTTGGTGCCTATTAAAAACTTGATATAGTTATGTACATTTTAGCATTACAAGTTTACCAGAGCATAGTTTCATTTATGTAACTAGTATTTCCGCTTTTAGATTTTTATTGCCCGTTTTCACTTTTGCCGAGTCTTTCTTTTGCGTTTATTTCTTTGCTATGCTGTCTTTTATATTTTAATTCTGTATATTTTTCTTCATTTTCTTTAAGTAAATTTTTATTATAATTTTTATGCACTGTGCATTATTGGTTTTAGGGTACACCACGTTTAGTTTTGTGGCAAGTTAGTTTGTGGGGTTACTTTAGTGAATTCAATGCACACAACACATATACAAATGTAATAAGTTTATGGTTAACCAATACACACACAAACACTACACACACACACACAAACAGTTAACACACACACACACGTGATGCTTGTGGCACGGAATCATTGTGCACATCCTGGAGATTAGGGGCGTGTGCTTGACAGTCTAATAAACGCGTATCAGTCGCTGCCAGCGGTTAATCCATTAAGCCATATCGCGACTCACTTCATCTGTGTGTGTGTGTATGTGTGTGTTTGTGTGTGACAGTTGGTATAAACTTGGCTCAATATGACGCATTGTTGCGGGCCCTTTTGGTATGTAATCAAAGGCTAATGTTAATGCAGTGCACTGCCGCCTGCTGCGCCTGCCCCCAAGGTCACACATATTTGTCACATTTTTATTTGCTATTTATTTATGTGCTTTAACATATGTGCTGTGTATTTACCGCATCTTGCTGTTGTTGTTGTTGTTGTCCCGCTATGGCTGCTATATCCAAAGATTGCACCATGGCTTTGACTTTGAAATGTCGCATGCAAAAGCGACGCAAAGCTCTTTCAGTCTCTTTGAACACTCTCACTCACTCTCTCTCTCTCTCTATCTCTCCTTTAGTTCTTGTGCTTCTATAAAAAAAAAATGTAATGTTGTTGACCGTTAACCGTTAGCTTTTTGCAGCTGCGCATGCGCGTCGACGTCGAGTTGCTCGTTAACACTGAAAACGCGTTGTGCGCTTTGCAATTGCCATTGACGTTGACGCTGACGCTGACGCTCAATGCACGCAGCGATGCCAGCGTCGACGTCGAAGTCACGAACTAGCCACGGCACAGGCATAATAACTAAATTTTGCTGCTGCTGCTGCTGTTGTTGTTGTTATTGCTGCTGCTGCTGCTACAGCTGCCACTGCTACTGTTGTTGTCAATTCAAAATGTTGTTTTATTGTCATTGTTCTTGTTGTTATTGTATTTTGCAATTTTCTTAATTTGCATGTCGTCGTCGTCGGCGTCGTCATCGTTGTCGTTTAATTAATTAACCTGCAAAAGTCTCTAGTGACTTTGGTCCTTCATTGTCAGCAACAAGAGAACAAAAGTCAGGTAGTTGTTGTAGTTGTAGGTGTGTGTGTCTGAAGAGCACTCTATGGCCATTGATGGCAATTTGACAAGATTGATGACACTTTCATTTAAACAGAGCACGCTGCGTTTTATGTAAATGTTTTTTAATTGTTCTTTCGGCCATCATTTAATTAAACTAAAAGCCATTGAATATTTACATACATATATATATATTACTTTAAGCGTCAGCAAGTGCGCTAGCGATAGTTCTTTGTGTTATCGATACGCCAAACAGTGTTGTAAAACGTGACAGACGACAGGAAGTACGCAACCAGTTGCAGTTATTGCTTGTAGCTGCAGTACAGATATGTACGTATAACCCGTAATGCTAATAAACATGTTGATCGAATGATGATGAGCTCATCGCCAGTTTTTTTTTGCCAGTTTGTTACAGCAACGGTTTATTTACTGCGGTTTTGCAAGGTTGCAGTCCACAAAAAAGAGCAAAAAAGTAACTAGATACAACAAGTTGGCCAAGTTAATTGACTTTAAAATACCCAGTATGTACACATTTATAGTTTTAGTTAAAAAATTGCAGCTTGCTTTACTTATTCGAATTTATAAGCAAGTTTTACTACAGATTTATTTATATTTTCTGATTTAGGGAAAATTTTTAAATGTCTAGTTAAGGTTTTTTCAATAAAAATGTATATAAAAAACTGTTTTCTATTGTAAAATGTTAAATTTTTTAAATTCCCAATAAACACTACCTTATAAAATCTGCCACAAACTTCGTTTTTACTGCCTGTTGCATGCCGTGAAACAAATAATATATACCCTTTTTTAACGGTTGCATTAAACTGTTGTAAATTCGCAGAACTTGTACTTGAAATTGAAATCGAAAACTTTACGCAGTTGCCATTCCCCTTTAGCGCCGCTGCCCCCAACTGCCACTTGCTAGCTGATTGGAATTCAGTGCGTTTTGCGGCGTGAGGTACACAATAAATTTCCATAATTGGCCATCGTCCGTTAGGTGTTGACACAGGTGGCAACTGAGAGGGGGGCGACGATAAGGCGAAAGGGGCGTGGCAGCATTATGCTAAGCAAATCAAATGCTGCTTTTGATGGTTATTGCATGCGTGCGCTTTATGCTCAAATAAAATTACTTTAAGCGACTCAAAAGCCCTGCCCCGTTAAGGTCTTTTTTTTTGTTTGAGAAATGACCAATGGGTCAGAAATTGAAATGCTTCACAAGCTGTGAGCCGAAAAAAAAAATAAATAAAAATTACATATATATGAGAAGGCCAGCAAGAAGGTGGCACGTGCCACTGATTGGCGGGGAAGCGAAGCGGAGAAGTCTTTAACGTTCAATGGAAATTGACTTTAGCCAAATGCTTCAAAATGTAATAGAGACTGTTTCGATTGGATTCGAGTGTGAGTGTGTGTAAATGTATCTGTGTCTGTTTATTTCCGTTTTTGACAGCGTCGAACCCAAAAGATTGAATGTCGAGTGCTAAACCTAAAGATGGTCTATTTAATTTATAGCTCAAAATGTGTGTAAAGTTGACTTCCTAATCGAAGTACAACATAACCATTGTACCCATAATGATTGTTGTATTATTGTATTATTGTATGCCTGAATGGACTTGTCCCTCTGCGTCTAATTTCCGTTGGGGCTAACAATAAAATGTGCTTTAAAATGAGCTATACACAGTTGATGGTTAAAAATTTGGCATATTTTATTTTTTATTTCCTTGCTAGAAAACATTATTAAAGTTGATTGAAAAGAATTGTCTGTTAGTAGGCTTTTTAGCAGCTTTTGAAAACAATTTAACAGTGAAAGCAGCATTGAAGTAGAACTTTTGTATCTTATAAAGCTTTACTATTACTTTTGTATAATTACTACAGCAACGAAAGCACATTAAAGCTTTTTGAAACCTTAAACTGCTATTTAAACTTTTAAAAGAGTTTAAAGTAGCACAAAATGATGGAAAGCTGGCTTTAATGTTTGCCTAGTAGATTTTAAAGTGCTTTAAAAGCACATTTAAGCTATCAAAAAAAGTTAAATGACTTACTGACCTGCAAAATTGTGTTTAAAGTACAAAGCTGTATTAAAAGCAGACCTTAAATAGTCCTTACTGCATCAGTAAAAGCACATTAAAGCTTCTGAAATGCTTCAACCGCCTTTTAAGCTTTAAATAATAATGCTTTAATATTACTTTTCACACATTTACTACAACAGCCAAAGCATTTAAAGCTGTCCAAAAACATATGATCCTCTTAAAGCTTTAGGGCAACGAAAGCACCTTAAAGCTTTAAATCTGCTTAACGTTGCCATTAAGCTACTGTTTAAACTGCTCTTCACGCGCTCAAACAAGTTGTCAGTACGCATTATAAACGCTCGAAGCTTATTGTGGTGGGAAAACAAGACCGCAATGGCACAGCTTTAATTGAAAGACCCGACACATAATGCTGTTTGTAACTTTACAACACTTGCCAACCAAACGCATAACCACATTCATTATAATGGCGTTGGTTAGTGATTGGGTGGTGAGGGGGTGGTTGGTTGGATGGATCTAATTAGCACTCGACACAAAACCACTTTGAGTGCCCCCATTTGGATATGATTCACAAGTTTTTCGAATGCCAAACAGCTGCTGCTGCTGTGCTTTGTTGCTGAGTGATAAGCACTTTTAGCCCTTTTTGGCCATTTGTAGCACTTGCACTTTGATCGAAATCAAGCTAAATGTTATTTATTTGTTATTGATATCGCAGTGTGTTTTATCTGCAAACAAATTTGTTGTTTTTTTGTACACACTAAATATATACATATATATAAGTAGTATTGTGTTATTTGTGATGATTGTGGTTTACAGATTTTGTGTTTGGCTTATTGCTCCACTGAACCACTGAAAGTTGCGTTGCGTTGCGATGTGGGAAATTATGCAAATGTGGCGCAGATTGGATGACGATGACCATAAACAACGGCGCTTATCGAGAACAATGACAACGACAACAACAACGAAAACGAAAACTTGTATAAACAACAAGAGGGCTATAAGACAAACATTGCTTGGTTTAATACCTTGTCCAAAAACATCCCTAAACAGTCCCAAAAACTGAGAACTGTAAACTCAACTACAACTGTCCAATGTCCAATGTCCGAAATGAACCCTCATCAACCTGAAATCCTGTTGGCTTAATCTTTAGGCCCAGTTTGGAATTGTTTACAGCACGTAGTATTAGACGACTTTTGATTTACTAATAAAACAACACACTAGACACAGTTACTTATGTATATTTATATATATTTCTTTTAAAATATATGTAAATATTTTTGAAAAAACGAAGTACTTTTGTTATTTTGCTGCCGTTGACGAACGCGTTTTTTGCGCAACTGAAATTTGTTGGAAATTGACAAAGTGAAAAAACCCCCAAAGACGACTGCTGTCGATGAGTCCTTTGTGCCTGTCCTGTTTGCTCGAGTGTCCTGCTGGCAGCTCAAATTGCACACAGAAACAATAAGCAAAACAGACAGCCGAATGGCAATATCGAGAGGCCAACAAATAGCTAGAAAAGGTATGGCTAGCAAATAGGGCTCATTAATCGGTTTAATGGCCAACAGACACAACTTGACAATGGTTCAATTCGCTCTTGACTTCGCTTCGTCCTTTCGCGTGCGTCTCTTTCGTTCTATTGGAACGCTTGCTCTGCTATCCCATTCTCTAGTAAAGTTTTGGCAAACTTTAAGTTGTCTATATAAACTATATGTTATGTTGCTGTGTACTACACATACTTGTTGTTCCATTGTAGCCTTCGATTTGACTCTCTGCTGCGGTTTTAGCCACACACAGTTGATGGTCAACAAACAAACAGACAACACACCTCAAAAGCATTACAACAACAACAATCATGGCAATATTTGGACGCCGTTATGCGGGCGCACCAAATAGCCAAAGGGGAAGCAAAACTGTGGAAAACGCTGAACGTTTTCCATTTGTATATTTATTTCATTGCGTTTTGTCCACTCACACCCTCAGCCATTTATGAAATGGCATTGAAAATGTTTCAGTTTTCTGTTTCTGTTGCTTTTGCTGTTTCTGTGGCTTTTCCTTCACTTCACATTCACTGGACTCTCTCACTCTGTGGCTCAATGCTCTTATCTATCAAATTGGTCGTTGGCCAAGTTACTACATACACCAAAATCAACCCAAGCCTCCCCACTACCCATCGACGTGCCCAACAAACAGCTGGCGAATGTCCTTACTTCCACACACTTATTTATAGCTCGAGGGTCAAATTAAGTTCTAAACAGACTTTTATATCTGTACTTTACTTTCTTTTTATTGTATTATTATAAAGAAAGAAAAGGCCCAAAAAAAAAAGTAATTTAATTATTATGAGGTTGCTGCAAACAATTATGACACACACTTAAGTCTAAAGTTTGCTTTAAAATTTTGGAAATAAATAAAATGAAAGCTGTTTTTTATTATATAATTTAGTTATTAAACTTAAGTTTTTTAAAAGCCAAAAGTTTTATAGCTTTTAAATCTAATAAGCTTTCATTTTTGTATTAAAAAAATATATTTTAGATTTAAATTTCTTAGAAAATAGAGTTTTATAGAACTTTTAAAGTTTTTTTTATATTATTTTTATAACTATTTTTTAAACATATTTTCGCTTCTGTTTATTTGTATTGAATTTGCTTTAGCCATAGCTTATTTATTTACCTTTATAACTTAGTCTATTTAACTATAAGTAGTTGTTATAATTTTTAAAAATTCCTTACCACGTTTAGGGTATCAAATTGTCGACTCTTTTCCCCAAAAATTAAACTGCTCGCAGTTTATCTTATTTTTTTGGTAGTAATTTGACACGTGCTAATAAAAATTTCTGCGGGCACAAAAATGGCAGTCGGCTGCCTGAGAATATGGAGCTGTGGGTGTTTTGAAGCTGTTTGGTTAACTTGGATCGTTGGCCGACGCGTCGGCTACGTGACAATAGAGGAAGTAATTAAAACGCGATTTGCGGCAAGGTCAAGTTTATGAAGGTCCGCAGTTCATTTGCATGGCGACTGTTTGTGGACATAAGGAGTGCGAAATTCAGAGCTAGCTCTTTTCCCGCTAACACCTTTCTCTGCTACACACTCCTCATATGGGCCTTGGGCCCGCAGCATAAGCTATGCTGCTATTGTTGTTTCAGTGTTGTTGTCATTTTGTATTGGCGATGGCGTCAATCAATTAGTGCAATTACTTAATTACAGCCCACATAATTGAATAGCTTTGGCGGCCTCGAATTATGAACAGGCCAGAAAAACAAAAATAGACATTAAACGGCAGATTGCGACCGTAAAAGACCCTGTAGAGTTCAGGTTTCATAGCCTCCATTTGGGCAGAATGGCAGCCTTAAACACAATATGTTGATTCGGTTGAGATATCTTTAAAAACAGAACTGCAGAGCAAGCAACACTCTAAATTTAGTGTCTCTAACATACCGCAATACACCCTTTATATACTACCAAAGTACAGGGTCTTTAACTGTTGTGAATTAATTTGAATGCAGCACATAGGCAAAGTGTCTGCATTTATGTTCATATCTTTGGCTATTTATCTCTGTCCTATTTGATGTAACGAATCGTATGCGATTACGTATACGCCGTGTGATTTATGGCTGTTAAATGGAATAAAGTATCGATACTCACTTGTATCAGTTTCCTGCCATTCTCCAGATAGTTGACATCGGTGGCACGTTGCTGGTGGTGTTGTTGCTGCTGCTTTACAGCCGGAGCAATTGCCGCTTCCAAACTATGTTTTCCATCATCAGCATCTTCATCATCATCATCGTCATCAGCATGTTGATGTTTAGCTGCCGCCCGCTGCTGCTGCTCAACAAAGTCCCCATCATGGTCATCATCATCATCATCCTCATCATCATCATCGTCGTTCAGCTCGATGCGATGTCGTCGCTGCTGCCAGCTGCGTGGATAATGCAACTGATGTTCCTGCAGTTGCTCGGCAGGATCGGGTAACGCCGTCTGATTGGTAATTAAATGCTTGCGCGGCAGACACACTCCCTCCGTGTTGGCCATGGAAGTCGTTGGCTGAAAGGGTGCATACAGGCCACCACTAATCTCCAGCTCCTCATGTGGCAGCGGCAACTGTACTGCTGTCGTATTGCAGCTGGAACTGGAGCTGCTGCCGCAACCGCCACCGCCAAAAGGCAACTGGGCGGGCGTCGAGGCAGCGGGGCCAACAAAACGAGTGGTGCGATACATGGGACGGGAGACGCTGCAAGATTGGGAATAGAATTTGAACTCAACAATTCAGTAATAGAAAAGAAGTGGAAAATTCTAGAGTTGAATAACCCCTTTCGTCACTAGATAGATAACTTGTTTGTTTTTATACTTTGTATACCTACTTGTAACCGTATTTGGGCGATTCGGTTTCGGGGCGGCGTCTGGTGGACATCATTGTGTTGACCCGATCTCCGCGGGCAGCAGCCATCATATAGGTCCACATTGCGGCTCATCCAGTGCCTGCTACGCTGAGCACATGACGTAATCAGAAGCAGGAGGTACTTGTAGCAACTTAATCTTCAGCTCAAGAAGAAGCTGTAAAGAGGCAGATGAGAATGAGGATGATAATGAGTAAAGGGAAAATGTGAATGAATTAGAAGCCAAAGGGTCTCGCATTAATATCTCAACTTAAAGTTAAACCTCAAGCCACTTGGGGGCAATTGTGGCTTCCACGGATTGTGGTAGGGCCATAAACTGCGTTCTATCGTACACCCTCCCTCTACCTCTCTCTCTCTCCCATTTCACTCTTCAGTTGTTGCCAGTTGTTTTGTTCTGCATCAAGCTGTTGAGTACTGCACTCATGGGAGTGTGGAAGGGTAGATGGGGGACGTGACTGCGCTGCAGACGTAATTAAGCAATTAAACGGGCTCATAAGCTGTGCGCCCGAAGGTATGCAACACAAATTGCACAGCGTGTCCTTGAATGGCAGCGCAATGGCCATAAAGTCAGCAGAGAACAAGAGCTTACGTTTATAGTTTCTTTCTCTCTTACTTCTGTTCCCTTTTTTGCTGTTGTGTTGTGTTGTGATTCAAGTGTTGCGGAGCGTTTAAACTTGTTTGTTATTCGCTGGCGTTTTCTTTTTTTTTTCTTGTGAATTGCAAATCAATTTAAAAGTAAATAAACTCGAACTTTGGCGCAGCAGATTGTCAAGTTGCGCGAACTGCAACAACTTGAAAGCTGAATAAATTTAGCTTTTTAATTATATATACCACTTTAATAGCTATAAATGCCGTTTCAATTTTAGTATTCGCTGTGCTCTAAAATGCGTAATTGTTATTTTATTTGGCTTATTTAAGACATAAACTAAACTAAACTATCGAAAAAATTGTTTTAGTTTAAATAAAATAATGAAATCCTGAATTTTTAAAAATTATAAAGGAAAAGTAAGAAAAGTAGAGAAGTTTTTGCTTTATTATGTCCAAAAAGTGGCGACAAAAAAATATATTAAGCTCATATTGACTAACTAAATATGGGTTCCATATACCAAATTGAACGCTTGTAGCGGTTAGCAACTCTGAGATCTTCATACGGACAAACGGACGTGGCTTTTTCTAGATGGCTGCTGATGCTGCTCAAGAATATAGACACTTTATGTATTCGCCACGCCTTCTGCGGCCTGTTACACTCTTTAAACAAACTCACTAAGCCCTCGTTAAAGGGTACAAAAGTAACTGCTACAAATTTAGCTAAAAATTTTTAGGTAATATGCTAATCCCTGCTGTTATATTCTTTTGTACAAATAATAAACTCTGCTTTGTGCTATACAATTTTTGTTGCTGTTGTGAATAAATAATAACAGACAGTTATAAATGCGATTGGGGTTAACTTGCCACTCAATTTAAAATTCATGTAAAACAAACTAGTTACACTGTAAACAAACTCTAAGCCACTTCCTGGGCTTAGAGCAGCTATAAAAAACTTTATTAATTCATAAGAAATTAAAGCGAAACTTTTGCACATGTGAAATTAAAGTTCGAGATATCAGGGAGATAAAAGAGAGGGAGTTGTAGATTGAGATAAGTTCGTAACCTTTTAGGGGCACTAAGCGTTGACCGTACATAAATAATGCTCTTTAATATGCCACAACGGAGCATAGACACAAACTAATGAGGCGCAAATGATAAATACAAGCTGCCAGCACCAAAAAAAATAAAATAAAATAGTATAAAGAAAAAAGCAGCAAAAATTAGAAAGAAGAAACCAAGAAAGCGTACAAAAATATAGATATAAATGCAGACAAACATAAGTACTTATGTACAGCTGGAAATGGCGTTGGCAAATTTGAAGGAAATGGGGGGGAAGAGAAAAACTGAAAGAAAACTGGCTAGAAAATTTGTGAGTCACAGCAGAGCTAAAGCAAGTGGACACCAGAATTTTGCACAAATTTTGGAGCCAAAAATGCAAATTGTGAACTGCAGATAAGTAATCAAAATCAAAACGTGCGCAAAAATTAAGCGCTATGCGAATTTTCTGGCTTAATGTAATTTCCACATGGAAAAGCACAGCACAGCATAGCACAACGAAATGAAAATGAAAATGAAATTTGAAGTTTGGGTATGGGGAAAAGCACAGTAGCTGCAGTAGCTGGCCAAGTTATCCTTTGTGCCCGATTTACTTGTTTCTTTTTAGCCTTTGTCTGGCATTTTACTGTCGCGTGATTTTATGTCATAGATTATCTTTGCCACATGCCACATGCCGCAGTCTCCACTTTCTATTTTCTATATTCTATTTTCTTCCAAGTTGCTTGCCAGTTGCTTGTCTTACAAGCTGAATGCTCCATTGTAGCATTCAATTTAAAGTGCAATTTGGGTTTACCAAAAAATGAGAAAAAAATCTATTGGAAATGGGTATAGTCTAGTGTACCGACTGTAAGAGACTATACAGTTAGCCTACAAAGCAAATTTAGTTGCGGTAGCTCTTGTAGTCTCAGAGTTACAACTTTTCATATGGACAGACGGGCGGATGGGCGAACGGACAGACGAACGGACAGACGATCTACGGGTAGATGCTCGGGCGGGCGATCGGTCGTATGGACGAACGGACGTATGGACGGTCGTATGGACGTGCGGATGAACGTACTGATGGTCGGACAAACGTACGGACGAACCGACTTCGCTCTATCGACTCGGTTGTTGTTGCTTATCAAGAACACATATGCTTTATGGCGTCTGACATGTTTTTCCCTGCCTGTTACACAACAATCGTCTCCGACAAACCTAATAGACTACCTTTTAAGTACGTAGTCTCCGAAGCAAAGCCAAAAGAACAAGTCGAAGGAAAAATGCGGCTTCGAAACTGTAGCATTTGTGCAGTTTGATGAGTCAGTGGCAGAGTCTTTGACCGCATCAACAAAATAAAAAAAATACTATAAATAAAATGGAATGAGAAAATAAATATAAAAAAAACTAGATTGGAAAAAAAAGTAAAGACAGAGAGCAGGTTTATTGTGTGGGTGGGTGTCTGTGTATGAGTGTTTTTTAGTGGGTGTGAGTGGGGGTAGGTGTGTGGGGGTGAGTGTGTAGGCAAGACACTCTGACATTCAAATAGGAACAAGGACTATGTGAAGAGACAGGCAGAGGAGTCGCAGCATCGAAGCCATCGATTTTTAGCTATAAAATCAAAGTAAAACCATTTATCAACTTCAGCTGCAAACATTTTCGTGCAGATAACAGCAGTAACTTGACTTTGATAAAATGTGCCACAGTGCAACATACCACAAGCAACAACAGCAGCAACAGCAGCAGCAGCAGCAACAACACTTGACCAAGTTTTAAAGGCCAAGTGGCCCGAAGCCATTAAGTACTCATATCACAGCTTTAGACAAACACAATTTCACACACTTTGCCTAAAGCATATATTTGTATATGTATATATATCTATATATACTATATGCTTTATGGCTTTTATAACGCTAATCAAAAGGAGCACAGAGAACGTTGCCTGTGGAACCCAATCGTATCAAATGTGTAGCAATTAACGCCTGGACTAGGGCAAGAAAAGGACGTGTTATAAGGATAACACTGCTGTCTCAGTTACAGTTTCTCTCTCTTTGCTCTGGCCAAATCGTTTGACTCAACTTGGAATTGCTAACGAGCTATAAATGCTATAATGGCTCAGCATGTGTTTGTGTAAGTGTGTGTGCGCCTCATTTGTAATGATTAAGTGGCGCTGCGAGGCGAACTTGTGGTGTTTATGGCCCAAAGGAATCGTTTACACTCACATACACTCGCTCGCTTTCACTTGTACAGGATTATGACTGAAGAGTAGATAAACCACAAGATAAGCAAAAAGAAAACAAACAACACAAAGGGAAAAACCAAAGAAAACAATTCGCATTGTAAGCTTAAAAAAAGAAAACCGAATAAAACCCAAACAGTTGTCTGAAAAGTAAATACAAAACTCAGCTGGACAAATTCAATTGATTCGCAGCGAGGCAAATCGAAAAATTAAGTTTATTACGATTATATATATACACATAATGTTGTTATTATTATGTTGATAATACATATATGGCTGAGGCAAAGCGTTTGCTACGCTTAAAAGGCAGTTTGCTGACGTGCAACGCCATAACACGTATACGCCATGTGTGTGGCGAAAAAAAAAAAAAACGGAGGACTAGCAGCAGAGAGCAGCGTGTAAAAGACAGTTTAAGCAGCAGCAGTAACATAAAATATGCTAATGTCAATTATTTTGTGCGTAATTTGCTTTCATGCTTTCGAGCACACATCAAAATGCGTGTACTTATTGTGCACCCCCCCCCCCGCACCCCATGCACCCATACTGCCCCCGTCTGGTAACGCAATGAATATGCATATGAATATTCATATTATTACACGAGCTCTTTCAATCGACAAAGCAACGCGACGACTTATCTAATCTGTATATACAGATATACAAGTATTTTTTGCTATATATTCTACCTATCTGTGCTGTATTCCTGTATCTTATTCCTGCCTGGCTTCAATTAACATTCGTGCACGTATACGCAATAACGCAAATGCTTTTGGGGGTTTTGGTTTAATAAAATGTGATATTTATGGAGTTTAGTGCCCCCGCTCCCACACCCACACACACCCCCCGTAGATAGCATTTGCCAATTAATATAGATATTAATACTCGAATCGTTTGGTATGGTATCACTGTGTGTTTCTAAGTAGCCAACAATTACGCCTGTCCGCTGCATATGGCAGCTATACGCTTGACATTCAAATCACGCTGTTAACGCTTAGCTAAAAGCGCTGTCTCAAAGGACACACTTGAATGCCTGCGTCGTCGTTGTCGTCTCCGTCGCCGTCGCCTGCGCCTGTTGCAGCCAACAGATTTACCTTTGCTGTTTCCTATTTGAGTGTGTTTGGTATTAAAATCCGGCAACTGTCAGGCGTTGCGGTGCGTAATCCTATTAGATGTGGCTACGTTGCCAGCTGCGGCTGAGTCTTTGTCTCCTTCTGCTGCTGCTGCTGCTGCTCCTGTTGTTCCCCTCTGGCTTTTAATTTGTATTTTATTTTCTTGTATATATATTTTTTTTTGTTATGCACGTTTTTACACTTGTGCTCGCTACACAATTATTTAAATGCGTGCAGTAATTTCAAATATAATTTGAATATTAAACTGTATGCCGCGCATATTTTTAACATACAGTGGGAGTTACAACACTCCCTCACACACACTCACACAAACCGTGTTGATTTTTGCACTTTTATTGTTGAAAAATTCAAATCGCGCGCATTAACAAAACTCAAAATGGCGAAAGGATAACGAGAGCGTAACCAAGTGAGTGAGTGAGAGCGAGCGAGAGAGAGAGAGCGCGTGTAAGATCTGCTTGGTTGCTAAGCGCGCCGTGTGTACGTTCACTTGCCTGGCTAGCGGCGCAATGAGCGCCCATGGGAGCACAGCATAGAACCATAGACAAATGCAAATGCCCAGCAGCGACGTCAGCTGAGGCAGCGTTAACAGCAGCAGCAGCAAACGAACAGCGCCGAACAGCAGACGCAGCTTCGTTGTGTGCTTTTCATTCATGCGTTAGAGCTTTTGTAAGCTTTGTGTGTTGAGCCGAACACTTAACCTGTTGCGTCGGGATGCTGTTGATTGCGAGTACAGCGTTGCCAGACTGTCAGCAGTTGTGCGCGCGTGTGTGTGTGTATGTGTGTGTTGTTGCCAGGCGTTTGGGGAATTTAGCCGTGTGCCAAATGACAACATAAATTAATTAAATTGATGTTTAAATGTTTGTTTTTTCGTGCGTATGTGTGTGTGTGTTTATTTGTGTTACGGCTTGCGGCTGGTTTATTAACCCGCCTAGAAGCGACACATTGACAAATTGCTAGATAGAAAGAAGTTTTGTTTGTAAAAACAAGAAAGAAAAGGACAGTCGAGCACGCCCGACTTTGTAATACCCTCTGACTCTTGCCAAACCCCCTTCAATATTACCAATTATTGTAAGTATTTTTGTTTCTTATGGCCGAAGGGGGCTTGACGTCCAAATAATTTTGATGACATTATCTTTACATTGCATCTAGGAACGTGCATACCAAAATTGTTTTCCCTAAGTGCCTTGGTTACTGAGATATTCACTGAAAACCTGTAATCGTTCATACGGACAGACAGACGGACATGGCTTAATCGACTCGGCCTGTGGTGCTGATCAAGTATATACACACATATAGGGTCTGCCACGCCTCCTTTTGCCTTTTACACACTCTTAACAAACCCAATATACCCCTCAGAGGGTATAAAAACCAAAAGCAAATTGATGAATGTTATCAAGCCTTTAGACACGTCTAGCTGCTGTCCAAGCCAACTGTTGTGTGGTGCTCAAAATTTAACTAAATAAACTTTAAGACACTACAAGTTGACTGGCATTTGATAGAGTTCAAGTCAAACTGCCGTTAGAGCATTACATTTAGTGTTTATGCTGCTTGAATGGCTGTATGTGAGTGTGTGTGTGTGTGTGTGATACGTGTGTGATTATATTTATGTGGTGTGTATGACTATTATTGCTTACTCGTCTCCTTTACACACACAAAGACACAAACGATAAGCCAATGCTCATATGTTCATTGTACCAGAGTTCAATAGTTCACGACACACACAAAACAGAAGTTCAGTAACCAAAGCCAACAAGTGGTTAGTTACACTCAAGCAGTCACGAATGGACAGCCAGACACTGAGACTGACAGTTAGACAGACAGACAGACAGTCAGTTGAGCACAGGCTGTTTCTGTGTGTACGTGCCACAAAAAGCGGAGACAAGGCGCATCTTTAGCGCCAGCTGCAAACTGTGCATAAATTTAATTTCTATGGCGCGCCTAAAAGCATGCAATATGAATGAGCAGCAACTGTTTGGCGAGTGCTTGACTGTATGAGAGTGTGTGACTCTGAGAGTGAGTGCCTCTGAGTGTGAGTGTGTGTGAATGAATGTGTGTGTGCTTTAGATACAATGGCTTTTGCATTCACAATTTCAGTAATTTGTTATTCAAACACAGTTTCGAATCGATTATACGCTTGGCATGCTCCCTCCAATCGAGCAAATATGTTGATTGACTTTTGTCAAGGCTTATGTGCCTTTCACACACACACACGCACTTTCTCTACTTAGATGTGTGTGTGTGTGTAAGCTTTTGTGCTGTGTATGCGTGTACGCTTGACTAAAATGCCAAAGCAAATATAAATGAGGAAGCGCGCGCGTTTTAACCAACATGAAACTTCCCCGGATGTGGGTGTGTGTTTGGTGGCACATGTGTGTGATAACGCAGAACGAAACCTTTGGCTGCTCATTGAAAAGCTCATTATCACACTTTGACACACACACACACACACACACTTCGCTACACACAGTTTGTCTAAAGTGCTTTAAGGCACTCCCCAAGGTCAAATATTTGTCATATGCTAAAAGAAGTGTAGAAAAATAAATGCCATTAAACTGGGTTAAGGTTCAGCTGGCCACAATAAAGCAGCAGCAGCGGCACATCGTGTGGCAAGGTGGCAAGTTCTCAATGTCAAGCCACCTGCAAAACTGTCAGGATGTACACAACTTGTTGAATTGAATTGAATTGATTGCCGCATTGAAATTTAATTGCAATTGCACCGTTTGCAGTTGGAATGCCAAGATGCAAGGACATTAATTAACCGGCAGCAGCAGCAGCAGATGCTCCACTGAAGTGCCACTGATTGCGATTGCAACAGGCGCCGTACTTCAACAGCAGCTAAACGGCCTCTGCATATTAATTAGTTGGCCCTCCTACCAAGCAGCAGCTACAGCAGCAGTAGTAATTCAGCACAAGCGTTGACAAGCACGTTGAATACGATGGCACACGATAAAGCAACGCAGACGTTTTGAGAATTGCGCCAATGCCCCCATTGCGTATATATGCAAATTCGGAGGATATATCTGCCAACTCCAACTCCAACTCCATTTTCATTTCCATCTCCATCTCCATTACCATCTCCATCATGAATATAAACTGCAGTTGCAGCAACGACATTTATTCCATAAATACACACGCATAAAAGACACACACTCTCTGTGTGTGTGCGTGTGTGAAAAATGACGCTATCTCTTTCACTTGTTCTCTCTCTCTCCCACTTTGTCTGTCTGCTTGATTTCTTCTCCTTTTTATACCCTTGAGGGGATTTGGGTTTGAAATGTAATTTGGGGGTTTTTTTTTTTTTTTTGGTTTTTGTTTTTTTTTTTTTTTTTTTTTTTGTTGGTGGGGTGTTTGGTGTTGGGTGCCCTTTTTTTTTTTTTTTTATTGTGCACTGTCGAAAGGTTAAAGTTAAGCTTGACAAATGTGTGCTGCATTGGGAGCGTATACTTGATATTGACAGCATTATACACATAAATATATTTGTATCCTTGACACCACATTTGTCATATGTGGCTCAGCTAACAACAAATTCCCATAATTGCTGCTACCACTGACAACAAAATAAACTCAAGCTCAAGTAATGCTGCTTAAGGACTTATAAATTGAGTCCTTAATTCTGAGCACTTTAGTGGTTTTAAGTGGATTTTATAATTATTTAAGAGTTGATGTATGTTTGCTTGCGTGTTGTGTAAGTGGAATTAGCGAATATTTGGAGAATAACTGAGGAAATATTTAGTTAATATGCATTTTTAAGAAATCATAGTTTTAGCTAAACAGTCAATAGTGTAGTTCACAAGTCTATATATATAACAATATACATTTTTTTATACATTTTTTTCTAAAAACTAAGAGTTTTTGTCTACATAAGCTATAAAAAACATAAAGTTTATTGTTAAAGTCTTAAAGAAATCTTTATATTTTGAAGTAGATATTATAAGCAGATATTATATATAATATTATATTGTTATTTATTAACTAAAACGAAATTGTTATTTAATTTATGTTGATAAGAATACAATCACAGTACTGATTTTAGCAACTGGGCATATAACAGTCGACCAGCTCTACTCTTATATTTATTACTTTTAATTAAAGTTTCTAAGACCTAAAAATAAGTTTTATTTGTAAAATTAGTAGAAGCTACGTTAAACAGTACAATGATGTACACTAAGAGATCTATAAGTAATACTACTTTTGCTAGTATACAGAACATAATGGCACATGTAAATAAAACAAGTTCAGTTTTAGATAAGACACGTTTTATATATGTACGTACTACGTATATAGTTCGGTAGCTGACGATGCTGACTCATGAATTGGATCAAACAAAGATATTATCGTGTGTGTATGTTTTCATTTATACAAATAAATGTTGAGACATTTATACACATTTGTTGCGCTGCTGAGTAGACATTATGGAAACCCCAAGACATATATACATACATTCGAACTGGGTACTTTATCTGTAAGTTCCGCGTCTTTCAACGCGATCGGAGCTGTCTCAGTCGCAGTTCAAACATGGACGAGGAACCGCATGCACATGAACAATTGGTTGCCAAAGCACAACGGCAAACTGACAGCATTTCCAGTGGAAGTGAGGGCAGTGAAACGGAGATACCGGCATACCAGAGCAATGTACAGCTAGCAGGCACTGTGCCAGCAGCGGAAAGCACTACTAGTAGTTGCATGCCAGCGAGAAGCTTTCTGCTGGAACCACTGATATTGATACTACTATTCGCATACAATTTCTCATGTGAGTAAGATATGAAACTTGAGTTTAAATAAGCTATATGATATACCATATGTTATGTACATATTTCAGCTACAATTTTGAAATCTCAAATCATATACCAAAGCTGCACAGCGGGTTTGGGTTATCCAGATGAGATCTGCAAGCTGCTGGGCACCAAAAATGCCACAAATGAGACCAAAAGAATCGAGGATCAAGTACAACCATATGCCGCACAAGTTTTTCTAACCATTAAGTTGGTGGAATGCATTATTCCGGCATTTTGTGGTTTGTTTGTGGGCGCCTTGGCCGATCGCTATGGCCGTAAGCCGTTAATGTTGGCTTCCTATTTGGGTAAGCTGTTGATTCACACTCTTAATTACTCTGTAATGCTTTTAGAACTTTGTTAAAACTCAGGTTATGCACTGCAGTATTTGCTATCGGCTCTGATAGCCTATGTGACGATGCAGAATAGTGGCTTGGTTAGTCCTTGGTTCTATGTTTTAACCATTATACCACTCTCCATGCTGGGCAGCAATGTTACATACTCCGTGGCTGCAGTGTGCTATATAGGCGATGTCTCTACGGGCAAACTGAGATCATACAGGTGGGTAGAGTAATAGAGTTATACAAATATATTAGCTACAAATTTCTATCCACTTTCAATTCAGAATGATTGCCTATGAGCTATGCATTTATATAGGCCTACTGCTGGGCAGCTTTGCCTCTGGTTATGTCTATGAGGCTACAAATGCATACACTATCTTTATTATCTCTGCCTGCGCTGTATTTTTTGCGCTTTTCACTATGTTAGCTTTACTGCCGGAGAGTTTGAGTGTTCGAGCGGAGAGCAATCTGCCGGCGCGTCAAGAATTTGTGCTAATGGATTTGTGGCACACTTGTAGTAGAAGACGTGAATACAAAGATCGTTCCATACTCATACTGGTAATGTGTGTACTGCTATTGACGGCTTTTGTTACGGGTGAGTAAGTAGTTTAAGTTTAGGGGCTTTCAGTTAATTTCAGACTTATTACAGATGGCAGCAACTCCGTGTTTTATATGTTTATGCGCACCAAATTTCATTGGACTGTACGTGAATTTACCAGCTATGAAACGGTTAGCATATTGGTACCAGCTGTAGCCGGTTCTGGCGGCATGCTGTTTCTCTGGTCCCTGCGGCAGGTTAGTATATAGAATCAAGGCTATACTCAAGGCTGCAAATTGGAAATTTTGTAAATGGCTTTTACTTGACCACAGTTTGGATAATTTAGCTTTTATAGTTAATTAGTACTTCAGTAGATTTTAGTTTAGATTCTAGGCGGCAAATCTTACACATTTCATAAAAAATATTATTCAGGGGATCAAAT
>JAWNPS010000324.1:0-30618 GCA_035047385.1 Drosophila tripunctata
ATGATTTGAGAACGAAAATTTTTTTGGATTTTTGTTCAAAAATGTCGGGGTACATGAAAAATTAAAAAAAAATTAAGTTACAATATTCAGTTATAACAAGTTTCAGACTATAGATTTTGAGAACAGAAAAATTTTTTTGGATTTTTTTTTAAAAATGTCGGGGTACATGAAAAATTTAAAACAAAAATTAATTTACAATATTCAGTTATATAACAAGTTTCAGACTATAGATTTTGAGAACGAAATGCAAAAACAAAATTTTTAGATTTTTTTTTTTCAAAAATGTCGGGGTACATGAAAGTTAAAAAAAAAAAAAACAAATTACAATATTCAGTTATATTACAAGTTTCAGACTATAGATTTTGAGAACGAAATGCAAAAATTAATTTTTGGATTTTTTTTATATGTCGGGGTACATGAAAAATAAAAAAAAATATTTAGTTACAATATTCAGTTATATAACAAGTTTCAGACTATAGATTTTGAGAACGAAATGCATAAATTAATTTTTGGATTTTTTTTTATATGTACATGAAAAATAAAAAAAAATATTTAGTTACAATATTCAGTTATAACAAGTTTCAGACTATAGATTTTGAGAACGAAAAATTTTTTGGATTTTTTTTTTAAATGTCGGGGTACATGAAAAATTAAAAAAAAAATTAAGTTACAATATTCAGTTATTACAAGTTTCAGACTATAGATTTTGAGAACGAAAAATTTTTTGGATTTTTTTTTTCATAAATGTCAGGGTACATGAAAAATTAAAACAAAATTAAGTTACAATATTCAGTTATATAACAAGTTTCAGACTATAGATTTTGAGAACGAAATGCAAAAAAAAAATTTTTTTGGATTTTTTTTTTCAAAAATGTCGGGGTACATGAAAATTAAAAAAAAAAACAAATTACAATATTCAGTTATATAACAAGTTTCAGACTATAGATTTTGAGAACGAAATGCAAAAAATTAATTTTTAGATTTTTTTTTATAATGTCGGGGTACATGAAAAATAAAAAAAATATTTAGTTACAATATTCAGTTATAACAAGTTTCAGACTATAGATTTTGAAAACGAAAAATTTTTTGGATTTTTTTTTCAAAAATGTCGGGGTACATGAAAAATTAAAACAAAATTAAGTTACAATATTCAGTTATATAACAAGTTTCAGACTATAGATTTTGAGAACTAAATGCAACAAAAAAATTTTTTGGATTTTTTTTTCAAAAATGTCGGGGTACATGAAAGTTAAAAAACAAATTACAATATTCAGTTATATAACAAGTTTCAGACTATAGATTTTGAGAACGAAATGCAAAAATTAATTTTTGGATTTTTTTTTATATGTCGGGGTACATGAAAAATAAAAAAAAATATTTAGTTACAATATTCAGTTACAACAAGTTTCAGACTATAGATTTTGAAAACGAAAAATTTTTTGGATTTTTTTTCAAAAATGTCGGGGTACATGAAAAATTAAAAAAAAATTTAGTTACAATATTCAGTTATATAATAAGTTTCAGACTATATTTTTTGAGAACGAAAAATTTTTTGGATTTTTTTCAAAAATGTCGGGGTACATGAAAAATTAAAAAAAAAATTAAGTTACAATATTCAGTTATTACAAGTTTCAGACTATAGATTTTGAGAACGAAATGCAAAAAAAAAATTTTTGGATTTTTTTTTTTCAAAAATGTCGGGGTACATGAAAAATTAAAAAAAAATTTAGTTACAATATTCAGTTATACCAAGTTTCAGACTATAGATTTTGGAAACGAAAAATTTTTTGGATTTTTTTTCAAAAATGTCGGGGTACTTGAAAAATTAAAAAAAAATTTAGTTACAATATTCAGTTATATGACAAGTTTCAGACCATAGATTTTGAGAACGAAATGCAAAAAAAAATTTTTGGATTTTTTTTTTTCAAAAATGTCGGGGTACATAAAAAATTACAAAAAAAAATTTAGTAACAATATTCAGTTATACCAAGTTTCAGACTATAGATTTTGAAAACGAAAAATTTTTTGGATTTTTTTTCAAAAATGTCGGGGTACATGAAAAATTTAAACAAAATTAAGTTACAATATTCAGTTATATAACAAGTTTCAGACTAAAGATTTTGAGTACGAAATGCAAAAATTAAGTTTTTGGATTTTTTTTTTAAATGTCGGGGTACATGAAAAATTAAAAAAAAATTTAGTTACAATATTCAGTTATACCAAGTTTCAGACTATAGATTTTGAAAACGAAAAATTTTTTGGATTTTTTTTCAAAAATGTCGGGGTACATGAAAAATTAAAACAAAATTAAGTTACAATATTCAGTTAAATAACAAGTTTCAGACTATATTTTTTGAGAACGAAATGCAAAAAAAATTTTTGGATTTTTTTTTTCAAAAATGTCGGGGTATATGAAAGTTAAAAAAAAAACAAATTACAATATTCAGTTATACCAAGTTTCAGACTATAGATTTTGAGAACGAAAATTTTTTTTGAGTTTTTTTTCAAAAATGTCGGGGTACATGAAAAATTAAAAAAAAATTAAGTTACAATATTCAGTTATAACAAGTTTCAGACTATAGATTTTGAGAACGAAAAATTTTTTGGTATTTTTTTTCAAAAATGTCGGGGTACATGAAAAATTTAAACAAAATTAAGTTACAATATTCAGTTATATAACAAGTTTCAGACTATAGATTTTGAGAACGAAATGCAAAAACAAAATTTTTAGATTTTTTTTTTCAAAAATGTCGGGGTACATGAAAGTTAAAAAAAAAAAAACAAATTACAATATTCAGTTATATAACAAGTTTCAGACTATAGATTTTGAGAACGAAATGCAAAAATTAATTTTTGGATTTTTTTTATATGCCGGGGTACATGAAAAATAAAAAAAAATATTTAGTTACAATATTCAGGTATATAACACGTTTCAGACTATAGATTTTGAGAACGAAATGCATAAATTAATTTTTGGATTTTTTTTTATATGTACATGAATAATAAAAACAAAAAAAATTTTTAGTTACAATATTCAGTTATAACAAGTTTCAGACTATAGATTTTGAGAACGAAAAATTTTTTGGATTTTTTTTTAAAATGTCGGGGTACATGAAAAATTAAAAAAAAATTAAGTTACAATATTCAGTTATTACAAGTTTCAGACTATAGATTTTGAGAACGAAAAATTTTTTGGATTTTTTTTTTTAAATGTCAGGGTACATGAAAAATTAAAACAAAATTAAGTTACAATATTCAGTTATATAACAAGTTTCAGACTATAGATTTTGAGAACGAAATGCAAAAATAAATTTTTGGATTTTTTTTTTCAAAAATGTCGGGGTACATGAAAAATTAAAAAAAAATTAAGTTACAATATTCAGTTATATAACAAGTTTCAGACTATAGATTTTGAGAACGAAATGCAAAAAAAAATTTTTTTGGATTTTTTTTTTCAAAAATGTCGGGGTACATGAAAAATTAAAAAAAAAATAAATTACAATATTCAGTTATATAACAAGTTTCAGACTATAGATTTTGAGAACGAAATGCAAAAATAAATTTTTGGATTTTTTTTTTCAAAAATGTCGGGGTACATGAAAAATTAAAAAAAAATTAAGTTACAATATTCAGTTATTACAAGTTTCAGACTATAGATTTTGAAAACGAAAAATTTTTTGGATTTTTTTTTCTAAAATGTCGGGGTACATGAAAAATTAAAACAAAATTAAGTTACAATATTCAGTTATATAACAAGTTTCAGACTATAGATTTTGAGAACGAAATGCAAAAATAAATTTTTGGATTTTTTTTTTCAAAAATGTCGGGGTACATGAAAGTTAAAAAAAAAACAAATTACAATATTCAGTTATACAACAAGTTTCAGACTATAGATTTTGAGAACGAAATGCAAAAATAAAATTTTTTGGATTTTTTTTTTCAAAAATGTCGGGGTACATGAAAATTAAAAAAAAAACAAATTACAATATTCAGTTATATAACAAGTTTCAGACTATAGATTTTGAGAACGAAATGCAAAAATTAATTTTTGGATTTTTTTTTTAAAATGTCGGGGTACATGAAAAATAAAAAAAAATATTTAGTTACAATATTCAGTTATATAACAAGTTTCAGACTATAGATTTTGAGAACGAAATGCAAAAATTAATTTTTGGATTTTTTTTATATGTCGGGGTACATGAAAAATAAAAAAAAATATTTAGTTACAATATTCAGTTATAACAAGTTTCAGACTATAGATTTTGAAAACGAAAAATTTTTTGGATTTTTTTTCAAAAATGTCGGGGTACATGAAAAATTAAAAAAAAATTTAGTTACAATATTCAGTTATATAACAAGTTTCAGACTATAGTTTTTGAGAACGAAAATTTTTTTGGATTTTTTTTCAAAAATGTCGGGGTACATGAAAAATTAAAAAAAAAATTAGTTACAATATTCAGTTATACCAAGTTTCAGACTATAGATTTTGAAAACGAAAAATTTTTTGGATTTTTTTTCAAAAATGTCGGGGTACTTGAAAAATTAAAAAAAAATTTAGGTTCAATATTCAGTTATATAACAAGTTTCAGACTATAGATTTTGAGAACGAAATGCAAAAAAAAATTTTTGGATTTTTTTTTTTCAAAAATGTCGGGGTACATGAAAAATTAAAAAAAAATTAAGTTACAATATTCAGTTATAACAAGTTTCAGACTATAGATTTTGAAAACGAATGAAAAATTTTTTGGATTTTTTTTTCAAAAATGTCGGGGTACATGAAAAATTAAAACAAAATTAAGTTACAATATTCAGTTATATAACAAGTTTCAGACTATAGATTTTGAGAACGAAATGCAAAAATTAAGTTTTTGGATTTTTTTTTATATGTCGGGGTACATGAAAAATTAAAAAAAAATTTAGTTACAATATTCAGTTATACCAAGTTTCAGACTATAGATTTTGAAAACGAAAAATTTTTTGGATTTTTTTTTCAAAAATGTCGGGGTACTTGAAAAATTAAAAAAAAAATTTAGGTTCAATATTCAGTTATATAACAAGTTTCAGACTATATTTTTTGAGAACGAAATGCAAAAAAAATTTTTGGATTTTTTTTTTTCAAAAATGTCGGGGTACATGAAAAATTAAAACAAAATTAAGTTACAATATTCAGTTATATAACAAGTTTCAGACTATAGATTTTGAGAACGAAATGCAAAAATAAATTTTTGGATTTTTTTTTTTAAAAATGTCGGGGTACATGAAAAATTAAAAAAAATTTAGTAACAATATTCAGTTATACCAAGTTTCAGACTATAGATTTTGAAAACGAAAAATTTTTTGAATTTTTTTTCAAAAATGTCGGGGTACATGAAAATTAAAAGAAAAACAAATTACAATATTCAGTTTTAACAAGTTTCAGACTATATTTTTTGAGAACGAAATGCAAAAAAAATTTTTGTATTTTTTTTTTTCAAAAATGTCGGGGTACATGAAAGTTAAAAAAAAAAAACAAATTACAGTATTCAGTTATATAACAAGTTTCAGACTATAGATTTTGAGAACGAAATGCAAAAACAAAATTTTTGGATTTTATTTTTCAAAAATGTCGGGGTACATGAAAAATTAAAAAAAAAATTAAGTTACAATATTCAGTTATAACAAGTTTCAGACTATAGATTTTGAGAACGAAATGCAAAAATTGATTTTTGGATTTTTTTTATATGTCGGGGTACATGAAAAATAAAAAAAAATATTTAGTTACAATATTCAGTTATAACAAGTTTCAGACTATAGATTTTGAAAACGAAAAATTTTTTGGATTTTTTTCAAAAATGTCGGGGTACATGAAAAATTAAAAAAAAATATTTAGTTACAATATTCAGTTATAACAAGTTTCAGACTATAGATTTTGAAAACGAAAAATTTTTTGGATTTTTTTTTAAAAATGTCGGGGTACATGAAAAATTAAAAAAAAATTAAATTTAAATATTCAGTTAAAACAAGTTTTAGACTATAGATTTTGAGAACGATAATTTTTTGGATTTTTTTTTTAAAAATGTCGATGTACATTAAAAATTAAAAAAAAAATTAGTTACAATATTCAGTTATATACAAGTTTCAGACTATAGATTTTGAGAACGAAATCATGAAAAAAATCAACTTACAATATTCAGTTTTAACAAGTTTCAGACTATAGATTTTGAGAACGAAAATTTTTTGGATTTTTTTTCAAAAATGTCGGGGTACATGAAAAAAAAAAAATTAAGTTACAATATTCAGTTATATAACAAGTTTCAGACTATAGATTTTGAGAACGAAATGCAAAAATTAATTTTTGGATTTTTTTTTTAAAATGTCGGGGTACATGAAAAATAAAAAAAAATATTTAGTTACAATATTCAGTTATATAACAAGTTTCAGACTATAGATTTTGAGAACGAAATGCAAAAATTAATTTTTGGATTTTTTTTTTATGTGTCGGGGTACATGAAAAATAAAAAAAAATATTTAGTTACAATATTTAGTTATAACAAGTTTCAGACTATAGATTTTGAAAACGAAATGAAAAAATTTTTTGGATTTTTTTTTCAAAAATGTCGGGGTACATGAAAAATTTAAAAAAAATTTAGTTACAATATTCAGTTATATAACAAGTTTCAGACTATAGATTTTGAGAACGAAAATTTTTTTGGATTTTTTTTTCAAAAATGTCGGGGTACATGAAAAATTAAAAAAAAAATTAGTTACAATATTCAGTTATACCAAGTTTCAGACTATAGATTTTGAAAACGAAAAATTTTTTGGATTTTTTTTCAAAAATGTCGGGGTACATGAAAAATTAAAAAAAAATTTAGTTACAATATTCAGTTATATAACAAGTTTCAGACTATAGATTTTGAGAACGAAATGCAAAAAAAAATTTTTGGATTTTTTTTTTTCAAAAATGTCGGGGTACATGAAAAATTAAAAAAAAATTAAGTTACAATATTCAGTTATACCAAGTTTCAGACTATAGATTTTGAAAACGAAAAATTTTTTGGATTTTTTTTTCAAAAATGTCGGGGTACTTGAAAAATTAAAACAAAATTAAGTTACAATATTCAGTTATATAACAAGTTTCAGACTATAGATTTTGAGAACGAAATGCAAAAATAAATTTTTGGATTTTTTTTTTCAAAAATGTCGGGGTACATGAAAAATTAAAAAAAAATTAAGTTACAATATTCAGTTATATAACAAGTTTCAGACTATAGATTTTGAGAACGAAATGCAAAAATAAATTTTTGGATTTTTTTTTTCAAAAATGTCGGGGTACATGAAAAATTAAAACAAAATTAAGTTACAATATTCAGTTATATAACAAGTTTCAGACTATAGATTTTGAGAACGAAATGCAAAAATAAATTTTTGGATTTTTTTTTTCAAAAATGTCGGGGTACATGAAAAATTAAAAAAAAATTTAGTTACAATATTCAGTTATACCAAGTTTCAGACTATAGATTTTGAAAACGAAAAATTTTTTGGATTTTTTTTTCAAAAATGTCGGGGTACTTGAAAAATTAAAACAAAATTAAGTTACAATATTCAGTTATATAACAAGTTTCAGACTATAGATTTTGAGAACGAAATGCAAAAATTAAGTTTTTGGATTTTTTTTTATATGTCGGGGTACATGAAAAATTAAAAAAAAATTTAGTTACAATATTCAGTTATACCAAGTTTCAGACTATAGATTTTGAAAACGAAAAATTTTTTGGATTTTTTTTCAAAAATGTCGGGGTACATGAAAAATTAAAAAAAAAATTAAGTTTCAATATTCAGTTATATAACAAGTTTCAGACTATAGATTTTGAGAACGAAATGCAAAAAAAAATTTTTGGATTTTTTTTTTCAAAAATGTCGGGGTACATGAAAAATTAAAACAAAATTAAGTTACAATATTCAGTTATAACAAGTTTCAGACTATAGATTTTGAGAACGAAATGCAAAAATAAATTTTTGGATTTTTTTTTTTAAAATGTCGGGGTACATGAAAAATTAAAAAAAAATTTAGTTACAATATTCAGTTATACCAAGTTTCAGACTATAGATTTTGAAAACGAAAAATTTTTTGAATTTTTTTTCAAAAATGTCGGGGTACATGAAAAATTAAAAAAAAAACAAATTACAATATTCAGTTTTAACAAGTTTCAGACTATATTTTTTGAGAACGAAATGCAAAAAAAATTTTTGGATTTTTTTTTTTCAAAAATGTCGGGGTACATGAAAATTAAAAAAAAAAACAAATTACAATATTCAGTTATATAACAAGTTTCAGACTATAGATTTTGAGAACGAAATGCAAAAACAAAATTTTTGGATTTTTTTTTTCAAAAATGTCGGGGTACATGAAAAATTAAAAAAAAAATTAAGTTACAATATTCAGTTATAACAAGTTTCAGACTATAGATTTTGAGAACGAAATGCAAAAATTAATTTTTGGATTTTTTTTTATATGTCGGGGTACATGAAAAATAAAAAAAAGTATTTAGTTACAATATTCAGTTATAACAAGTTTCAGACTATAGATTTTGAAAACGAAAAATTTTTTGGATTTTTTTTCAAAAATGTCGGGGTACATGAAAAATTAAAAAAAAATATTTAGTTACAATATTCAGTATATAACAAGTTTCAGACTATAGATTTTGAGAACGAAAAAAAATTTTTTGGATTTTTTTTTAAAAATGTCGGGGTACATGAAAAATTAAAAAAAAATTAAATTTAAATATTCAGTTAAAACAAGTTTCAGACTATAGATTTTGAGAACGAATAATTTTTTGGTTTTTTTTTTAAAAATGTCGAGGTACATTAAAAATTAAAAAAAAAATTTAGTTACAATATTCAGTTATATAACAAGTTTCAGACTATAGATTTTGAGAACGAAATGCAAAAAAAATTTTGGATTTTTTTTTTAAATGTCGGAGTACATGAAAAATAAAAAAAATCAAGTTACAATATTCAGTTTTAACAAGTTTCAGACTATAGATTTTGAGAACGAAAAATTTTTTGGATTTTTTTTCAAAAATGTCGGGGTACATGAAAAAAAAAATTAAGTTACAATATTCAGTTATATAACAAGTTTCAGACTATAGTTTTTGAGAACGAAATGCAAAAAAAAATTTTGGATTTTTTTTTCAAAAATGTCGGGGTACATGAAAATTAAAAAAAAAAAAACAAATTACAATATTCAGTTATATAACAAGTTTCAGACTATAGATTTTGAGAACGAAATGCAAAAACAAAATTTTTGGATTTTTTTTTTAAAATGTCGGGGTACATGAAAAATTAAAAAAAAATTTAGTTACAATATTCAGTTATATAACAAGTTTCAGACTATATTTTTTGAGAACGAAAATTTTTTTGGATTTTTTTTTTCAAAAATGTCGGGGTACATGAAAAATTAAAAAAAAAATTAGTTACAATATTCAGTTATACCAAGTTTCAGACTATAGATTTTGAAAACGAAAAATTTTTTGGATTTTTTTTCAAAAATGTCGGGGTACATGAAAAATTAAAAAAAAAATTTAGGTTCAATATTCAGTTATATAACAAGTTTCAGACTATAGATTTTGAGAACGAAATGCAAAAAAAAATTTTTGGATTTTTTTTTTCAAAAATGTCGGGGTACATGAAAAATTAAAAAAAAATTAAGTTACAATATTCAGTTATACCAAGTTTCAGACTATAGATTTTGAAAACGAAAAATTTTTTGGATTTTTTTTTCAAAAATGTCGGGGTACATGAAAAATTAAAACAAAATTAAGTTACAATATTCAGTTATATAACAAGTTTCAGACTATAGATTTTGAGAACGAAATGCAAAAATAAATTTTTGGATTTTTTTTTTTCAAAAATGTCGGGGTACATGAAAAATTAAAAAAAAATTAAGTTACAATATTCAGTTATATAACAAGTTTCAGACTATAGATTTTGAGAACGAAATGCAAAAATAAATTTTTGGATTTTTTTTTTCAAAAATGTCGGGGTACATGAAAAATTAAAAAAAAATTAAGTTACAATATTCAGTTATATAACAAGTTTCAGACTATAGATTTTGAGAACGAAATGCAAAAATAAATTTTTGGATTTTTTTTTTCAAAAATGTCGGGGTACATGAAAAATTAAAAAAAAATTTAGTTACAATATTCAGTTATACCAAGTTTCAGACTATAGATTTTGAAAACGAAAAATTTTTTGGATTTTTTTTTCAAAAATGTCGGGGTACATGAAAAATTAAAAAAAAATTAAGTTACAATATTCAGTTATATAACAAGTTTCAGACTATAGATTTTGAGAACGAAATGCAAAAATTAATTTTTGGATTTTTTTTTAAATGTCGGGGTACATGAAAAATTAAAAAAAAATTTAGTTACAATATTCAGTTATAACAAGTTTCAGACTATAGATTTTGAAAACGAAAAATTTTTTGGATTTTTTTTTCAAAAATGTCGGGGTACATGAAAAATTAAAAAAAAAATTTAGGTTCAATATTCAGTTATATAACAAGTTTCAGACTATAGATTTTGAGAACGAAATGCAAAAAAAAATTTTTGGATTTTTTTTTTCAAAAATGTCGGGGTACATGAAAAATTAAAACAAAATTAAGTTACAATATTCAGTTATATAACAAGTTTCAGACTATAGATTTTGAGAACGAAATGCAAAAATAAATTTTTGGATTTTTTTTTTAAAAATGTCGGGGTACATGAAAAATTAAAAAAAAATTTAGTAACAATATTCAGTTATACCAAGTTTCAGACTATAGATTTTGAAAACGAAAAATTTTTTGAATTTTTTTTCAAAAATGTCGGGGTACATGAAAATTAAAAGAAAAACAAATTACAATATTCAGTTTTAACAAGTTTCAGACTATATTTTTTGAGAACGAAATGCAAAAAAAATTTTTGTATTTTTTTTTTCAAAAATGTCGGGGTACATGAAAGTTAAAAAAAAAAACAAATTACAATATTCAGTTATATAACAAGTTTCAGACTATAGATTTTGAGAACGAAATGCAAAAACAAAATTTTTGGATTTTTTTTTTCAAAAATGTCGGGGTACATGAAAAATTAAAAAAAAAATTAAGTTACAATATTCAGTTATAACAAGTTTCAGACTATAGATTTTGAGAACGAAATGCAAAAACAAAATTTTTGGATTTTTTTTTTAAAATGTCGGGGTACATGAAAAATTAAAAAAAAAATTAGTTACAATATTCAGTTATACCAAGTTTCAGACTATAGATTTTGAAAACGAAAAATTTTTTGGATTTTTTTTCAAAAATGTCGGGGTACATGAAAAATTAAAAAAAAATTAAGTTACAATATTCAGTTATATAACAAGTTTCAGACTATAGATTTTGAGAACGAAATGCAAAAATTAATTTTTGGATTTTTTTTTTAAATGTCGGGGTACATGAAAAATTAAAAAAAAAATTTAGTTACAATATTCAGTTATAACAAGTTTCAGACTATAGATTTTGAAAACGAAAAATTTTTTGGATTTTTTTTCAAAAATGTCGGGGTACATGAAAAATTAAAAAAAAATTAAGTTACAATATTCAGTTATATAACAAGTTTCAGACTATAGATTTTGAGAACGAAATGCAAAAAAAAAATTTTTTTGGATTTTTTTTTTTCAAAAATGTCGGGGTACATGAAAAATTAAAAAAAAATTTAGTTACAATATTCAGTTATAACAAGTTTCAGACTATAGATTTTGAAAACGAAAAAATTTTTTGGATTTTTTTTTCAAAAATGTCGGGGTACATGAAAAATTAAAAAAAAATATTTAGTTACAATATTCAGTTATAACAAGTTTCAGACTATAGATTTTGAAAACGAAAATTTTTTGGATTTTTTTTTAAAAATGTCGGGGTACATGAAAAATTAAAAAAAAAAATTAAATTTCAATATTCAGTTAAAACAAGTTTTAGACTATAGATTTTGAGAACGAATAATTTTTTGGTTTTTTTTTTAAAAATGTCGGTGTACATTAAAAATTAAAAAAAAATTTAGTTACAATATTCAGTTATATACAAGTTTCAGACTATAGATTTTGAGAACGAAATGCAAAAATAAATTTTGGATTTTTTTTTTTAAATGTCGGAGTACATGAAAAAAAAAAATCAACTTACAATATTCAGTTTTAACAAGTTTCAGACTATAGATTTTGAGAACGAAAAATTTTTTGGATTTTTTTTCAAAAATGTCGGGGTACATGAAAAAAAAAATTAAGTTACAATATTCAGTTATATAACAAGTTTCAGACTATAGTTTTTGAGAACGAAATGCAAAAAAAATTTTTGTATTTTTTTTTCAAAAATGTCGGGGTACATGAAAATTAAAAAAAAAAAAACAAATTACAATATTCAGTTATATAACAAGTTTCAGACTATAGATTTTGAGAACGAAATGCAAAAACAAAATTTTTGGATTTTTTTTTTTAAATGTCGGGGTACATGAAAAATTAAAAAAAAATTTAGTTACAATATTCAGTTATATAACAAGTTTCAGACTATATTTTTTGAGAACGAAAATTTTTTTGGATTTTTTTTTCAAAAATGTCGGGGTACATGAAAAATTAAAAAAAAATTAGTTACAATATTCAGTTATACCAAGTTTCAGACTATAGATTTTGAAAACGAAAAATTTTTTGGATTTTTTTTTCAAAAATGTCGGGGTACATGAAAAATTAAAAAAAAAATTTAGGTTCAATATTCAGTTATATAACAAGTTTCAGACTATAGATTTTGAGAACGAAATGCAAAAAAAAATTTTTGGATTTTTTTTTTCAAAAATGTCGGGGTACATGAAAAATTAAAAAAAAATTAAGTTACAATATTCAGTTATACCAAGTTTCAGACTATAGATTTTGAAAACGAAAAATTTTTTGGATTTTTTTTTCAAAAATGTCGGGGTACATGAAAAATTAAAAAAAAATTAAGTTACAATATTCAGTTATATAACAAGTTTCAGACTATAGATTTTGAGAACGAAATGCAAAAATAAATTTTTGGATTTTTTTTTTCAAAAATGTCGGGGTACATGAAAAATTAAAAAAAAATTAAGTTACAATATTCAGTTATATAACAAGTTTCAGACTATAGATTTTGAGAACGAAATGCAAAAATAAATTTTTGGATTTTTTTTTTTTCAAAAATGTCGGGGTACATGAAAAATTAAAACAAAATTAAGTTACAATATTCAGTTATATAACAAGTTTCAGACTATAGATTTTGAGAACGAAATGCAAAAATAAATTTTTGGATTTTTTTTTTTCAAAAATGTCGGGGTACATGAAAAATTAAAAAAAAATTTAGTTACAATATTCAGTTATACCAAGTTTCAGACTATAGATTTTGAAAACGAAAAATTTTTTGGATTTTTTTTCAAAAATGTCGGGGTACATGAAAAATTAAAACAAAATTAAGTTACAATATTCAGTTATATAACAAGTTTCAGACTATAGATTTTGAGAACGAAATGCAAAAATTAATTTTTGGATTTTTTTTTAAATGTCGGGGTACATGAAAAATTAAAAAAAAATTTAGTTACAATATTCAGTTATACCAAGTTTCAGACTATAGATTTTGAAAACGAAAAATTTTTTGGATTTTTTTTTCAAAAATGTCGGGGTACATGAAAAATTAAAAAAAAAATAAGTTACAATATTCAGTTTTAACAAGTTTCAGACTATAGATTTTGAGAACGAAATGCAAAAAAATTTTTGGATTTTTTTTTTCAAAAATGTCGGGGTACATGAAAAATTAAAACAAAATTAAGTTACAATATTCAGTTATATAACAAGTTTCAGACTATAGATTTTGAGAACGAAATGCAAAAATAAATTTTTGGATTTTTTTTTTAAAAATGTCGGGGTACATGAAAAATTAAAAAAAAATTTAGTAACAATATTCAGTTATACCAAGTTTCAGACTATAGATTTTGAAAACGAAAAATTTTTTGAATTTTTTTTCAAAAATGTCGGGGTACATGAAAAATTAAAAGAAAAATAAATTACAATATTCAGTTTTAACAAGTTTCAGACTATATTTTTTGAGAACGAAATGCAAAAAAAAATTTTTGTATTTTTTTTTTCAAAAATGTCGGGGTACATGAAAGTTAAAAAAAAAAAACAAATTACAATATTCAGTTATATAACAAGTTTCAGACTATAGATTTTGAGAACGAAATGCAAAAACAAAATTTTTGGATTTTTTTTTTCAAAAATGTCGGGGTACATGAAAAATTAAAAAAAAAATTAAGTTACAATATTCAGTTATAACAAGTTTCAGACTATAGATTTTGAGAACGAAATGCAAAAAAAAATTTTTGGATTTTTTTTTTTAAATGTCGGGGTACATGAAAAATTAAAAAAAAAATTAGTTACAATATTCAGTTATAACAAGTTTCAGACTATAGATTTTGAAAACGAAAAATTTTTTGGATTTTTTTTCAAAAATGTCGGGGTACATGAAAAATTAAAAAAAAATTAAGTTACAATATTCAGTTATATAACAAGTTTCAGACTATAGATTTTGAGAACGAAATGCAAAAATTAATTTTTGGATTTTTTTTTAAAATGTCGGGGTACATGAAAAATTAAAAAAAAATTTAGTTACAATATTCAGTTATAACAAGTTTCAGACTATAGATTTTGAAAACGAAAAATTTTTTGGATTTTTTTTTCAAAAATGTCGGGGTACATGAAAAATTAAAAAAAAATTAAGTTACAATATTCAGTTATATAACAAGTTTCAGACTATAGATTTTGAGAACGAAATGCAAAAAAAAATTTTTGGATTTTTTTTTTTCAAAAATGTCGGGGTACATGAAAAATTAAAAAAAAATTTAGTTACAATATTCAGTTATAACAAGTTTCAGACTATAGATTTTGAAAACGAAAAATTTTTTGGATTTTTTTTCAAAAATGTCGGGGTACATGAAAAATTAAAAAAAAATATTTAGTTACAATATTCAGTTATAACAAGTTTCAGACTATAGATTTTGAGAACGAAAAATTTTTTGGATTTTTTTTTAAAAATGTCGGGGTACATGAAAAATTAAAAAAAAATTAAATTTCAATATTCAGTTAAAACAAGTTTCAGACTATAGATTTTGAGAACGAAATAATTTTTTGGATTTTTTTTTTCAAAAATGTCGGGGTACATGAAAAATTAAAAAAAAAATTAAGTTACAATATTCAGTTATATACAAGTTTCAGACTATAGATTTTGAGAACGAAATGCAAAAAAAATTTTTGGATTTTTTTTTTAAATGTCGGAGTACATGAAAAATTAAAAAAAAAATCAAGTTACAATATTCAGTTTTAACAAGTTTCAGACTATAGATTTTGAGAACGAAAAATTTTTTGGATTTTTTTTTTCAAAAATGTCGGGGTACATGAAAAATAAAAAAAATTAAGTTACAATATTCAGTTATATAACAAGTTTCAGACTATAGATTTTGAGAACGAAATGCAAAAAAAATTTTTGGATTTTTTTTTTCAAAAATGTCGGGGTACATGAAAAATTAAAAAATAAAAAATAAATTACAATATTCAGTTATATAACAAGTTTTAGACTATAGATTTTGAGAACGAAATGCAAAAAAAAATTTTTGGATTTTTTTTTTCAAAAATGTCGGGGTACATGAAAAATTAAAAAAAAAATTAGTTACAATATTCAGTTATATAACAAGTTTCAGACTATAGATTTTGAGAACGAAATGCAAAAAAAATTTTTGGGTTTTTTTTTTTCAAATATGTCGGGGTACATGAAAAATTAAAAAAAAATTTAGTTACAATATTCAGTTATACCAAGTTTCAGACTATAGATTTTGAAAACGAAAAATTTTTTGGATTTTTTTTCAAAAATGTCGGGGTACATGAAAAATTAAAAAAAAAACAAATTACAATATTCAGTTTTAACAAGTTTCAGACTATATTTTTTGAGAACGAAATGCAAAAAACATTTTTGGATTTTTTTTTCCAAAAATGTCGGGGTACATGAAAATTAAAAAAAAAACAAATTACAATATTCAGTTATATAACAAGTTTCAGACTATAGATTTTGAGAACGAAATGCAGAAACAAAATTTTTGGATTTTTTTTTTCAAAAATGTCGGGGTACATGAAAAATTAAAAAAAAAATTAAGTTACAATATTCAGTTATAACAAGTTTCAGACTATAGATTTTGAGAACGAAATGCAAAAACAAAATTTTTGGATTTTTTTTTTCAAAAATGTCGGGGTACATGAAAATTAAAAAAAAAAAACAAATTACAATATTCAGTTATATAACAAGTTTCAGACTATAGATTTTGAGAACGAAATGCAAAAACAAAATTTTTGGATTTTTTTTTTCAAAAATGTCGGGGTACATGAAAATTAAAAAAAAAAACAAATTTCAATATTCAGTTATATAACAAGTTTCAGACTATAGATTTTGAGAACGAAATGCAAAAATTAATTTTTGGATTTTTTTTAAATGTCGGGGTACATGAAAAATAAAAAAAATATTTAGTTACAATATTCAGTTATATAACAAGTTTCAGACTATAGATTTTGAGAACGAAATGCATAAATTAATTTTTGGATTTTTTTTTAAAATGTCGGGGTACATGAAAAATAAAAAAAAATATTTAGTTACAATATTCAGTTATAACAAGTTTCAGACTATAGATTTTGAGAACGAAAAATTTTTTGGATTTTTTTCAAAAATGTCGGGGTACATGAAAAATTAAAAAAAAAATAAGTTACAATATTCAGTTATAACAAGTTTCAGACTATAGATTTTGAGAACGAAAAATTTTTTGGATTTTTTTTTCAAAAATGTCGGGGTACATGAAAAATTAAAAAAAAACTTAAGTTACAATATTCAGTTATAACAAGTTTCAGACTATAGATTTTGAGAACGAAATGCATAAAAAAAATTTTTGGATTTTTTTTTCAAAAATGTCGGGGTACATGAAAATTAAAAAAAAAAAACAAATTACAATATTAAGTTATTTAACAAGTTTCAGACTATAGATTTTGAGAACGAAATGCAAAAAAAAATTTTTTTTTGGATTTTTTTTTTCAAAAATGTCGGGGTACATGAAAATTAAAAAAAAAAACAAATTACAATATTCAGTTATATAACAAGTTTCAGACTATAGATTTTGAGAACGAAATGCAAAAATTAATTTTTGGATTTTTTTTTATATGTCGGGGTACATGAAAAATAAAAAAAAATATTTAGTTACAATATTCAGTTATAACAAGTTTCAGACTATAGATTTTGAAAACGAAAAATTTTTTGGATTTTTTTTTCAAAAATGTCGGGGTACATGAAAAATTAAAAAAAAATTTAGTTACAATATTCAGTTATATAACAAGTTTCAGACTATATTTTTTAAAAACGAAAATTTTTTTGGATTTTTTTCAAAGATTTAGACTATAGATTTTGAGAACGAAATGCATAAATTAATTTTTGGATTTTTTTTTTAAATATGGGGTACATGAAAAATTAAAAAAAATATTAAGTTACAATATTCAGTTATAACAAGTTTCAGACTATAGATTTTGAAAACGAAAAAAATTTTTTGGATTTTTTTTTAAAAATGTCGGGGTACATGAAAAATAAAAAAAAAATTAAATTTCAATATTCAGTTAAAACAAGTTTCAGACTATAGATTTTGAGAACGATAATTTTTTGGATTTTTTTTTCAAAAATGTCGATTTACATCAAAAATAAAAAAAAATTAAGTTACAATATTCAGTTATATCAAGTTTCAGACTATATATTTTGAGAACGAAATGCAAAAATTAATTTTTGGATTTTTTTTTAAATGTCGGGGTACATGAAAAATAAAAAAAAAAATTTAGTTACAATATTCAGTTTTATAACAAGTTTCAGACTATAGATTTTGAGAACGAAATGCATAAATTAATTTTTGGTTTTTTTTTTTATATGTACATGAAAAATAAAAAAAATATTTAGTTACAATATTCAGTTATAACAAGTTTCAGACTATAGAAAAATTTTTTGGATTTTTTTTCAAAAATGTCGGGGTACATGAAAAATTAAAAAAAAATTTAGTTACAATATTCAGTTATAACAAGTTTCAGACTATAGATTTTGAAAACGAAAAATTTTTTGGATTTTTTTTTCAAAAATGTCGGGGTACATGAAAAATTAAAAAAAAATTAAGTTACAATATTCAGTTATATAACAAGTTTCAGACTATATATTTTGAGAACGAAATGAAAAATTTTTTTGGATTTTTTTTTCAAAAATGTCGGGGTACATGAAAAATTAAAAAAAAATATTTAGTTACAATATTCAGTTATAACAAGTTTCAGACTATAGATTTTGAAAACGAAAAATTTTTTGGATTTTTTTTCAAAAATGTCGGGGTACATGAAAAATTAAAAAAAAATTAAATTTCAATATTCAGTTAAAACAAGTTTCAGACTATAGTTTTTAAGAACGATAATTTTTTGGATTTTTTTTTCAAAAATGTCGATATACATTAAAAATTAAAAAAAAAATTTAGTTACAATATTCAGTTATATCAAGTTTCAGACTATATATTTTGAGAACGAAATGCAAAAAAAATTTTGGATTTTTTTTTTTAAATTTCGGAGTACATGAAAAAAATCAACTTACAATATTCAGTTTTAACAAGTTTCAGACTATAGATTTTGAGAACGAAAATTTTTTGGATTATTTTTCAAAAATGTCGGGGTACATGAAAAAAAAAAAAAATTAAGTTACAATATTCAGTTATATAACAAGTTTCAGACTATATTGTTTGAGAACGAAATGCAAAAAAAAATTTTGTATTTTTTTTTCAAAAATGTCGGGGTACATGAAAGTTAAAAAATAAAAAACAAATTACAATATTCAGTTATATAACAAGTTTTAGACTATAGATTTTGAGAACGAAATGCAAAAAAAAAATTTTTGGATTTTTTTTTTTTTAAATGTCGGGGTACATGAAAAATTAAAAAAAAAATTAGTTACAATATTCAGTTATACCAAGTTTCAGACTATAGATTTTGAAAACGAAAAATTTTTTGGATTTTTTTTTCAAAAATGTCGGGGTACATGAAAAATTAAAACAAAATTAAGTTACAATATTCAGTTATATAACAAGTTTCAGACTATAGATTTTGAGAACGAAATGCAAAAATTAATTTTTGGATTTTTTTTTAAATGTCGGGGTACATGAAAAATTAAAAAAAAAATTTAGTTACAATATTCAGTTATACCAAGTTTCAGACTATAGATTTTGAAAACGAAAAATTTTTTGGATTTTTTTTCAAAAATGTCGGGGTACATGAAAAATTAAAACAAAATTAAGTTACAATATTCAGTTATATAACAAGTTTCAGACTATAGATTTTGAGAACGAAATGCAAAAAAAAAATTTAGGATGTTTTTTTTTATCAAATATGTCGGGGTATATGAAAAATTAAAAAAAAATTTAGTAACAATATTCAGTTATACCAAGTTTCAGACTATAGATATTGAAAACGAAAAATTTTTTGTCGGGGTACATGAAAATTAAAAAAAAAAACAAATTACAATATTCAGTTATATAACAAGTTTCAGACTATAGATTTTGAGAACAAAATGCAAAAATTTATTTTTGGATTTTTTTTTAAATGTCGGGGTACATGAAAAATAAAAAAAAATATTTAGTTACAATATTCAGTTATAACAAGTTTCAGACTATAGATTTTGAAAACGAAAAATTTTTTGGATTTTTTTTTCAAAAATGTCGGGGTACATGAAAAATTAAAAAAAAATTTAGTTACAATATTCAGTTATATAACAAGTTTCAGACTATATTTTTTGAGAACGAAAATTTTTTTGGATTTTTTTCAAAGATTATAGACTATAGATTTTGAGAACGAAATGCATAAATTAATTTTTGGATTTTTTTTTATATGTACATGAAAAATTAAAAAAAAATATTTAGTTACAATATTCAGTTATATAACAAGTTTCAGACTATAGATTTTGAAAACGAAAAATTTTTTAGATTTTTTTTTAAAAATGTCGGGGTACATGAAAAATTAAAAAAAAATTAAATTTAAATATTCAGTTAAAACAAGTTTTAGACTATAGACTTTAAGAACGATAATTTTTTGGATTTTTTTTTCAAAAATGTCGATTTACATTAAAAATAAAAAAAAAAATTTAGTTACAATATTCAGTTATATAACAAGTTTCAGACTATAGATTTTGAGAACGAAATGCATAAATTAATTTTTGGTTTTTTTTTTTATATGTACATGAAAAATAAAAAAAATATTTAGTTACAATATTCAGTTATAACAAGTTTCAGACTATAGATTTTGAGAACGAAAATTTTTTTGGATTTTTTTTTCAAAAATGTCGGGGTACATGAAAAATTAAAAAAAAATATTTAGTTACAATATTCAGTTATAACAAGTTTCAGACTATAGATTTTGAAAACGAAAAATTTTTTGGATTTTTTTTAAAAATGTCGGGGTACATGAAAAATTAAAAAAAAATTAAATTTAAATATTCAGTTAAAACAAGTTTTAGACTATAGATTTTAAGAACGAAATGAATTTTTTGGATTTTTTTTTTCAAAAATGTCGATATACATTAAAAATTAAAAAAAAAATTAGTTACAATATTCAGTTATATCAAGTTTCAGACTATATATTTTGAGACCGAAATGCAAAAAAAATTTTGGATTTTTTTTTTTTAATTTCGGAGTACATGAAAAAAATCAAGTTACAATATTCAGTTTTAACAAGTTTCAGACTATAGATTTTGAGAACGAAAATTTTTTGGATTTTTTTTCAAAAATGTCGGGGTACATGAAAAAAAAAAATTAAGTGACAATATTCAGTTATATAACAAGTTTCAGACTATATTTTTTGAGAACGAAATGCAAAAAAAAATTTTGTATTTTTTTTTTCAAAAATGTCGGGGTACATGAAAGTTAAAAAATAAAAAACAAATTACAATATTCAGTTATATAACAAGTTTCAGACTATAGATTTTGAGAACGAAATGCAAAAATTAATTTTTGGATTTTTTTTTTTAAATGTCGGGGTACAAGATTTTGAAAACGAAAAATTTTTTGGATTTTTTTTCAAAAATGTCGGGGTACATGAAAAATTAAAACAAAATTAAGTTACAATATTCAGTTATATAACAAGTTTCAGACTATAGATTTTGAGAACGAAATGCAAAAAAAAATTTTGGATGTTTTTTTTTATCAAATATGTCGGGGTATATGAAAAATTAAAAAAAAATTTAGTAACAATATTCAGTTATACCAAGTTTCAGACTATAGATTTTGAAAACGAAAAATTTTTTGGATTTTTTTTCAAAAATGTCGGGGTACATAAAAATTAAAAGAAAAACAAATTACAATATGCAGTTTTAACAAGTTTCAGACTATATTTTTTGAGAACGAAATGCAAAAAACATTTTTGGATTTTTTTTTCCAAAAATGTCGGGGTACATGAAAGTTAAAAAAAAAACAAATTACAATATTCAGTTATAACAAGTTTCAGACTATAGATTTTGAGAACGAAATGCAAAAACAAAATTTTTGGATTTTTTTTTTCAAAAATGTCGGGGTACATGAAAATTAAAAAAAAAAAACAAATTACAATATTCAGTTATATAACAAGTTTCAGACTATAGATTTTGAGAACGAAATGCAAAAACAAAATTTTTAGATTTTTTTTTTTCAAAAATGTCGGGGTACATGAAAGTTAAAAAAAAAAACAAATTACAATATTCAGTTATATAACAAGTTTCAGACTATAGATTTTGAGAACGAAATGCAAAAATTAATTTTTGGATTTTTTTTTATATGTCGGGGTACATGAAAAATAAAAAAAATATTTAGTTACAATATTCAGTTATATAACAAGTTTCAGACTATAGATTTTGAGAACGAAATGCATAAATTAATTTTTGGATTTTTTTTTTAAATGTACATGAAAAATAAAAAAAAATATTTAGTTACAATATTCAGTTATAACAAGTTTCAGACTATAGATTTTGAGAACGAAAAATTTTTTGGATTTTTTTCAAAAATGTCGGGGTACATGAAAAATTAAAAAAAAATATAAGTTATAATATTCAGTTATTACAAGTTTCAAACTATAGATTTTGAGAATGAAAAATTTTTTGGATTTTTTTTTTTTAAATGTCGGGGTACATGAAAAATTAAAACAAAATTAAGTTACAATATTCAGTTATATAACAAGTTTCAGACTATAGATTTTGAGAACGAAATGCAGAAACAAAATTTTTGGATTTTTTTTTTCAAAAATGTCGGGGTACATGAAAAATTAAAAAAAAAAATAAGTTACAATATTCAGTTATAACAAGTTTCAGACTATAGATTTTGAGAACGAAAAAATTTTTGGATTTTTTTTTTCAAAAATGTCGGGGTACATGAAAATTAAAAAAAAAAACAAATTACAATATTCAGTTATATAACAAGTTTCAGACTATAGATTTTGAGAACGAAATGCAAAAAAAATTTTTGGATTTTTTTTTTCAAAAATGTCGGGGTACATGAAAATTAAAAAAAAAAACAAATTACAATATTCAGTTATATAACAAGTTTCAGACTATAGATTTTGAGAACGAAATGCAAAAATTAATTTTTAGATTTTTTTTTATATGTCGGGGTACATGAAAAATAAAAAAAAATATTTAGTTACAATATTCAGTTATAACAAGTTTCAGACTATAGATTTTGAGAACGAAAATTTTTTTGGATTTTTTTTCAAAAATGTCGGGGTACATGAAAAATTAAAAAAAAATATTTAGTTACAATATTCAGTTATAACAAGTTTCAGACTATAGATTTTGAGAACGAAAAATTTTTTGGATTTTTTTTCAAAAATGTCGGGGTACATGAAAAATTAAAAAAAAAACAAATTACAATATTCAGTTTTAACAAGTTTCAGACTATATTTTTTGAGAACGAAATGCAAAAAAAATTTTTGGATTTTTTTTTTTCAAAAATGTCGGGGTACATGAAAATTAAAAAACAAATTACAATATTCAGTTATATAACAAGTTTCAGACTATAGATTTTGAGAACGAAATGCAAAAATTAATTTTTGGATTTTTTTTTTCAAAATGTCGGGGTACATGAAAAATAAAAAAAAATATTTAGTTACAATATTCAGTTATATAACAAGTTTCAGACTATATTTTTTGAGAACGAAAATTTTTTTGGATTTTTTTTCAAAGATTATATACTATAGATTTTGAGAACGAAATGCATAAATTAATTTTTGGATTTTTTTTTATATGTACATGAAAAATTAAAAAAAAATATTTAGTTACAATATTCAGTTATATAACAAGTTTCAGACTATAGATTTTGAAAACGAAAAATTTTTTGGATTTTTTTTAAAAATGTCGGGGTACATGAAAAATTAAAAAAAAATTAAATTTAAATATTCAGTTAAAACAAGTTTTAGACTATAGACTTTAAGAACGATAATTTTTTGGATTTTTTTTTCAAAAATGTCGATTTACATTAAAAATAAAAAAAAAATTAAGTTACAATATTCAGTTATATCAAGTTTCAGACTATATATTTTGAGAACGAAATGCAAAAATTAATTTTTGGATTTTTTTTTATATGTCGGGGTACATGAAAAATAAAAAAAAATATTTAGTTACAATATTCAGTTATATAACAAGTTTCAGACTATAGATTTTGAGAACGAAATGCATAAATTAATTTTTGGATTTTTTTTTATATGTACATAAAAAATAAAAAAAAATATTTAGTTACAATATTCAGTTATAACAAGTTTCAGACTATAGATTTTGAAAACGAAAAATTTTTTGGATTTTTTTTCAAAAATGTCGGGGTACATGAAAAATTAAAAAAAAATTTAGTTACAATATTCAGTTATATAACAAGTTTCAGACTATATTTTTTGAGAACGAAAATTTTTTTGGAATTTTTTTCAAAAATGTCGGGGTACATGAAAAATTAAAAAAAAATATTTAGTTACAATATTCAGTTATATAACAAGTTTCAGACTATAGATTTTGAAAACGAAAAATTTTTTGGATTTTTTTTTAAAAATGTCGGGGTACATGAAAAATTAAAAAAAAATTAAATTTAAATATTCAGTTAAAACAAGTTTTAGACTATAGACTTTAAGAACGATAATTTTTTGGATTTTTTTTTTCAAAAATGTCGATTTACATTAAAAATTAAAAAAAAAATTAAGTTACAATATTCAGTTATATCAAGTTTCAGACTATATATTTTGAGAACGAAATGCAAAAAAAATGTTGGATTTTTTTTTTTAAATTTCGGAGTACATGAAAAAAATCAACTTACAATATTCAGTTTTAACAAGTTTCTGACTATAGATTTTGAGAACGAAAATTTTTTGGATTTTTTTTTCAAAAATGTCGGGGTACATGAAAAAAAAAAATTAAGTGACAATATTCAGTTATATAACAAGTTTCAGACTATATTTTTTGAGAACGAAATGCAAAAAAAATTTTGGATTTTTTTTTCAAAAATGTCGGGGTACATGAAAGTTAAAAAATAAAAAACAAATTACAATACTCAGTTATATAACAAGTTTCAGACTATAGATTTTGAGAACGAAATGCAAAAACAAAATTTTTGGATTTTTTTTTTTTAAATGTCGGGGTACATGAAAAATTAAAAAAAAAATTAGTTACAATATTCAGTTATACCAAGTTTCAGACTATAGATTTTGAAAACGAAAAATTTTTTGGATTTTTTTTCAAAAATGTCGGGGTACTTGAAAAATTAAAACAAAATTAAGTTACAATATTCAGTTATATAACAAGTTTCAGACTATAGATTTTGAGAACGAAATGCAAAAATTAATTTTTGGATTTTTTTTTTAAATGTCGGGGTACATGAAAACGAACGAAATGCAAAAACAAAATTTTTAGATTTTTTTTTTTCAAAAATGTCGGGGTACATGAAAGTTAAAACAAAAAACAAATTACAATATTCAGTTATATAACAAGTTTCAGACTATAGATTTTGAGAACGAAATGCAAAAATTAATTTTTGGATTTTTTTTTAAATGTCGGGGTACATGAAAAATAAAAAAAATATTTAGTTACAATATTCAGTTATATAACAAGTTTCAGACTATAGATTTTGAGAACGAAATGCATAAATTAATTTTTGGATTTTTTTTTTAAATGGGGGGTACATGAAAAATAAAAAAAAATATTTAGTTACAATATTCAGTTATAACAAGTTTCAGACTATAGATTTTGAGAACGAAAAATTTTTTGGATTTTTTTTCAAAAATGTCGGGGTACATGAAAAATTAAAAAAAATATAAGTTATAATATTCAGTTATTACAAGTTTCAAACTATAGATTTTGAGAATGAAAAATTTTTTGGATTTTTTTTTTTTAAATGTCGGGGTACATGAAAAATTAAAACAAAATTAAGTTACAATATTCAGTTATATAACAAGTTTCAGACTATAGATTTTGAGAACGAAATGCAGAAACAAAATTTTTGGATTTTTTTTTTCAAAAATGTCGGGGTACATGAAAAATTAAAAAAAAAATTAAGTTACAATATTCAGTTATAACAAGTTTCAGACTATAGATTTTGAGAACGAAGTGCATAAACAAAATTTTTGGATTTTTTTTTTCAAAAATGTCGGGGTACATGAAAATTAAAAAAAAAAAAACAAATTACAATATTCAGTTATATAACAAGTTTCAGACTATAGATTTTGAGAACGAAATGCAAAAAAAAATTTTTTTGGATTTTTTTTTTCAAAAATGTCGGGGTACATGAAAATTAAAAAAAAAAAACAAATTACAATATTCAGTTATATAACAAGTTTCAGACTATAGATTTTGAGAACGAAATGCAAAAATTAATTTTTAGATTTTTTTTTATATGTCGGGGTACATGAAAAATAAAAAAAAATATTTAGTTACAATATTCAGTTATAACAAGTTTCCGACTATAGTTTTTGAGAACGAAAATTTTTTTGGATTTTTTTCAAAAATGTCGGGGTACATGAAAAATTAAAAAAAAATATTTAGTTACAATATTCAGTTATAACAAGTTTCAGACTATAGATTTTGAGAACGAAAAATTTTTTGGATTTTTTTCAAAAATGTCGGGGTACATGAAAAATTAACAAAAAAAATCAAATTACAATGTTCAGTTTTAACAAGTTTCAGACTATATTTTTTGAGAACGAAATGCAAAAAAAATTTTTGGATTTTTTTTTTTCAAAAATGTCGGGGTACATGAAAATTAAAAAACAAATTACAATATTCAGTTATATAACAAGTTTCAGACTATAGATTTTGAGAACGAAATGCAAAAATTAATTTTTGGATTTTTTTTTATATGTCGGGGTACATGAAAAATAAAAAAAAATATTTAGTTACAATATTCAGTTATAACAAGTTTCAGACTATAGATTTTGAAAACGAAAAATTTTTTGAATTTTTTTTCAAAAATGTCGGGGTACATGAAAAAATTAAAAAAAAATTTAGTTACAATATTCAGTTATATAACAAGTTTCAGACTATATTTTTTGAGAACGAAAAATTTTTTGGATTTTTTTCAAAAATGTCGGGGTACATGAAAAATTAAAAATTTTTGAAAACGAAAAATTTTTGGATTTTTTTTTCAAAAATGTCGGGGTACATGAAAAATTAAAAAAAAATTTAGTTACAATATTCAGTTATATAACAAGTTTCAGACTATATTTTTTTAGAACGAAAATTTTTTTGGATTTTTTTCAAAGATTATATACTATAGATTTTGAGAACGAAATGCATAAATTAATTTTTGGATTTTTTTTTATATGTACATGAAAAATTAAAAAAAAATATTTAGTTACAATATTCAGTTATATAACAAGTTTCAGACTATAGATTTTGAAAACGAAAAATTTTTTGGATTTTTTTTCAAAAATGTCGGGGTACATGAAAAATTAAAAAAAAATTAAATTTCAATATTCAGTTAAAACAAGTTTTAGACTATAGACTTTGAGAACGAATAATTTTTTGGATTTTTTTTTCAAAAATGTCGGGTTACATTAAAAATAAAAAAAAAAATTAAGTTACAATGTTCAGTTATATCAAGTTTCAGACTATAGATTTTGAGAACGAAATGCAAAAATTAATTTTTGGATTTTTTTTTATATGTCGGGGTACATGAAAAATAAAAAAAAATATTTAGTTACAATATTCAGTTATATAACAAGTTTCAGACTATAGATTTTGAGAACGAAATGCATAAATTAATTTTTGGATTTTTTTTTATATGTACATGAAAAATAAAAAAAAATATTTAGTTACAATATTCAGTTATAACAAGTTTCAGACTATAGATTTTGAAAACAAAAAATTTTTTGGATTTTTTTTCAAAAATGTCGGGGTACATGAAAAATTAAAAAAAAATTAAGTTACAATATTCAGTTATATAACAAGTTTCAGACTATATTTTTTGAGAACGAAAAATTTTTTGGATTTTTTTTCAAAAATGTCGGGGTACATGAAAATTAAAAAAAAATATTTAGTTACAATATTCAGTTATAACAAGTTTCAGACTATAGATTTTGAAAACGAAAAATTTTTTAGATTTTTTTTTAAAAATGTCGGGGTACATGAAAAATTAAAAAAAATTAAATTTAAATATTCAGTTAAAACAAGTTTCAGACTATAGACTTTAAGAACGATAATTTTTTGGATTTTTTTTTTCAAAAATGTCGATATACATGAAAAATTAAAAAAAAAATTTAGTTACAATATTCAGTTATATCAAGTTTCAGACTATATATTTTGAGAACGAAATGCAAAAAAAATTTTGGATTTTTTTTTTAAATTTCGGAGTACATGAAAAAAATCAACTTACAATATTCAGTTTTAACAAGTTTCGGACTATAGATTTTGAGAACGAAAATTTTTTGGATTATTTTTCAAAAATGTCGGGGTACATGAAAAAAAAAAAATTAAGTTACAATATTCAGTTATATAACAAGTTTCAGACTATATTTTTTGAGAACGAAATGCAAAAAAAAATTTTGTATTTTTTTTTCAAAAATGTCGGGGTACATGAAAGTTAAAAAATAAAAAACAAATTACAATACTCAGTTATATAACAAGTTTCAGACTATAGATTTTGAGAACGAAATGCAAAAACAAAATTTTTGGATTTTTTTTTTTTAAATGTCGGGGTACATGAAAAATTAAAAAAAAAATTAGTTACAATATTCAGTTATACCAAGTTTCAGACTATAGATTTTGAAAACGAAAAATTTTTTGGATTTTTTTTTCAAAAATGTCGGGGTACTTGAAAAATTAAAACAAAATTAAGTTACAATATTCAGTTATATAACAAGTTTCAGACTATAGATTTTGAGAACGAAATGCAAAAATTAATTTTTGGATTTTTTTTTAAATGTCGGGGTACATGAAAAATTAAAAAAAAAATTTAGTTACAATATTCAGTTATACCAAGTTTCAGACTATAGATTTTGAAAACGAAAAATTTTTTGGATTTTTTTTCAAAAATGTCGGGGTACATGAAAAATTAAAACAAAATTAAGTTACAATATTCAGTTATATAACAAGTTTCAGACTATAGATTTTGAGAACGAAATGCAAAAAAAAATTTTTGGATGTTTTTTTTATCAAATATGTCGGGGTACATGAAAAATTAAAAAAAAATTTAGTTACAATATTCAGTTATACCAAGTTTCAGACTATAGATTTTGAAAACGAAAAATTTTTGGATTTTTTTTCAAAAATGTCGGGGTACATGAAAAATTAAAAAAAATATTTAGTTACAATATTCAGTTATAACAAGTTTCAGACTATAGATTTTGAGAACGAAAAATTTTTTGGATTTTTTTTAAAAATGTCGGGGTACATAAAAAATTAAAAAAAAATTAAATTTCAATATTCAGTTAAAACAAGTTTTAGACTATAGACTTTAAGAACGATAATTTTTTGGATTTTTTTTTCAAAAATGTCGATATACATTAAAAATTAAAAAAAAAATTTAGTTACAATATTCAGTTATATCAAGTTTCAGACTATATATTTTGAGAACGAAATGCAAAAAAAATTTTGGATTTTTTTTTTAAATTTCGGAGTACATGAAAAAAATCAACTTACAATATTCAGTTTTAACAAGTTTCAGACTATAGATTTTGAGAACGAAAATTTTTTGGATTTTTTTTCAAAAATGTCGGGGTACATGAAAAAAAAAAATTAAGTTACAATATTCAGTTATATAACAAGTTTCAGACTATATTTTTTGAGAACGAAATGCAAAAAAAAATTTTGTATTTTTTTTTTCAAAAATGTCGGGGTACATGAAAGTTAAAAAATAAAAAACAAATTACAATATTCAGTTATATAACAAGTTTCAGACTATAGATTTTGAGAACGAAATGCAAAAACAAAATTTTTGGATTTTTTTTTTTTTAAATGTCGGGGTACATGAAAAATTAAAAAAAAAATTAGTTACAATATTCAGTTATACCAAGTTTCAGACTATAGATTTTGAAAACGAAAAATTTTTTGGATTTTTTTTCAAAAATGTCGGGGTACTTGAAAAATTAAAACAAAATTAAGTTACAATATTCAGTTATATAACAAGTTTCAGACTATAGATTTTGAGAACGAAATGCAAAAATTAATTTTTGGATTTTTTTTTAAATGTCGGGGTACATGAAAAATTAAAAAAAAATTTAGTTACAATATTCAGTTATACCAAGTTTCAGACTATAGATTTTGAAAACGAAAAATTTTTTGGATTTTTTTTCAAAAATGTCGGGGTACATGAAAAATTAAAACAAAATTAAGTTACAATATTCAGTTATATAACAAGTTTCAGACTATAGATTTTGAGAACGAAATGCAAAAAAAATTTTTGGATGTTTTTTTTTTCAAAAATGTCGGGGTACATGAAAAATTAAAAAAAAATTTAGTAACAATATTCAGTTATACCAAGTTTCAGACTATAGATTTTGAAAACGAAAAATTTTTTGGATTTTTTTTCAAAAATGTCGGGGTACATAAAAATTAAAAGAAAAACAAATTACAATATTCAGTTTTAACAAGTTTCAGACTATATTTTTTGAGAAGGAAATGCAAAAAACATTTTTGGATTTTTTTTTCCAAAAATGTCGGGGTACATGAAAAATTAAAAAAAAAAAAATATAGTTACAATATTCAGTTAAATAACAAGTTTCAGACTATAGATTTTGAGAACGAAATGCAAAAACAAAATTTTTGGATTTTTTTTTTCAAAAATGTCGGGGTACATGAAAAATTAAAAAAAAAATTAAGTTACAATATTCAGTTATAACAAGTTTCAGACTATAGATTTTGAGAACGAAATGCAAAAACAAAATTTTTGGATTTTTTTTTCAAAAATGTCGGGGTACATGAAAAATTAAAAAAAAAATTAAGTTACAATATTCAGTTATAACAAGTTTCAGACTATAGATTTTGAGAACGAAATGCATAAACAAAATTTTTGGATTTTTTTTTCAAAAATGTCGGGG